>PVJO010000372.1:183576-253854 GCA_004026905.1 Hystrix cristata
GGGAAGGAGGGAGGGAGGAAGGGAGGGAAGGAGGGAGGGAAGGAGGGAGGGAGAATTGATGCTGCCTCTACTTCCTTTCAGGCAGTACTGCCCAAGAAAAGAAGAGCTGATGCAGAATGTCACTCCTGTCTACATTTGTACTCTGCAGATACAAGTTAGGAAAAATAAAGGTTACTAAAATGAAGGAGAAGGAGAGAAAAACGTTTGGAACTAGAAGACATAATATATGACCTTCGCGTAATTCTAAGTGAGCTTCTGTGTTGATTGAACACCCAGATGGAAAATAATCTTTAATAGCTCAAACAGCAAGATGGTCCTGGCGACTATCAGCAAGGCTTCAGTTGGTTCACTATTTCTTATCTCCTGTTCAAAGTTCTACATCAAAGAACCATTATCAGCTGTTCAAGTGGACAGCAAAGCCTGGCAAGGCCTCAGAGCACTCAATAGTAAGGAAAATCCAACAGCATTCTTCCTTGGAGTAAAGATAAATTTGTGAACAGAATAAGTCCCTGAAATATTTAAAAACTTAATGAAAAATCAGAGTACCGGGAGGTGTGTGTGAATGAAACTGAGCTCTGAGCTGGAGAAACCTAGATATTTTTATCACAGAAAAATCACTAGATTTGTTCTGGTAACTTTCTTAATGAACATTTATTTAACAAGCATTTGTTGAGCAACTGTTATATTTCAGTCTCTATTAAGGTGCTGGCAAAAATGCAAAGAAAAAAATCGATGAGAATTCTGCCTTCATGGAGCTTAAATCCATTATACAGATAATTATAATTTTGCCATATAAGCAATTTGACTATTCTGAGACTGCACAGTTTGGACTTAGTCAATTCTGGCCATTTTTTCCCCTAGTGAAATACATGCAACATGCCATGCTGAAGCCTTATGAGTAATCTACTCTACAGACGAAAGATACCCCTGAAGTGATATATATTGTTCATTGCTGCTTAATTCGGTGGCATGTACATGCACACATGTTTGTATGCGTATAAATATTTGGATGGGTAAGGGAAGCATTTTAAAATGTAGAGTTAAAAAATATATCTCAAGGAAGGAATTAATTTAGGAAGAAGGTGTTGGTCTTCCTAGAAGCACTCTATGCTTTTGTTCCAAAATCACAAGGTTGCCTGAGAGAAATAATTTATTTTCTGGAGTCTCCTGGGACATTTTCTACAGGGTCAAGTGACTGCAGTTCACATAACTCAAGGCAAATGAGAAGAGCATCAGGAACAGCCACGGAGTCCAAGCAAGCCCAAGGACATGAGAGGACAACATCCCCCAAAGAAGAAAGTGAGTCTGGAATTTAATTGTCTTATGTGTATTCTAATTCTGCTAAATATTTCTGGTGCGTAGAAATAAACCAAATTTATTATCAATTACATTTGTTATCTAATAATAATAAAATTTGAATTCAAAAAATACAAAGGCAGTATTCTCTTAAAAATATAAGCTGTGACTTCTTGCATTTTATATAAGCTTTGAGGCAACAATAAAATAATCATTAGGAAAATCCTTATCTCTGAAGATAAGGATTAAAAGGTTAAATACAGTATACTGTATTTTCAAGTGCAAAGACAACAAGGAAGTTCTGTACAGAAAAGGCCCATCTGTTCAAAGCACTTTCTTTCATGTCTTCAGCTTCACCAAGCTCTTCCCTCATCGCTGCCCTAAAAGTTATGTGGTATTTTGCTTTCTAACACATTTTCTTAGAGTACTCGATAGTTTCTACCCAATAACACAATAGACGATAGCTGATTTGATTATGGAATATATTTGCTTTTGTAGGTCAATGTCAATGTATCTGTTCTATATTCTCCACCCTCCATACAGTATAATCAAAACAAAACAAAACCAATCAAACAACAAAAAAAACCAACAAAGCAATTTCGGACTAATCCCATAAGAAGTTAATCCTTTCATTTTAATCTTAGATAAATCCCAGTACAAATGATATAAAGTTGTTTGCACTCAATTTCTATCTTAGCCTTCTTATTTAAAAATCAAAATTTATGAATTATTACCAGCCTGTAACATAAAAATACTATGCCTCATTTTTCTGAAATACTTTAATAGATACCATTAGTATATATCTATCTATTCCAACTCTTTATCAGCCATTGATTTTGGTTCAGTGTTGGTTTGCATTGAAACTTTTGTTACTGGGTTGGGGATTTAGCTCAAGTGGTAGAGCACTTGTCTAGCAAGCACAAGGCTCTGAGTTTGATCCCCAGCACAAAAAAAAAAGAAAAAGAAAGAAATTTTTGTTACAAAAGTGATGCCGTTTCTTTCCTTCTTTTTCAAATTAGGTCAGTGTAATAAAGGAAAATGATATTTTCTTCACACAATAAAAATAGTCCAACTAATTAATGCATGCAAAAATCTTCTTTGGCAATTATTAAATTAAATAATCTTATTTTGCTGAATGGTCAAAGGTCTATACTAGAAGCAACAGACTTTTACACTGTAAGGTATTTTAGGGAGCTTAGGTAGGTCTAGGAGATAAAGTAACATCGTTTAAAGTTATCTTCAGAATGAGGAAATACAAAGGCTGAGTCTCGTTGACTGAAATGTGGCTGATGCAATCCACTGTTTCCCCAACGGATTGAGCCACAAGTAATATAATCCATGAAGATGACTGATGTGATTAGATTAGTCATGCCAAAGTGTAGTTTAGCAATCAACTATAGACAGCCAGCTAAAGTCCATATTGCCTCAGCTCCCCCAGAACCTAATAGACTGTTGGAAGTCATTATTGAATACAGATGTCCCTCATCTAGCAAAAGAGATAAACAAAATTCCAAACTCTGAAAAAAAAAAAAAACTTACTATGAAGATGTTTAAACTGCAACAGAATTTTCCCTACAAGTTACCCTTATACTTAAAGTGTAAGTTGCTTTATGCAAGTAAGCATTGTTTGACTTGCAAAAGCTTGAATTCTATTACTAATTTCTGTGGCACATTCACTATATTAAAAAGATGGTATATGAATTAAGGTCTCAATTTTTATTGAATGTTCAGTAGAGAGGAGTTGATTGTTTTATTCTAGGTTATTCTAGGCTCAAAACCTCATTTATACAAAGTAGTGGAGAAGAAAGGATAACCAGTCTGTCTACACAGTCACAAATCTTAAAGACTGAACCTAACCATCACCATGTCACAAACTTCTAAAATGTATGATGTTCAAGACATTATATCATTTTTAAAACTATATAATATTGACCGTAGTGTATGAATCATTTGAAAATCACAATTCAAGTTTGACCTTTCACTTTCTTATCTAGAGAAAATTTCATTTTTGAGTATTCAAGAATATTTAAACTATTCCAACTATTTCAAGAGAACTTGTGGCACATGTCACCCAAACTCAACAGCTAACGGTTGCTGCCACCTATAGGCCCAATCTCAAGAGAAAGAGTTGGGACTTGAGAGGTTTGCAAGTTTTAGAGGAACCGTTGAACAAAGGAAGTTTATGTTTTCTCATTGAAACGAAACAAACCAACAAACAAGTGCAATTAGTACCTAGACATCGTTGATGCAACATTCTGAAAAAAATAATATGACCTATTTCATTGCTTTCATCAACGGCAGTCTCTCTAAATCACCTCATGAGGGGCAGCCTTTCCATATACGACACAACTGAACAAAAAGCAGAAGCCAAGTTTCCAGTCCCATCTAATTGCGACTGCCACTGCTTACTATCAGCATGAAAATCATAAGCAAAAGGAGACATTGTTTCTTGCACATACTAGTATATATTACATGTGAAAGTCTGAGTTTCTTTGAACATTCTCTCCCTGATGGAGATTTTATGGGTCAAGTACAGAAAAAGAGAAGAAAAAAATTGAATGCATAAAAGAATCTGAGTTTAATCTTACACTTAGAGCTTTATTTTTAATCAGTAAGATGGAAATAATAATGACTACCTCCACGTGTCATCTTAAAGATTTTATTTATTATTTGTGTTCACTGAATATATATTATATATATATGTATATGCCCAGATGAATAGCATATGAAAGATCATAAAAGTTTAAGCCCTGATACACCCACTAATTTTATGAAAGTCTGCAAAAATGTTATAAGTAGACTTTTGCTTCTAATTCGTGAAGAGCCTATTCTAAGTTATTTCTAGATTCCCCATAAGCTGAGCACTCTACCATGAAGCACTTGAGTTTGGCATCCTCTCCGCCCACATGAGTTGGACCGTTTTCTGTATTTGGGCTACTCCCGTGCTCAATAAATGGTACAGCCTTGTGTTCACTTTATATTTCATGATGCTTGGAGACCACAAGAGAAAGTCCACAAGGGCCATGTCACTTTCATTACTCCTAAAATACAACTGTTCCCTTGTTATGGATTGAATTATCCCCTCCTGTTCATATGTTCAAGTCCTAACCCCCTGAAACTCAGAATGGGACTATATTTGGAAATAAAACTTTCAAAGAAGTGAATAAATAAAAATAAGGCTGTTAGCATGAACTCTAATTCAATCTGACCAGTGTCCTTAGAAGAAGAGGAAATGTGTCAGGCAACAAACACATGAAGGATTTGCAAACACAGAAGACTCAGTGAAAAGGGACCAAAAGAAAGAGGGTACCTGTGAGTTCAGAGGGAGGCCTCAAAAGAATATAATCCTGCTGACACCTTGATCTTGAACTTTGAGCCTCTAGAACTGTGAAAAATTAAATTTCTCTTTTTTTTTTGAATTTTTTTTTATTATTTTTTTAACCAAGAACATGTATTGGTACATTGTCCATATATTGATCACATTTAACATGTTTGTTTTGTACCTGTACATGGTGTCTCTTGGTTCTCCCCCTCTACCCTCCCCTCCCTTCTGTTCCTCCATCCCTATTTACAGCAGGTTTATTTACAATTCTCCATGATTTCCCTTTCCCCTTTCTTTCCGTTTTTTCCCTCCCTGCTTTTCCCCCTTCCCTCTTTCTGGTACTCCTCTCCTTTGTATATTATTTTCCTTTTATATAATATCCGTTACACTACTTTGTCCTTATTTACAGTTATGGTTTCTCATATCAGAAGCAAACAGTCTGGTATTTTGTTACTGGAGCCACAGCAAACTAATACACACATTTAATTAATGGAGACTTAATTAACTGGAATGATTTAGTTACATTTCTTACATTTAAAGTATTGTATAGTTTCAGTTAAAATAAATGAGTTCAAAAGATCCATTCTGTACTTGTTATGGTTTGTGTCTAGATGTCCCCCCAAAGCCTCACGTGGTAAGAGATAGCTGGATCTAGAGTGTGCAGTTACTAAATTAATCCACTGATCTGTTTGGCATGATTCTGCTGGGATCAAGGATGTGAAACTAAAATTAAGGGTGGGAGTGATAAAAGATAAAAGATACAGGAAGAAGCTAACTAGCTGCTTGTTTGCATTACTTATTTACATACATTCCTTGCATTTTCCTGACTGTACTTTGCTGCGGGTCGGCTGCCAGTCTGCCATGCCCGTCCGCCCTGCCTCTGCCATGCCGCCCTGCCTCGGACCCAGCAGACTATAGACTGAAACCTCTGCAGACTGTGAGCTAATAAACCTTTCTTCCCCTAACTTTGGGTGTTGAGTATTCTGTCCCAACAACGAGAGAAAAGTAACTAAAACAGTACTATTAACTATAGTTGATGATAACGTAATACTTTTTTTGACATTGTATTTTTAGAAGATGCAGTGTTCTCATCACAAAAATAGTAACTATGTGAGATAATCCACTTGCTAATTAGCTAGATTTAACCATTCCACAGTCTTCAAAATATAATGTTGTACATACTTAATATATATAATGTTACCTGACAATTCAAAAAATGAAAAAAATAATTTCTTTGAAAGTTATAAAATTAAAAACAATGACACTGAAACGACCTATTATGTGTCTAACACAAAGCAGTTTCTCAAATATTAATCCTTTCCCTTCTTAATCCTGTTTTTGCTGACAAGTGACTGAGTAATTTTTGGAATGTAATTTCATCTACTTTTGTCTCTTGCAGTGGTGACCTTGTCTATGTGCATATATAACTTGACAAAATGATTTTTGTAAATGTTGACATGAAGCATCTTTTTTGAAACTATATACATGAAATGCAGTTGATTATATTTAACAAAATATATTGTTGAAAAGGACAAATACATATAAAATTGATAGCATTCTAATCAATCTGAACTCTTAACTGCCTTACCTGGGTGAATTCCTGGGTTTGCTCTACATTGCTTTGTGGATTTCACCACTTAGATAAACACTTCAAAGTCTAAATGTTCATCCAAATCTTACCTTAGGCATACATGTCTGCTCATCTTCCCGAAACCTAAAATGGAACAAGATAACCTGAATGACTCTTTTTCTTTTCCTATCTCCTACCAAAAGGACTCAGAGAAGTCAGAGCCTGCTTCTTCTATACACTCCATCTTCTTTCCCCACATTTCAAGTTTACTATAGCACAGTCTCTGCCTTGTTATGTAGTATGGTGTTAATTCGGTATCTTCCTAGTACATTCTTAAATATTTACCTCTGAATGTTATGAACTAGTAAAGATTGGAAAAAATAAAAGCAAAATCAATAAATATACTTGTAAAACGTTACTAATTCAAGGGGGGGAAACTTCCAGTAAGAGTACTTTTCTTATTCTATTGGCCCAATTTCATAATCTTTTTATTTTTCCCTCCTCTTTCTCTGCCACTCCAAAATCCAAAGCAGAATCTTCCCAGCTCATAAAAAAAAGAAAAATAATAAAAACAAATGTAAGTTACACTTTTTGGAAACCTTGAAAAGTGAGCTGTTTTGATTCAGTTCAAGTTTTTTGACAAAGATCCAGAACAAGTAAGAACCAAGATCACATATCCATAGTGAAAAGTGGGAAGCGTATATAGTGTAAAAGTAAATACAGAAGCAAAAAATATCCTTCTAATTAAAGAGGAAGCTACCTTTGGTAATTAGGTAAAGTCAGGAATAGACTCTGAGAATTTCGGTTATTGTAATCCCTCCATCCCAGAAAAATAGCAACATTTCAAACTGACCAATACTTTAATAAATAAATAAATAACAATACTTAAGAAACCTTAACTTTCTTATAAATGCTAAGTCTAGGAAAAGAAAAACTAACCTGAAATTAAAAAAGGACAATCATTAGTTTATTAATCTAATTCTTCAGTTACAAGGTATGCCAGTTATTTAAGAAATAGTAGAATAACAAAGACAATGCAAAGAACCAAAGAGGACATTCACTAAAATTTCAGTTAGTATCTCTGGCAAACATAAATGATTTATGACTCAACTCCATGCACAACTCTTCCCAAAATGCCTTCCAATGATTGAGCAAATGTAGCCATGTGACCCAGTTCTGGAGAGTAACATATAAGCATTGGGTTACTTTCAGGAAAGTTTTTAGAGTACAGAGATATCAGATATAGAACAGATATAGACACAATTTAGTCTTCTGCTTTTGTCTCCTTTTGTCTGGAACCTGATATGAGGCCTAAAAGCACGGTAATTATTTTGTGACTCTTCAGAGATAAGAGTGAGGAAAAAGGCCTACATGCTAAAGATGACTCAAACATAAAGAAACTCTTTCTGCAAACCCCATGTCAATCTGCCTATCTCCAGATTCTTGCTGTAGAAGACTAGTGCAAGCTTTTTATTTGTTTGTTTATTAAACTACTATAATTGTATTTTCTATTACTAATGAGCATATATAAGATTACAAGCTATCTCACCATAAAACAAGATAAGTTCGCTGTGAAAAAAGAACCAGAAAGCTTCAAATAATTTTTGTGATTTCAATAAGAGATTGACAATTTTTTTTAAAAATACAATAATAGAAGTACTGAAAGTAAAATCAGTTTTTCTCATTATAAAAAAGACAGAAATATATATATATATATGATGAAAGTTCAGATAAAGAATAGACAAATCCTGGAGTATAAAATCTGATCCAGTATTTCCAGAGAGAGCAAAAGAAGTAAATGGGAAAATATAATTAAAGAAATTGAGAGACTTTTTTTCTCTCTGAACAGAAGTAAAGTACACATGTCAAGCTGAAATGGCATGATTAAGAATTTTAAACTTCTTAGTTACATGAGACAAACATGTTTGTAATGTCAACAGGAATAAAAAGAAACAACTGAAAACTCCAGGGGAAAATGTTCAATAAAAATGTAATTCAAACATGAGGTAAATCAATATGAGAAATGATTTTTAAGTAGTTGACAGAATGCAATTTTAAAGAAAAGAATTCAATTGACTTTGATTTTTGTTTAGTGATGCACAATTTTGCAAGCATACTGAGTATTTGGTTCCTTCCTCATTAGCTACAGACATCAAACATACAGTTAAGAACTTATTTCCTTAACAGAAGTTACTTTAAAAATGACTACTAGTAAAAAGTAGAAGATAAGTTGGTAGACTACCAAAGAAATGTGTAAATTGATCTTTTTACTCTTTGAAGTTGGAGATAAAGTAACAGTGTGGTCATTTTATTGCCCGAATCACTGGCTCCAAATATTGAATAGCAAATTTTAACAAAGTTTTTTTTGCTTAAATGATCCTGAGTTTCATTAAAGATGACAAAGGTATAAAAAGACTGTGTGACAAGCAACTCAGTCATTAACTGATAACTCAATTAGCTGACCTCAGATACTTATGTTATTATCAGATGATCTTCAGGTATGTAGAGCATTTCCTTGGGACAGCAGCATTCATTCCTAGAGGGACCATGGCTCTCTATCTTCTCACATGATGGCAACACTTTAAATTATATACTAGCAGTCTGTGCATTTTTTACTAAAGGGAGGTTATAGTTGTTTAATTAAAAACAGCTTTACAAAAGAAAGTCCAATCTTTATACTACCTACCTAAGAGAACTTGAACATTTAACTATTCTACACTTTAGTTTTCCTATATCATCTCTGAGGTGGGGCTGATAAATAAATATTATATCTACCTGATAATGTTGTGATTGTTCAATTAGATAAGCCTTGTAAAACCATATTTGGAACATGGTAATTACTAATGTAAAATGACCTACAATCATTATTTCATGTGGCCATTACTATATATAACGTCACTATCCTCCCTTTCCAACTTTGTTTTTTTTCCTCCGGATGCCAGCTCCTCCTTGCTATCAAGCATTCTATGTATCAGCTGGCTTTGAGTTGTCCAGCTGTTGACCTCTGGATGTCTCACGCATCCCTCCCTAGCCCCCAACCAATTGCAAGTGTCTAAGAACTCCCACCGGCTGAACTTTCACAACCTCATTATGAAACAGGGCTTCTCTTGAATTAGGCAAGAGTAATCTAGTTCTGAGAAGGAGGTTAAAATAAAATGAGAAATTATACTGAAATCAAGATAAGCATTAAAAAAAAACTGTTATCTTTTTTCTTAATTTGTTAATACTGAAGCAAGCTCTCCATCCATCCTTTACATATGATCTTTCTGAATCCAACATCAGGATTTTATATACAGACTTACTGTCATCTGCAAATATTTAGCCAATCACGCTAGGCAATCAGGGTCAATGCCTTTGGGAGGTTTCTTACATACTATGAATTTTCAAAACTGGAAAAGTATCCAAAAGTGGATTCAACGAGAGCCATTTTCCTTCAAGCACAGCTGGAAATTGAGAGCACCGATCTTGAATAATGGAGTGCCTGAGTCTTCTGAAATAAATCTCTCAGCCTTTTGTACTTTTGAGCTCATCATGAATTCTTCAAGAAGACTAAAGTAGGTGCCAACAGCAATGACCAACAACAGTGACCAGTTTGGGCCCTGAGCTGTGACAACTGCCACTTGTCAGAAACTGGTATTTTTTAGTATTATTATTACTTCTTGGCAGCAAACTCAGGAGACACCCATGTGACTTGCCTAGAATACCGTCTTCTCTGTGGTTGGTACAGGCACAGTACAGAGAGGGACGGAGTCTATGTGCTCAATACAGTGTTAAGAGTCATGGTCCAAAGAGATTGTTTGCTCTCTTCATTTTTAAGAATGGTTTCAGGTGGTATTGTCTTAAAATGAAATGCAAAATACAGCCTATCAGTATACATGTTATAAAAAGAAAAACTATCACTCCACAACATCTTTGTAATACATAAAAATCTAAAATTGACCGTCTCATTGGGAGGCACAGAAAGGCACATAAACATCTTCTAGGACCTTTGGCTTAAGCAAATGCAATGCTAGCCCAAAGATGAACTTTTGAATGGTGATTTATTTACAAAATAGTTTTGCAAATATATGTATTTTATTTTTATTCCAAAGTAAATTATTCAAATAATAAATTATCTTATAGTCTTCTCAATTTGAGAACCCAGGGGTATAGGTTTTATTATTATCAAACCACCACGTCACAGGTATATCTGAAGTAGTTTTTCTACTTAATATATTCAATTAGAAAGTATTAATTAAATGCCGTGTTTAATCCTTGTAGCAATTTCTTTCTGAGACTGAATTTCTGATTCAGAAGGTTGCAAATAAATAACAGAAAATGACAACAGCTAGACACATTTTTACAAGCAATCAGTTGCTTTGTCCAGGAGCCTGCTCAGCCACGGTCGTTCTAATGAATTCTGGGGTACTCCTGATGTGATAACCCCAGTTATTTTTTATTTACACATCCATAAGTTCGATGGAATTGTTTGGTCTTTTAAGTCAGGGACTTTGCCATGATCATCTTGTGTAAAACAGAACCTGGCACACAGCACTCAATAAATAGCTGCAGATCAATGTGCTGCTCACAGGAATGAGGCTTGCCTGTGAAGACTCTGGAACAGGTAATTGGATGCAGATCACACTTCTTAATCCAGTCACTGAAGTCCCTCCAGCCTCGTGGGTCTCAGAGGCGGTGACAGGAGATAATGAGAAACTCCAGTGTGTTTCAGGTAGTCAATACTATTATCAAACACCCTACTGAACAAGTTTCACTTTTACTTTCCTTTTATTTTAGAAACGCTGAATACTTAGGTTTTGAATAAATTTTTCACGAATAAGTCATCAACCCAAACAATACGTTTTCAACATGAATAGAATTTGGAATAAGAACTGATTTTGAGTTCTAGCGCCAAATATTTGACAAACCATTTTATGTTTTGAATTCTATTTTCTCACCTATAGACTGAAAATAATAACATTCTACATAGATTTAAATTAGACAACCTTTGCAAAATGACATACATAAAATGAAGCAATTAGTGTCTTATTGTTGTTACCTAAGAGTAAAACAACACAAATAAATTTAAGCCAAAGCAAGAAAGAGTCTCTAATAATTTTCATTAATATAAACTCTTTATCAAGACAATGTGACTATTTCTAAAAGTAGAATATCTTCTGATCACATAGGAAATACTTTATAGATCCAGAACTAGAAGAGAATTAAAAGCTACTGATTTTGCAGCCTTAGAAAATGTCTTTATTTAAAATAATAGAACATGAAAACAATATTCATCAAAAAAAATGAGGTGCCATTAACTGCCTTAGAAAATGTCTTTATTTAAAATAATAGAACATGAAAACAATATTCATCAAAAAAAATGAGGTGCCATTAACTCGAAATCCACCCCAAAGTCACTCACCTATCTTGGTTTTGTGAATTTTACATAGAAAATAAACCAAAGTGAAACCGACTTTTAGTCTTGATGAATAATAACTAGAAGTTGAAAAAAATCCACTATTTATATTAGAACATCTAATTTATATTCTAAACTTTATGAACCTTGATGGGTACAGAAATACATTACACAATGGAGAGTTCTGGCTGAGACTGTACCCCCAACTCCTTACAATGGAGAGTTTTGGCTCAGATTGTACCCCCAACTCCTTACAATGGAGAGTTTTAGCTGAGATTGTACCCCCAACTCCTTGTTTTCTTATGTAAAACCTTATTCTCTGGAATTGTGGAGTAAACTCTCTTTTTAAAGGGTGAGTAGATTTTGTTTTCATAGAGGCAGAGCCTTGAGTTCTGTTCTGAAGAAAAGTGAGCTTTCCTTCCCTTCCTTCTTTGCTTCCTAGCTTCTTCCTTTTCTCTCTCTCTGGCTCTCTCTCTCTCTCCCAAAATAGAGCTTCTTATTATTCAATGTGAAAGACCAGACCTGGAATTGCAAGATCTTGAAAGGTAAAGGAGAGAGGGCAGGCTATGAGGAAAATGTATTCTGTGGCTAGAGCTAAGTCTCTGCTGACGAGGGTTACACATGAAATACCTGCTTTCCTGCACTGCTGGCATACAGACAGGACAGACAGGAGACTCTCCTTGCAGAAGAGGTAAATTGGGCCAAACCAGACCTGAGCAGGCAGAGAAAACTGAGCCCCATCAAGGTGAAGCCAGTCAGGAGCTCCACAGAGATGCCCACAGGGAAGCCTTCGAAGGAGCGGGCCTGAGGGCTCAGGGAGCAGCTAAGAGCCAGTCTTGAGCCCGTGTGCAAATTCCCCTGTATGGTTCTTTAATTGCTTGGTAAAATTATAAGACTGTAAGTTCTGCAGTGGAGACATTCTGGGCTCCAAACAGGGGCTACACTTAGAAAAAGTACAAGAGCAGCACGGATCTGTGGGCTCTGGGACTTAGCGCCCAGGGACTTTCCCAAAGGGCAAGGCGGCCCACAGCTGTCTATGGGCACAAGGGACAATCCAGGTGGATTCGAGATCATGAAAGCAGTCGCTAAAACGTTCCCAGGGAACTTCGATGAGGGAAGCTAGAAAGATGAGACTTTCAGTGGTCAAGCAAGGCAGGGAGCACTCGCCATCGCCCATTAGGTATTAAGGCAAGAATGAGCTAATTCTGTCATCCACGCCCGATGGGTCACATTCCAAGGCATACAGGTTATATTCTCTGGGTGCTTTTTCCCCTAAATTTGATCTTCTTTGCACCATCGAGGATAGCTTTCTAAAAGTGCTGTGTATATTTAACACATTTTATTTTTCTCCCCCATTAATTATTTTCAGTGCTTAAATGCATAGAATCACTTTGGGTATGATTTTTTTTTTAAATCCTATTTTTACATTTTCTCACAAGTCATTCCTTATATCAGGCTGATTTCTGAGATTTTACTCTTGTATTTCTCATTAATTATTTCCTCAACTTTTCCTATCACAGCACCCATTACATTTGTATGACCTTCTGAGGTGAGTAAAGCTAATTATGCTTCAAGTGACTGGGCCCACCTGCCTCAGCCCAGCTGCCCTAAGGGTTGAGACTGGTCAGTAGGTGGGAACTTCTAGGTCAACAGTGTCCCATACAGCTGCCACTCGGGCTGCCACTGTCCTCTGTGGCTGTTGAATCTTAGACATGTAGCTAAACCGAAAATCCCTGTAAATGTAAACTATACACTAGATTTTGAGGATTCCATTTTGAAAAGACCATATAAAATATCTCATTAATAATTTTATATATGTTACATGTTGAAATGATAATATTTTAGATATTCTGGGTTATGTGAAATGTTATTAAAATTAGTTTCAGCTGTTCTTACACGTTTTTAATGTGACTAAAAGAAAGTGGTAAATTTCATATGTGGCTCCTATTAGATTTTTTATTGAACTACACTGCTCTGAATTAAAACAGTATTCCCTATTAAAATGCAAAGGTGCCTTCTCTGAGAATATGGGTCCAGTTTACCCTTCAAGGCCAATCTGACTACCTAAGGACATTCTGTTCCCCTGTTATCCTTCTCTTTTCTTCTAGCTCTTTCCTATTTTATAAATAAAGCTTTCCCTGGCCCCTTTCTTTCCTAACCTTTGTCTCCAGCTACTTTCCCATTCAACGCATGGCTTGTGCATCTCCCTCTCTCATCCAGTCCTTGATCTGACTCTCTCCCCATGGGCCCACTGGAAATGACGCTCTGTGTTTGGCCATGTGGTCTCTTGTCTTCCCTCAAAACGCTCTCCTTGTTGGTCTCCTGTCCAGAGTTGTTCTGTCTATTCTTACCCCTTCAGGCCGCCACTGAAATGTTTAAATGTCTTAGCCATCTCTCTTGGCCCTTCACCTTGGGTGGTCCTGAAGTCTCAGGCTGTGGGACCTGCCCATTCCTGGCCCTTCTGTCCTTTAGTCTCTCCCCATTCTTGTCTTCCACTAGCATTTTCCTCTCCCGTGCTCAGCTCCATCTGGGATCTGTGGAACCTTCTCATGGGGATAGTTTCTTGAAAACTATTCCATCCTTGAAATGTCTTTCCAGGTCACTCTAGGATCCAACAATGCAGTTATCTGCCTTCCTCGTCTTCCCTCTGCATCTCCGGTGACACGCCACCTTCCCCACATTCCCCAGTCTCGCTGAAAGCCATCGAGTGATTCTCAGCCTTCTGCCTTGAGCTCTCATTCATTTCTCCCCTTAAGTACTAACCTTTTCCAACCGTTTCTTCTTGATCTTAAATCTCTTCTAAGCAACTTAATCTACCTCTGTGACTTTAATAACCATACACAGGACAGTTGTATCATACATAAAGTTCTAAGCCACATACCTATCCTCATACCTCATAACCAATCTGCACATCCAACTTCTCCACCAGACATTTTCATGGGGATATAATATCAGCATCTCAAAGATCATTCATCTAAAGCTGAAGGCACATTGTCACCCACACCCAAACTTTTCACTTCCTCACCAAGCTGGCCTTCGTGCACTCACACATGTACGTGTACTGGACCTAGGATGTTTTCTTTCAACTGTCGCTCCCCTTATGGCTGGATAAGTCAGATTCCAGATGAGAAGGCGCTGCCGTGACTAGAGCGCCTCACTCTACCACTGCTCCTGTAGCCTCCCAAGACCATACCAAACCAGTCTGAATCTCCCTTTGTTCCTCTTTTATGCTCTCTCTTTGTAAGAACTGCAATGACATAATTATTTATATAATTCTGTTTGATATCTGCTCATCCTAATTGTTTTACATTTCATGAGGGTACAAACTGTTCACTTATAGAGTCTCTGACAACAAATAACATTTCCTAAGGCCTACATTTCCTTTATGTAAAACGGAGATTATAATTCTAGTACAAGTTTTCATTCATGCATAAATAAGATGACTAATATCATTCAGCAAGGACAGTACCTGGGCCATGGTACGCCATGGTACCCACAAAGTTCAAGTAAACAGGTTCTGAGAGACAGGCTGAAGTAGGCAAAGGCACAGCCGTGCTGGGGGCAAGGAGCAGGGGAAACAAAGAGGAGCATGTTCAGGGTAGAGGTGACAGATGGACAGCTGGCTGCAGTAGGTAAGACTAACTTCTCAAAAGAATGCAGTGTCCCCGACACAACCAAAAACCCAGGAGCAATCTTCTGTCCCGTATTTCCAGAGAGGGCCGCTCCCACTGCACTGGATAGACCCTCTCTACTGGTCTTTCTGTGGAAAGCAGCAACCCTTTGGATAACAGTCCTCAGTCTCCTCAGTGGGGAGAAGGACTTTGTCTCTTTCTCAAGCCCCTCGGTCACATGGAACAAGGAGAAGGTAAAGGCAGCCTCTCAATTTCCTCTTCCCATGCAAAGCACACCGGAGCTGGACCTCAGTCTGCCTCCAGCCGGGCTAAAGATTTACAGTCCTTTGCCCACAGGCCAAAGGCTGACTCTCAGAACCCAAATCTTTCCACAGATTGGTTCCAAGTCAAGTTTTGAGGCCTGCAACAGAAAGCCTCCTGATTGACCTTAGGTCCTCAGCATAATGTGTAATAAAATTTTAGTAAGTGTCACAACTTTGAGACTAGGCGGATCTCTATTAATACTGTTCATCCCCTTTTGGATCTCAATAGTTCTTCCTTATTGGTTAGACTCCAGAAAGGAAAATAAGTGAGGACCAGGAATCTAGAACTCCAATAATTCATGCCTCTAGAATAGGATTGCATTTATAAAGTATTACCAGATCCTTTATTTCCTTTCTTTTTTGCAGTCATGAAATTTAGGTAAAGTGGTATTGTGATTTTACACAGGAAAAGTGTTCATGTTTAGAGATCTACTAAACTGTAAGGCTGATATTCAACTGCAGATCATCAGGCTCCGTGTACTTTGTTCTTTACCCTCCCTTATCTCCTTAGAGTGCCTCACTCTACCACACAAACAGAGAGCCAAGAGTCCTTCTTCCTCTGAAGAGAGTATGTGACCCTGTGGCCTGTGTGGTCGTCAGGATCTGATGACACTCTGAGCCTTCCGAGAAAGCATTTTAAGTGGCCACCTCTCAGGAGTTCTTTTCCCTGCCACTTAGGTAAGTAGCCTTCCTTCTAGCATCCCCATTACTTGTGTGACCTTAAATGGTGGACACTAAATATAGATTTAAATCACAAAAATACACAGAAGTACAGGCTGGGGATTTAGCTTAGTTGTTAGAGTGCCTAGCTTGCAAGCACAAGGCCCTGAGTTCAATCCCCAGCACCAAAACAAACAAACAAACAAACAAACAAAAAACCCACAGAAATAGAAAGTAAACAGAAGGGTAAATACCTTACTGAGGCTTTAATTCCCATACATGAGCATCAAAAAAGAAATTAAATCAACTAATTACTCTCAAACCAAATAAACCTTTCCTATCATTAATGTCTTTTCTTTGGTTATAAGAAGCAGAACACATTCCACTGGTCTCTGAGGGTAACTGGGAAATCAAGCCTCACAACAGTGCAGCCACCCTTAATATTCTTTTTGCAACACACATATTTGTCTAACTTCCAGCTCGGTCATTATGATCTTCAGCTTCCTCACATCCATACCGCTCAGGCTACCTCACCCAGGGCTCTCCTCTGAAAGATGTCGATGTTTACAGGCTGCTTCAAGGAGAGACAGGAAGGACTGAATTGCCATCTAGGCTAAAGAGACTAGTTAGTAGTTGAGATATGTAATATGTGATTAAAAACATAGACTTCGGAGCCTGAAATACAGGCTTTTAAATATTCAGATATGACCCTTCTTCACATAAACTTCAAGTATAGCTCTTAAATTGGCTAAGTCTGTTTTCTCATTTTGTAAAAATAAGTAGAATGCCTCCTTCCTCTGGTTGCTATGAAACAATTTTGGTGAAATGATTCCACAATGCCTATTAGAAACCAAGTGTTTAATAAAGGAAAAATTAGCTAAAAGTAGACCTTCCTAAATCCTAAGATCTTTTTTCTTTATGTTACTCTTGTCCTACTTTATAACCATTTTCATAGTTATTGATAGCTTGAAACTTTTGGAAGGAAAGTCTCTGCGTTCTCCTTAATACTCTGCAATAATTTGCAGAATGTAAATATCCCAGAATATTCACTGGAAGATAAAGGAATCTGCCTTTAATGTCATGCCTCATTATATGTTTGGCCTCATTGTTTAGCTATAATACACACCTTTTTTGTGTGTGTGTGCTGGGGATTGAACTCAGGGCCTCGTCCTTGCAAGGCAAGCACTCTAACCACTGAGCTAAATTCCCAGTCCTGATGCATGCCTTTTACATTCACAGCTCATTCAGTCTCTACCAGGTAAGCTGTTCTGTACAGACTGCACCAGGGTGATGCACTCCCAGCTTCCCTGCAGTGTTTCAGGACTAATGAAACACAATTACAGACTCTGCTCAAGATCAGCAGTGTGAACAGAATACAACACAAAGATGTAGACCATACTTGACCTTTACTTTGTCAGCTTCTGTCCAAAAGACTCAACTGAGGGAGATGTAACAAGAGGCTGGCAGCTTATAGATACAAAGCCACCAGTCTGGAGGGAAAGACTGTTCTAAAGCATTTTACAACTTCCAATAACTCTGTAGTCACTTTTTTAAAGAAGGAAGAGGATCAGGAGAAAGAAAAGAAGGGGGACTATCCTTATAGTTACAGACTTTCCAAGGAGCACGTTTTGAATTAGAAGCGCTTCCCTTGCCACAAAACACAGTTCATGTCTCCACGGGGCAAAGGGCCAGTATGAGATAGCATTCCCAAAATGTGCATTAGGTTTTGCTGTCCATGGCCCAACAAAGCACTAAATTTTAAAAAGCAATTGTACCAGAATAGACATTCATGAACAAGAAAGTGCCTTTACAAGAACACTAATCCCAGGAAGTTACATTCTATCCAAGCTGAAAGAATATATACGATTTTTTGCAATTCATCTGCTAATGAATCAGACTCTATTATTATTTGAAAGTGCCAAGTGACCTCTGCAAATAGTCCTCTTGGTAGTTCTGAAAGAATCAGTGGCTGGTAAAAACATCCGTCACTGAAGAAGAGCCTGAAAAACAAACTGAGCTGGTTGAAAACCAGTCATAGCATGCGTCTCCCACTGCAGGAAACCTTGCCATACATGCCTGGTGAGCAAGAAAAGCCTATGTTTTGTAAATAACCCCCATTAAGTCTGATCTGAAAGTGCTCTCTTCCTGATTTCATCAATAAGGTTACTATGTGACTTTAAAAAATTCCACTGCTCTAGGAAAACTTCTGTTTCCTTTTATGCCCAGATTTAGCAGGTTTTTCAAAGCCCTTCTTATTAAGAAAAGTTGTGGCTGGAAAAATGGATAAGTAGTTACAACTATTCCAGGAAGCTATAAATATTCCAGTTTAAGGCATTTAAGAAATTATCCTCTCCTTTATTGTCTCTCAGGGCCCACCTACAACCTGGTGCTGCCCTCCCAAGTGAAGTGGATGGTCCTAAATGATCATAGGTGGGTTTTAAAAAATAAACACAAAATTAGTTTCACACCTACTTAGACAGCTTAGAATTTTAATGTGTGAAGTATGCCAGGACTCTGCAGTGAAATAAAGCTTTGCATTCAAACTGATGTAAGCCAATCAGAAAACAGTACAGAGCACTGCCCATTTCATAATTAGGGAGCGTTACTCCAAGTTCTAGATTTTACTTATTAATGAATAAAGCATTACTTGACCCACTTTTGCCATTTATTCATAAGGACCTTGTTTTCAAAAAGTGTTAAAATAGCATGAAGGCTCTGATTTATGCCCACCAAATCCAGGAAATTCAAAGTTAATCCTCTGAACTATTTGTGTCTCATTCTGCACCAAACATTCTATATAAAACTGTGCTCTGTTGGAGGATAACATAGAGCAAAGAGACTATGGAAGATTTGCTTGCCTACAATTTTTTCAGCTTCAATACTCAAAGCTGTATTCTGATATATTTCCTATTGTATTTCTCTGTCTCCCACAGCTTTCTTTCATTCACGCTGTTGTCTATCTTTGGTTATACCCTTGTACACCCACAGTCCTTCCTCAGAGACAGAAGACCACCCAACAATGCTGACTGGCCAAGAGTTCCCCTGGGGGTGAGAACTCTCAAACTGCAAGAGGTAACAGCAGTTAAAAAATGTTCCTTTTCTTCCCCTCTCTCCCAAATGCCTGTCCCAGGATACCAGATGCTGAAAAAAGTTTCTTAGTGAAAATTCAACACAAAAACATTTGGAATATGAGTCAGGAGACAAAAATTAAAAAAAAGAAAAAAGAAAAGAGGGAGAGACAAAAATTTGTGTTTCCCTACCTAGGACTGCCCTCTGGCCCTTTCTATCAAATCCCTATTTCAAGAATACCATTTATAGGTCACCTTTTGTAGCTGGTTATCCCTGCTGTGGGTTCCAATTTGTCTAAGTAAGAAATTAGCAGGAAAGATTTAAGTCTTTAAGGTCTCCTCCTGTTCTGAGACGTTGTCTCTTTGAAACCTCCCTAGTACATAATGATTTTCCATCTCTGAACTGCAGGAATATCCTGCCCATTCTTAACACTCACTCACCTACAGTATTAGTTCAAGTACAAGCTTTGTCACATTCTAGCTCTAAAACCTTGAGCAAGTTACTTCACCTCTAAGCCTCAGTTTTCTCATCCATCAATATGAATCATAATGGTAGGTGACAGCTACTGTAAAGTTGTTTCAAGAATTACAGGAAAAGAACATATATAAAGAGTCCATCATAGTGACTGGCAATTATTAAGTACTTGATAAATATTAGCTGGGGCCACTTCTAATTAATTTTTCCTGTGTACATTCTTTGTCAGGCCAATCAGGAACTCAATAGTATTTTGGTGATTACTTGGTTCTTATGGCTTTATGTCTGATTTTTGGCCATTAACATCTAAAATGTACCGTTAAAATAAAATTTAAAAAAAATAAAAAGAATTCTATATCTAGTTTTCTGGTGAATATATGACTTCTGCTAATTCAACTCTACTCTTAAAATTATGAGAATATAATAATTCATGACAATATTCTCAATTGTCCACAGTTCCACTGCTATGTGAGTAATTTCAGAAAAGCGGCCTATAAGCAGAAGCTTATTGCCAGTGGGTCTTGCCTGGTTGGGAGGTGCCGGCAAAGGCTGGGCTGGGATGGAGCTGAAGTTAGCCTGCTTGGAAGCCCTCACAGCCCCCCGTTACAACAAGTGTTCCAGTACACACACGTGTATCTGTGTGCTCATTTGTTTGTTCTGAGAGTGGGAGGAGGAAGAAATAGAGAGAGAATGGGAAGAGTGAAACCACTTCAATGATGAAAGAAGGAAGGGGGAGAAAAAAGGGAAAAGTGAGAAAAGAGAAAATGAAGGGTGTGGAAGATGCCCTGAAAGGGACAGGGTGACAGAGAGGGATTGTGAGAAACGGGAAGACAGAAAGCAAAGTCCACTGAAGCTCTGAAGCTGTCCAGAAAGACTCCATTTCCAAAGCCGTGCCTGCCGTCTGCCTCCCTGACCTAAAATACCAGTGGGAGAAACCTCACTAATGCGTAGGAGGGTTTCACTCTGAAGCTTTAATTGGACAGTGATGCTTTTAGATTGCAATCCTTATTTGATGGAGATTTCTACTATGGACCAGAGATGGGTTCTCAGGCTAAGCCAACTGCAATGAATCATTACTTCTAGTCTAACTTCTTGTAGGGCCTCTTCCTAATTCTGCAGAGAATGTGTGTGAGGCAGACAGATGTTGTTTAAGGATGCTTTCCCTACCAGGTACTTTTCCCTCCTCCACACATCAGAAATTTCTAGAATTCCATAAAAATGTATGGGTACTGAATAACATAAAAAGAAGGAAGTTTCTGAAATGTCAGGTTCTTAGGAGGAAAAAAGACAGGGCTGGAATGACTTCCAGAAGACCCCGTATTATTCGACAAGGAACGTCCAGCTCTCCACACTGATATCTTCTGAGTCACTGAGCAGTTTGTCTTTTGGGTGACTTGAGAATACAGTGCTCTTAACTAAACCATGGCTCCACTGGGGAAACCAATCAGACACCAGGCTTAAAACCCAACAAGTAACATGAATGGCCTTCTGTGAATTCAAGGTAAAGGGCAGAGTTGTTAGGAATTTCCTAACCTTCCAGGCAGATCTGGGTATGTAGAAATTGATTAACACACCGGAGTCCGATTCACCTACATTTTGCGATAACATGCTATTTTGCCTCTTCATAGCCAGCTTATCTGCGTGACCATGGGGATTTTCAATGAAGACTAAGTTTTGTAAGGGAGACAACAGCAAAATTCTCTGAAAGAATATAATTTCCAAAGTAAAAAAAAAAGCATAAGTGTCTTCTGGTTTCTTGGTTTTGTTTTGGTTTTAACTGCAGATGTAATCAGCAAGCCTAGTGGTGCTGCTGGTCTGACAGCTGCTCAGATTTACTGGAATGCCTTAGTTCCCCACAGGGAAGAGATCATTTCCTGCGAATTCCGAGTGCTGCAGGTTACTGAAATGTAGCCATTTCCTCCTCTTGCTGAACACCGTCCCTGACTGTCCCTGCAGAGACCACATTCCTCTGCTGTGTAGCTGTGGACATCCCTGGCGCACTTCCATGGAAGCACATAGCAGGAGCCCCTTGTGCCCGGATACTGGGCCAAAAACTTTCCACTCTCAGAAAACATATTGGCCTCTAGGATTTCAGTGCTATTTGAAAACAGATACCTCAGTTTTTAAGAAATTCTCTTGTGAAACATGCAGCTATGTTATTATTGAAGTCATGCCCTATCACAAGATGGAAAAACAGAAATCTATAAAGGTTAGAAAAGGTGGGATTTATGTAAACCTTCCCATATGGGTTTTCATTGCACGACTGTGGACTACTTTGCCATTCTGAAACTGAGGCCATTTAAGACACTGTGGTGCCACATGGTGTGAGTTTAACTCACATTTCTACCACTTCTGTGTGAACTCGAGTCTGTTTCTGGATGTCTCTGAGTCTCCATTTCCTCATTCATATAATGGAAATTTTTGAAACCATCAAAGATCATACTCTCAGGGTTGTTGGGATAATTAAATGATATAATACCTATACAAGAAGTTCAATATAGAGGAGGCAATCCATAACTAGTTATCTCCTGTTGTAAGGTCAAAGCGGTTAACAGACTTGGTATCAAAAGAGAGTCATTATGAAAACTAAAATTCATGTTTCCTTACTTGTTCAGTGACCTGTTAAACTAAATCACCTCACTACCAAGTGACTTTTTTTCTTCAAAGATTTTTAAAGAATTTAATTCTCATGTCATGTTACAGTCAGTAGGCTAAAGAATGTAATTTATCCCCCAGGACAGAACTATTCTGATACACATAGATTAACTTGGGAGAGTTCGAGTTTATTTTTAAAAGAGTTTTTATCTGCCCTCGTCCCTGCCCCAGCTTGTCCCTTTATCCTCTCTCCCCAGCCCAACAGGCTGAGTTCGCTCACAGGATCCTGTCCGAACCCTTCTTCAAGCCTGCTCTTCCTTCAGAGTTCAGATCAGCATCTTCAGAGCACATCCCTAATTAATTCAACATTTCCTATTTCTCCCAGAATGCACAGAATTTATGGCCTGTAAAAAAGTTTACATTTAATTATCTTATTATTCATATTGTTTCATGGCTTGTTTCTCAAGCTAAATAATAAGTTCTTTGAGTACAAAGACCATTTCGTGTGTTCTCCCACCATAATTCCCAGCTTAGCATTCAGCACTGAGTAGGGCTCAATAAATAATTTTTTTATTAAATTAACAATATCAACCACATGAGCAGAAGGCCCATAAATGAAGCGTCACCCCTGGCAATATTTTTTTCTGGTACTTGTGCCTTTCAGCTCCACTTCTGACCCAAAGAGACTACCCATTACTGTCCTAGCATCACTGATGATGGGTATCAAGTGTTTCCAGTTCCCCGCGAGCTGAGTTACTGCTTCCTTCCATCCAGTCCTTGTGGGAAGGAAACATGGCAGCCAGCCATTTAAATGTATGATTTTTATTATACGAAACAGAAACAGCCAAAGTAAAATATGTAGCTGAGGCCCCTGATAGATGCCTTGGTGCTCAACTTCATATAATTTAACTGTAGAATAAGCAAGAGCAAGAAGCATGAGTACACGCTATGTGGGGGGACATTATACAGTCTATACAGTGAAGAGTATGAACAGAACAACAAATTATGAAAATATTTCTTACTCAAAGATAATGGCAGCTAACCCTAATATAAACTTTCAGTCTTTTTTTAGATAAATATGTATTTTTCTTTTTTAATAACTGGGATTATAATGTATGAAAATGCATTTTTGAAATGTTTATTGGTTTTGTTATTTGATGTTTTTTGTTAGCTTTTTTAAAGATTATCCTTAATTTGCTATACCTCCCATTGTGTAAATTTTTACAAGATTTCCATTTTATGGTCTTATGAGCAAGAAATTCTGAAATGTAAATGTATAGCTAAAACTTTTTTCTTCATAGATTCCATCTTGGCAGATTCACACATGCATGCACCATACATTGACCCTTTTTACCACTCATCACCCCCCTTCCCCTGCCCTCTCCCCGGGTTTCACACTAATGGGAGGTTCAACGTGTATAAGGCATTTTGCTCCTGTCATTCCCCCGTCACCCACCCTTACACCCCTTCACTTCCCTCTTATTCTCTTCCCCTTCTCCCTTCTACTTTCTTAGCCTCTTTTTTAGATTCCACATATGAGGGGGAATATGTAGTATTTGTCTTTCTGAGTCTGGCTTATTCAGTGTAACATCATAAACTCCAGATCCATCCATTTTTATTGCAAATATAATAACAGGGTTTTGCTTTTTTCTTGTGGCTTAATAACACTCTATTGTGTATGAACACCATAGTTTCTTTAGTCTTTCATCTGTCGATGGGCATCTAGACTGGTTCCATACCTTAGCTATTGTGATTTGTGCTGCAATATACATGTGTTGTGGGTATCTCCATAGTATGCTGGCTTTAACTGCTTCAGATGTACACCAAGGAGTGATATAGCTGGATCAAATGGACCTGTATTTTTAGGTTTTTCAGGAAATTCCATATTTATTTCAATAGTGGCTGTACTAATATACATTCCTACCAGCTGTATAGAAGCATCCCTTTTTCCCCATATCTTCACAAGCATTCTTTTTTTCTTTTTTTTTTTACATGCTTGATAATAGCCATTCTGACTGGGGTGAGACGCACTCTCAATGTAGTTTTGATTTGCATTGCCCTGATGGCTAAAGATGTTTAACTTTTTTTTAATGTACTTACTGCCATTTGTACTTCTTCCTTTGAGAAGTGTCTGCACAATTCATTTGCCTGTTTATTGATTGTCCTATTTGATATTTTGTTGTTACTTCTTTTGAGTTCTTTATCTATTCTAGCTATTAACCCTCCATAAAAGAGTATATAGCTATCAATTATTATATCCTTACGAGAAATTCTCTAGGGATGGAATTTCTATAGCCAGCAATGCTTGTTTTTTTTGTTGTTGTTTTGCTTGGTTTTCAACTCTACATCTTCCTTCCAGTTTCTGGTGTATTTTTGCTCTTTTTGTGCAGAGTATCTACTGTTTAATGCCTCTCGCCCTCTCCACGCCTTCTTCTGTGCTTTAGGAGAGGGGTCTACACAGACTTCATTAACAAGTTCCCTGTTCCTCGTGCTTTTGGTTGGGTTTAGCCACCAAGGCCTGGTAACAAGAGACTGGAGGGACGTGGATAGGAGACTGAAACTGGAGTATGTATTCCTTCGTCTCCCTCTCCCCTTGACATGGGCTCATCCCTCCACTGAGTATCGCAAGTCCTGTGAGACAGTCCTCTCCACAAAGCTCTTCCTTTCTGTCATAATTTTCATAATGGCTTCCTCTCCTCATACATTGAGCCTTCAGTGGTAACAGAGTCCATTGCTGGGAAGCCCCAGGGTAGCACACGGTCCCTGTTGAAACCTTTGCAAGTAGTTTACTAGTTGAAATTATAAATTACCAGATTGGAATGTGCCATCAGTTCCTGGCCGTGTGGCTGACTGAGTCATCCCCTTTACAGCAAAACCCCTGATGTGTCGTTATTTACTGTTAGTTCTGCCTCGCTTCCTTTTCTATCCTAAAAAGCTCTAATCATGCTTCTTCTCTTCTGCTACTATCACAAAACAATAATGTGTCCCACACCGCCAAATCTAAAGCATGATCTCAGACTTCATTATTTCTCAGCCTATCAGCAGCACTTCGCCCAGTGAATAGGTTTATTCTGCTTTAGATACTTTAGTCACTTCACTTTAGGGACAGCATTTGTATTTCTCCACCATAATCTTCTGGTTCTTCCTTACCTTCCTAACTCGGAACACTAAAGTTGTAAGTCCCACAGTTCTTCGACCTCATGTGAGTCGGCTTTGAACCCTGAGACAAAATGTCTGAAACAGACAATTTCAGGGAGGAAAGGTTTAGTTTTCACTCATGGTTGCGGAGGTTGCAGCTTGCTGGGGGCCTTAGATGAGACAGAACATTGTGGCAGAAGGGTAAGGTGCAATAAGCTCACCTCGTGGCAGCCAGGAAGAGAGCAAACAAAAGAGCAAGAAAAGATATACCCTCCAAAGGCATGCTCCAGTGACCTACTTACGCCAGCTGGCCTGTCTCCTAATAGCCCATTCATCTATGAAGTCATCAGTGGGAAAATCCATCCACAAAATTAATGCCTTCATAATCCAATCACCTCTCTAGGTGACTATTAATCCAATCAAGTTGGTGATCAAGATTAACCCTCAAGGACCTCTTCCCTTCTCTATTTATAATTACTATTGATGGTTTCCTTTTGCTCCATGGCCATCATTTCTAACCAACCACTTCCAAATTTATATATCTCATTTTTATCTCTCCTCTAAATTACAGACTCATATATTCAACTGCTTAATTAATGTCTTACCCAAAAGTTATCTCTACTTTCATATATACAAAACCTAACACTTCATTATTTGAAACATGCAGATATGTAAATGGCAACTCCATTTACTGGCTTCCCAGACCAAAATTTTAGAAGCATTTTTCTTTTTCCCACAGTACATATCCAATCTATTAGGAAATCCTATTGGCCCTGCCGCTGACGTATACAGAAATCCAATGGCTTCTCAACAACTTTCCTTGTTGTCATGTCTCACTTAAAATGAGAGAAATGCCTCTGAACTGGTCATATTTTCACTCTTTTTGCCTCTTTCTCCAAAGGGCCTTTCCTCCTAAAGCAGTTTTTATGTCATCCATCAACACTTGGTGACTTCTTATCTCTTTCAGAATGACACAATGTCTTTCCAATGACCTGTAAGGCCCTACAGTCCTAGTCTTGCCTCAGGCCATCTCTCTAGTCCCAGAACACTCTCTCCCCTATACATGGTCCTTGTTGGATTTTACACACAAAAACACGCTCTTACCTCAGAGCCTTTGCATTTACTGTTCTCTCTTCCTGGAATGTTTCTGGAATGTTCTTCTGCTAGGCATCCACAAAGACTGCTTCCTGTCTGGGTTTGTTTTTTTTTTTTTTTAAACTCTGTTTAAATGTCATGCTAACAGAGAGGATTTCCATAAAGACTTCCTTTAAAAAAACACAAAACTGACCCTGCCTGCCACTCACTTAATCTGTTCCTGTTTTTTATAGCAGCAATCACCACTTGATATATTTTATGTTCATTTTTCACTCCTTTATAGATTTTTCCATCTACCAGAATTAAACTCATTGAAAGCAATGTTTGCTCCCTGCTAGATTTTCAGCACTAACACAGTGGTAGGCACCAGAGAAATGCATTTAATAAATACGTAAATGAATGAAAAGACACGTATAGTGCAGTTTTCCTTTTAAATGTTCATTATGGAAATTTAAAAACATAATATAAGAGGATATTGTTTAAGTATCCTCATTTATTCCCTAGTGAATTTCAACAATTAATACATGTTCAATCTTCATTCTCCCCACCCTACTTCCCTCCACTCATATTTTATTAAATGATTTTAAGGCAAACCCCACAGATCATTCCATCTGTACATTATACGTGCATTTTTAATTGCCCTCCCAATATTCATTTGATTTATTCTCACAATGAGCAGGGTTTAAAAGGTCAATGTCCTCATATTTTACTAATATAAATAGGTAAACTCATATAAAAACAATCATTGCCAATTTTGTCAGCAAAAACTCATCTCGATTCTTTCATTTTTTAACTGAAAAGAACAAGGAAGAAAAAGGAAGTTCTTGAGGTCCAAGATAATGTCCTTGCCTTCAACTTTCTACTTCTCACAATCCCAAGAAACTAATAGACAAAAGAATTATATACATTAACTTCTTTAATTGCAAGATCCAAGTTTTATCTTAATTATCTCAGAATATACTACTATAAGGAACATGAGAAAAAGCCATATTTTTTGGGGGGGAATCTTTTTTTTAATTTTAACCAATGAGATGAGGGCCTGAAGTGAATAGAGAAATTTCTGAGGGAAAAAAAAAATCACATATCTCTAGTTAGTATCTTTTTCAAGTAGTTATCCGTGTGTGTGTGTGTGTGTGTGTGTGTGTGTGTATGTGTATGTGTAGTAGTAGTAGTAGTATATATGCAGTAGTCATATGTATATGTATATGTTTTCCAGGAACTTTGCTTTGTCTTGAAGATATCTTCCCATTCTGGAAGAAGGAAGCCAGTCTAGGTGTCTCAAACCTCTCACCTGGTGTGGGGCTGGACACAGACTGTACCTGGCAGGGCCAGGGTATGTGTGGGGAAGGCTCAGCTCGGCAGTTCTGGCAGCTGCGCAGAACAGCTCCGTGATTCTCTCTGGAGAAAGCCTTCTGCTCCCCTCAGTGTTAGCATTTTAAGAATATAGCCACATGGAATAGGATGGAGAGGGTTTGGAAAAGGACACATAAAGACAAATGGGGATATTTAAAAGCAGAAGAGGAAATCTAATACTCAGAAGAGCATCCTTTAACTTAGTCTAACTATAAATTTTCTCTCTTGTTGATTTTCTGCCTTGGAAAGAACCTACTAATAAAAATGAAAGAGAAAGAATGAAAAAAAAAAAAGCACAGGATGAAATCTCAACTGTGACTTTTTAAAAAAATGGTAAATCTTCTACCAATCATTCATATCTGTGAAATATAAAAAGATTTGAAAACCTCATTTTGTTGTCATTTTTTTTAATCAAAAAGCTTGAGTCACCTATTTAAAAGACACAAAAATATATTTGAAATCTGGGTGAAAGTTGAAGAAGTGTTTTTCTTACCTTTTATTCTTCTTGTTTCACCTGAGAATCTTGAAACTTTTCAGTCCAACACCACAATTACCTCCATTTCTTTCCTGGCAAGAATCTGATGGCTAAGTTTCCAGTTAGACCGGAAGTGGGAAAAATCTTGGTTGTAATTCACTTGAAAACCATCCAGCTAGATTTCTGGGTAGGAAATGTATTCATTCTCCTCACTGAGGGGGTTAAATATAGGTTGATAATATCCACCTTCCATGTGGATGCATGTTCACTAGACAGTGTATGTGGCCCATCTATCAGTCAGTGTATAAATTAATAGGAGGAGACAGATAGAAGTAGAGGCTTACAGGGAAGGAGACCTTTTGAGGCTAGCCCTTTCTGCACCCTGGGAGGGCTCCTAGAGTGTCCATTCAGCCTCTTCAGCTATCTATGGTTTCTGTCTTCCACAGCTCAGAGGGGCAGGTCCAAGAAAAGAGGGCTTCCTCAGAGCATTTCAAGGCCCTCAGAACCCTCTAGGAGTAGCTGACACCCAACGTCTATAGACCAAACTTGTTCTAAGGTATATACCCAGAGGTTCTAAGGAAGGTAAATCTGAATAATACCAGAGATGCCAGACTCCTGGCCTTTTCTCACTATCCTAGACCTAAGCAAGAAGGATACTGTGCTAGTAACTCTAACCTCAGCTGAAGGTAAGTGCCCACAGCCACCACAGGAGAACTTTTCCAGGCAGGAGTATTGCCATCTCTGCCACAGCATGGAGTTTGGACCTGAGCATGCGTGAATAAAGCCTGAAAAGAAAACAGAGGAGACCAGAGGAAGGGAAAAGAGCTGAGGGTAGGCAAGGAGAGAGAGGGGGAAACCAAGAACTGCTTTCTTTACCTGTGTTTCTCAGTATCATTCCAGAGACTGAAGATAGCAATTAATGTGAAATAGGGACTCCTCATCTAATTATCTTGATAGAAGTAGAAAGATGTCAGTGTATCTCAACTTACATAAAGTTGTGTCCCAAGAGGTCTTTTTTCCTTCTTTAATTTACATAATTTTATATTTCAGATATATTGGACAAATTCCCTGCTAAAGTCCCCAGGTTAGGAATTCATTTTAAAAGTGCAATCTCTATTTGATATGAGAACATTCCACATTATTTTATTAACGTGATATTCCTTTCCACAAGTTAGATAAAAATCAAGATAAAAAGTGAATCTGACACAGAAATCAGAAAAGATAGTTCTACTCATTCTTTAAAATAGCCCAATGAAGTAATTTACCAAATGACTCTGGACAATGACACAGTTTACAAGGAATGGGTGCCATGACTGGAACATGGATCCCCTGGCATTAAAGATAGTACCATTTGAGAAAAAGAAAAAAAGTCTCAGTTTAAAAAGTATTTAAGAATAAACTCATTAAATAACAAAGTCCCTATTTTATTTTATTTATTTATTTTTTGGCGCTGGGGATCGAACTCAGGGCCTTGTGCTTGCAAGGAAAGTACTCTAACCACTGAGCTAAATTCCCAGCCCAAAGTTCCTATTTTAAAAAGAAATGAAAATACTTTTGAAGATAGAGTTTTAGGGGCTGGGGATTTAGCTCAGTGATTAGAGTGCTTGCCTTGTAAGCACAAGGGCCTGAGTTCGATCCCCGGCACCACCAAAAAAAAAAAAAAAAGAAGATAGGGCTTTGCTTTCTGTTCCTTGTCTCTTCTTTCATCTGGTTTCGCCTTCTTTGATGTCAATCTCTCTCTATTCCACTGTGGGTGTCACTAAAGCTCTCTATTACTTTCCTCTAACAAAATAAGTGAATTAATATCAGCTATTCATTTAGTGTAATAAAGTTTCAGGGTATCACTCTGAGCACTACTCGTCAAAAAATGTTTAATTTTTCGACCTATTGGATGAGCTTTTGTCTCCTGTAAAAAAAAAAAAAAACTTCTGACGTGCAGATGAAAACAAATACATGGTGATATTGATGTGTAATCAACTTTAGACATGAGGCCATTCCATCATGGTTTCTTAGTGATAAGGTAAGGGGAGGGATGAGACCAGAAATCCCTCATGTGCCAACGGGAACTCCCTGTTCTGTCTAAAAGTTCTCTTCCTGACATGCATGTCCCTGACTGGGGACAGGTCTGTCACTCCTTTCAACCTCATTATCTTCAAGGAAGCTTCCTCCCATCTCTCTAACATTCGCATTGAATTTTTGTTTCTAATATTACTTTAGCACTAATAAGCTTTCTATCTCATGTGTAGTGCCAAAATACAATTTTTTCAGTTAAGAATATGACACATACAGATATACAATGAACATCTTCAAAACTTATTCAACTCATTACGTAATGAAGGAATTAGTAGATATAAAGCCCATTCAAAAAACATTTTGAGGAATAGACTATTTATAAGCAATTACTTATAGTAATACTAGAATAAGATTGCTAGTTGAAACACAAAACTAGTTAATCTCCTACAGAGCACTAAAGCATTGTTTATCTTTCCTACCAGGCAGAAATTATTTGCACCTCTATCGAACAAAAACTGCTAGTAAACATAAGACTTCACAGTGACTGGGCACTAATCAATAGTAAAATGAAAAGTCAAATATTGGTATACTGGTCTACAAAATTAAATAACTTGGGGGTGGGCCCCAAATATGACATTAAAGATTATGCAGCCATCCTCCAGGCCTCATATACAGCTTTTAAACAACTTTATAGTAGGAATGCAAATCCTATTGCTCTGTTATTATTTCAACCCAGTTTATAAAGGTTCTGACAATATTTCATCAGCATCATTAGAACATAGTTATCATTACTCATCATATCAGTGCTCCCAAAGTACACTTTCAAGAACAAACGTACTTTTAGAAAAGAAGAAAAATCATTCATCTGAAAATATTTGCTACAAGACGTGTCCATCATGCCAGGCCCTGGACCTAATTAGACTGGAGCCCTCAGGAAAGATCATTAAAATAGAAAAGATGAGTATCCGGGAACCATTTCTGATTGGGACTATGGCAAGCCAGAGGTTGGGAAGCTGATTTAAAAACTGGGATCAAAGAACAGGGTGGGGAGCTCCAAAGCAAAGTTTGAGGCTAGAGCAAGTTTGATGTCAATAGCAAAGATCTTAATAAGCCAACCAGCTTCACAGTTCAAGATAGATAAAGCTGGCAGACAGATAGGGCCAAAGCACTCAGAAAGGGCACACTTCACAGGGAGCTGTGACCTCGGATTGTATTTGACACCTCTTGTCTACCCACAGTAGAAAGGCTGCTTAGCCCTGGAGCAGAGGGATTCGGCCCAGAGCCAAGTTTTGCTCCGTATATGGACTCTCCTACCAGCTTAATTACTTGAAGACTAGAGAGAACTCTCAAACATAGAAAAAAATAAGAAAAAGAAAAAATATTTCTATGTTACTAGAGGTCTAGTCCAATGGCTTATAATTTCCTCAAACTAAATTATCTACAAAAGAGAAAATTGAGATGGGTCTAGATGCCCGCAGAGACTGATTTCTGAGTCACTCTGAGCTCTTATTTCTTTGCTTTTGACCCCATTGACTTATTTCCTTGAAGTCAGAGAAGGCAAAATCCCTTCTTTCAGAGTGACTACCCAGAACATGACCATTTTTCTCTAAGAACTGTACCCCTACCCCACGCATAAGGACTGGCCCTGGGTTGTCATGTTTATATTTTATGTACATATCACTTTGACAAAGTTGTTAAACAGAGGTAGTGTCTGAAACAAATTAGGCCAATCAGTGTTTCTCTTTTGGGCATTTTGGAATTGAGATTCAAGGATGCAGAGTCAGGCATTATTAAAGTGTCATTTATTATCATTTTGTTGTCTAATATGGTTGGCACTAGTTAGATGTGGCCATTTAAATTTTAGTTTAATTTACTAACATTAAAATTTCAGATCCTTTGTCACTCCAGCTATATTTCAAATGCTTTATAGATACATGTGGCCACACTAAACATAGCAGATATAGAATATGTCTATCAGTGTAGAAATACATTGGACAGCATTGATCTGTCACATCCTAAGAGAAGCAGGAAAAGCTTATATGAGCCTAAGAGAGTGCAAGAAAGTAGTTATGCTGACAGAAGTAGAACCAAGGGGTGGGGGGAAGAAGGATGTTAGCTGAATCTATTTTCCAGGCACTTGTTCTAGTATCTAATAAGACTCAACTTTTTCTTGCCTTTCATATCCATGATAGGATAGGCGAGTGGTTTTGATTTTTTTTTTTTTTTACTTGTAACTCAGAGAGGCAAGGTAAGAAGAAAACAGCAGCAGGTTAAGATAATTTGAGTCATTTTAGTCCTCCTGGGCTTCTGTCTCAACACACTATGACACCAAATTACCTAGATAGTTTTGAAAGCTTTTCCTTCCATTTACATTAATCTGTGATGAAAATTCCAAAATCTTACAGAGTGGCAGAGTCATTGTTTAATTGCAAATCTCTAAAAGCTCTCTCTGAGCTCATTCACATAACCTGTGGGTAAAAGTAGATTCTTGGGTATAGAATTAGAGGATGATTTATTTCCTTTAGACAGAAAAGTGCCAAATAAAGAGCCTTGCATGCTGTCAAAATATACCATAAACTCCAATTATTTCAGCAAGAGTGCAAAGGACCAAATTTATAAGACCAGGAACTCAGAGAGACTTTATTTTTGCTTACTATCTTTTGCTAAAACATTGTGGTAGAGAAAGCAGCATCCTCATCTATGCTGACCTAACTTTAGAACTCAGACTTGCAAAGCAAGAATGATCCTGACCTCAGGCAGGCATAAAACCTTTGATCTTCACCAGCCACTGTAGCTGCCTGAGATTATCTCAAATGCTAAACAGGAGCACAAGCATGCCTGGAGCTATCCTAACTCCACAACCTGCAGTGTGCAATGATCCGTTACCAGGAAGGGGCCGCTGAGAAAAGTGATTAAAGTCTACGGGTGGCAGGGAGAGTAATGTAGGTCAGAGAAAAGACCTGTTTGCCACCTGAAACTCTGCCTGCTGTCTAGAGGACGGGGATGACCTTCTTTGTATGGTAATGGTTTGTGTTTGTCAGTTTAGGAGCAGGATTCAGAAAGAAAAAGGGAAGAAGGACTGAAATAAGAAGTCAAGAAAATGAGAACTGGAGTAAGAAGAAAAAGAAGAAATACCAAGGCTAGATTCTGCAGAAGAAATAGTCCAGAGAGGGAAAACTACCAAATAAATCCAAGGAAGAAGTGGCTTAGGAAAGATCTGGGGAAAAATAATGTTTCGAACAGGCTGAAAATTTGTCACATGTGAGAAACTCAATGTAAATGCTTCAACTTTTCCCCTGTAAAAATATTAATAACAACCACTATCCCAACTACAAAAGACTGTTTTGTGGAAGGAAATGAACTAGCTGGAGACACTCATGAGAGGTGAGGCAAACCCAAACCTCAAGGATGAAGATATTCTATGCAATGCTCCTCATTATTGCTTGATTTTATTAAAAAGATTGTGACCTCAAAGTATAACTTTATGAAACTCTTTCAATCTCATAGAAAATGACTTTTCAGCCATCTTCAGTTGAAACGTCACAGTTTTGCTCAATCAAAGTTGTTTGTTACTCAGATTTAATGTGAAACAATGAAAAAGGAGCAATTTAAAATAACAGCAATTGCAACAACCATAGTAATGAGAGCTTTAATTCACTGCCCATTACATGCTCGGTTAATACTGACCTATCAATCTAATTCCATCAAATTCTTACAGCAACTTTAAGGGATACTGCCTCATTTTATAAATGGTGTAATCAAAGACAGGCAGTTTAAGTAAGTCGCTTAGGGTTAAACTCCACATAATAGAAACAGAATTTATACCCAGGTATTCTAGTCGTGCTTGCAGTAATAGATCCAGGGCACTTGCAAATTGGACCTTGGAGAGTTTAAAGAATATACAAAGATGGTATAAGGAATCCACAAAGTACTTCCAGAGGCATTTCTAATGGGGCTATTACTATCATTGATCCAAAGGGGTGGGAGAGGTGGTAGATATCAGCATATTTGATAAGGGTCATCTTTAATCAGCTACAATCTTTAGTCAGGGACACAGCCAGTCAATGGTGACCACAAAGAGGAAGCTGCTGGATTTAGGTACCAGATGAAACACATATATTTTCCTCTTTCTTTTCATACTGTACTTCAACCACCACCATTGACAAAAATCATTGGCAACAGGAAGCCAATGATTATTATGAGCAGATTCTTTGGAGCCACTGATTTCACAGCCAGGTCAGTGGTTGCAGCACAGAAATAGAGAATTCAGAACTTCAGCAATTAGGAGGCCCACAAGATAAAAGGGAAAATGGGAATCTTGTGGAGGTTTAGACTTTCTTAGACTATGAAATTAGGGGTTTAACACTATTCTGTCTGGATGTCAAGAGTCATAAAGTCTCTATTATCTAGTTTGCCTAGAGATAGAAAGCTTACTTATATCTGAAGTTACATCTACTGTTTGCTAAACTAGTCATTGTTTTGAAATATGCACACACCATCAGTTTGCAATACAGTTTGTTTAGAAAACAAATATTTGTTGTAATACCACTGCCATATTAGAGAACAATTTAAAACATAATATAATAAATTTATTATACCTTCTTGTGCACAATTTTGTTCAAAAACAACTAAGGTGGATGCAGAAAACTGCACCCAGGATTGAAACACACAAACACACCACCTCAAACATCCACCAACCATCTCAGCTTATTGTGTCTGTTGTGAGTGACTTTCATTCACATCTGGTATTAAAGAGTTCCATCCAGTTGTGTAGTTTTACACAGCACAGTGATTCTGGGAAAGCATACTATACTTTATAGCAAAATTAAGTGCACCTATCTCGGATGGACCAGTCTTATCTTGGCAACTCATGCTCCACTGAGAAGTTCGCCCAGCTGTCTTCCAAAACTCTCGAAAATGTGAGCTATATAAGCTGTACCCTGGGCACATGCAGAGGCACTCCTACTTTTCTTTGCTTGTGGTGTCTGAGCCCTTCTCCCTGCATCTCTTCTGAGGCTTTTCTCTTCACTGGTTTAGTAGAAGTTATCCAGGAGACTGTGAGAACAAACTAGGGTTCAGTCTTCCAGCCAGCAGTGTGATGGGATGAACTTGAGTTTAACCTCAACTGTTTGGTTTAGGTCTAGGCCAGAAGTTCCTAATCTCGAATCAAAGGCTAATAGTGGCTGACAGTCTTAAAATGAGAAAAATATAATAATGGGATCATTTTTCACAAAAAAGGACACATGGCCCAGCTGCCCAGGCGTTCTTCTGAAATCTGGGTGGAGGCTCCAGATCCCATAACTCTTGCAATCTGTGTGCCTGTAAAACTGGCACTATGTGGAGATAATGCCAAGGTTTACCACCAGCTGAAGCAGTACCCAGATCCCCTTAGATCATGGCTGCAGAGACCTCTGAGTTTACAGATAGATGAGCACTGTGAATGGAATCCCAGGAAACCAATTCCCTAGGTGGCTGTTCTGGAGCAGGGTACCCTGGAACTCCCTTCACATAGCAAAGGCTTTGACTTTTGCACTTTTAAACCGGAGATGAGTGGAAACTTGTAGATTTCTGAAATGACCTCAAAGCCTCTTTCTATTGTCCCAATGCAAAGTACCTGGCTTCCTTTTTTTATGCTAATCTTTTCAGCAACCACACTCGCCTTGGCACTTTGTCTCTAGCCACTAGCAAAATTTTTCAAATTACTGTATTTAACTTGCTTTTTGCTCCTGCTTCTCACTGTAAACCTCACAAAAAGCCCTGTCTATGACTGCATGAGGCCTCTGGAGGACATTCTTGATCTAAATCATAATATATACACACACATACACAGGGCCTGTCCTAGGAAATTTAAAATACATGATGGAAAGAGGGGTTGGGGTTTTAGCTCAAGTGGTAAAGCTAGCAAGTGCAAGTCCCTGAGTTCGATCCCCAGTACCCTCCCCAAAAAAATGTGATGGAAAGAAAAGAAAAAAAGAAGTGAAATTTTAAAAAAGAAATACTGTAAAAATATTACTAGTTAAACAACGTAGTAGAGACAAAAAGTGAGCAATCCCACTTAAAATTGAAAGGAGAAATAACATAAATAAATTGAATTAAATGTAATAAGATAAGACACATCTATTAAACATCTATTTTGTTGTACATAGCTCTAAGCCAGGTATCTCTCAGAGGCTACACCGATGCACATATGTACACACACACAAACACACACACACACACACAAACCTGCCCTCAAGAAACTTAAAATGTTATTAAAAAACAGAAATACTGGAAAATACGTACTAATTAAGAGAGTAGTACAGACCAAAGTAAATTACACTTTTTAAAAAAGAGTAATGAATGTAGGAATGATTAATTTGGGGAACTTCAGGAGATGGAGAATAATTACAAAGACATCATGGGTAGAGAAACAGCAATGACACATGCGTCTCTAAAAAAAATGGGGTTGGGGTTTTAGCTCAACGGTAGAGTGCTTGCCTAGCGAGAGCAAGGCCCTGAGTTTGATCCCCAGTACCCCGCAAGAAAATCAAGATGCCAAGATGGAGAGAATGACATAGGAAATGAAATTATATAAGGAGATCTAAAGAAGTTTCTAGAAGAATGTGGATGTAAGACAAACAATACAAGTATCCCTTCCCTTTTTGCTTAGTTTCCTTTAGCATGTCTTCCTCCCTCCACCTCCATTTCTTTCTCCCTGATTTCACTAACCCAAGCAAAATGTACCAGACTCTAAACTCCATGGACAGTCATTTAGTGCTTATGGATTGAATCTTGTCAGTACACACATGCTCTAGGTCAACCAACATCAATGTATCCTGGAGAGTCTGCAGGGGTGGTAAGGGTACCACCCTTACCATAGAGGTATCTTTAGTCAAATGAACATCACAGGATTTGCATTTGTCTTTGCAATTCCTAGATTTTTATTATTTTTAATCTGTTGAACCACAATTGGGATTCGGGAAGGAAATTTAGGTCATATGAAGAAACTTCCATTATGAAATTCATTTTGACTTTGTACTTTGGGAGATTACATTCCTTGCAACATGCCTTCAAAAGTTACAAAGGCTAGTAATACTTAACTTATTCTTACTTTCACTTTTACTTGTGAATTTTGATGAGATTTTCCTGGGCATTCTTAAGCCTGTATAATGGAAAGGGATCATGAATTATAAACATCTAGTTTTGTTTACTACTTTGCTGTCACCTTCATGACTATTTCTGGTTTCACAGTCTTCAATGTCTAGGATAATTGTTCAATAATTTCCCCTTTCTTCCTGGTACATTTAAAGTTCAATTTGAGTGCACACCATCCCTCTCCCCCTTTAAGGAATAACAAGAATGTTCATGTCTTGTTTTAACAAGTGGATGATCTGCCCCAACTTCAGAGTCAGAGCTTCACACTATAAAAAGGAGACCATTATGTTTAACTTTTTGCCCTGTGAGAAAAGCAGGATATGTCAAGCCTCTACTTAAATTTTTTTCTTTTATCCTTATGAGTCCCTCTCATGAGCTAATTTCTTTCACAGACTATATAAGCCCCTTAAAGAGCAGTACTGTTCCCTGACAAGCACACAGGCATGCAGTTAATCATTAATTTTGCATGGTCCACATATGCTATCTGCTGGACTGTATATTGTTTGAGAGACTTCCTCCCATTCCTACAAATGCTGCTGTGTAAGGTCAGTGTTAGATCTTTATCTAAACTATTATCAGCAGTCCAGACAGAGTCTTAGAACCTCCCTTTAACAAGTCCAAGTTTCAGAGTTCACGAGGCTTAAACCTACAAGAACGAGACAGTATTTTTTTATGGCAAAACAACAGCTGCAGGGGCAGACTGCAAACACACCCTGGCTGAGTATGTGCAGATACCAGAAACAGGTGCACCTCATGACTAGCGTGTTGTGTGCCTTTAAAAAATGACACTCATTTCTCCATCTGACGAGTTTTATACTAAGTGTGTTTTAGAGGCATATAAAGGAATTCAGAAACATGGTTAAGTAAAATATCAAGGCTTTTAAAAAGCAGTGAAAGTAGAACTGGAAAAGTCTAAGGGAGAGGTTACTTTTATTTTACAGCTGTTACATATTCTATCTTATGGAAAGCTAAGGAACTATCCATCTGCACACTAGAAATTATTCCTAAATGACAAGCAAATTAAATTATACCATGTCTCTTAGACATGTTCTAGGGTTCCAGCTTCATACACTTGGGGGAGAGTTGAAATGCAGCTTTGTGTGGGACGAGGAGAGGCAGATTTGAACGTGATCCTGTTCAAATAATCTCTTCCAGCTTCTCTCTCGGGTGGTACATGAGGACTGGAAAGAGTGAGCCTTCAAGCCCCCGGCATAGAGGCAACACCTTCCGCAGCCGGGCTGCCAGGAAGGCTCCAGAGGGAGTGCCCAATAAATGTCAACGTTGTGCGGCTATTTCAACTTAAAAGTAACTTGCACAAGTTTACTTGAAAATTAACAGTGCAGTCATACAGAAGGGGGAAAGGAACATGTGTTGTTTCCAGACATAATTGAGATTGAACTCTAACCAATTCAGAAACAAGCGTTACTTTCCACCGTCCTGGAGAAGCCAGCTTCCCCTTGCCAGAAAGGAAGTATTGCAATCATCAGGAACACAAAGTGCTCTGTATGCAGCTTGCAGAGAGAAGCAGCCCTGTCATTTGGGCTGGCCATTCATCTTTGTGTGTCCCTGTCGCAGGGGTGGTGTGAGGAGTTCACTCTACCGAAAACATTAAGGGCGCTTCTGGGGTCTGCAAGGGTCCAAACCCAGCTGTGTGTGTGACAAATTCCTGACACAGGGATGAACCCAAAGATTATCTTCTACCTGCTGCACGGTCATCAGTAACACCGGCCTATGCCCCAGAGCTCTGGACATTTACTGCCTTCTACAGAGCCTTACTTTCCCCCAGGATTCTGAGGGAGGTCAGCAGCGGCCCATTGAGGAAATCAGAAAGAACCTCAAGAGACATTATTCAGATCCGGCAGAACTTCTGACGTGGGAAATCGCTCCTTGGAGGTCTGCCACACTTGGATGAAACAGCTTAGATTTGGAGACTGTGAATATTCAAGTTATGTAAAGGTTGAATAAAAATAACAATTCTGCTGCTATTTTTTCATTATGACAGTTTCGCATTTAATCTCTTGCAACTAACCAAAGATGTGAGGGTGACTGTGTGGCTGACTCACTGGCTTGTATATGTCTTGGGTTTATTTTCATCTTTGGTGGAGAGCCAGGGCTTTGATACAGGGTTAAATGAGAAATAATAAATGAGGGCTGGGGGTCTGACTCGGTGGTAGAGCACTTGCCTAGCATGAGGTAAATCCCGAGTTCGATTTCAGCACAGGCAAAAAAGAAAAGAAATGACAAATGAGTGGAGCAACTTACAGAAATGATTTTGTTAATCATAACGGTAACATTTTTAAGTTACAACATCGATAATGTCATCTTTGCTGGTGTTTTGTTAGGAAGAACGGTAGAAGTGTCATGGAAGGAATTAAAGAATTTTGGTTATTTTAGCAACATGCGGATCTTCCTTGTCCCAATTCCACTGGCAAAAGAAAGAAGCGAAGACTTACTATTGAATGTAACTGTCAAAAACACAATTAATGAAAATGCAAATGTTCTGAATGTCTTTAGCTAATTTATACACACAATGATGAAATATTTACAAATATAGAAAGAGATAGGTATCAACAGAAGCCAAACAGCAGCAGCAAGAGGTCTGGGTTGGGATTGACACATGAGGCATTAAAACTTCCTCAGTTTACCTGGCAGAGAGGAGTTGCCAGAGCAAGTCAACTTTCAAAAGGCTGAGAAATTCAAATCCAAGTAGCGTAATACCAAAGTGCATGGACTTTTCCATCAGAACAATCAGCAGTCAAACCCAGCTCTGTCACCAAGAATCCTGATCATGTTGCTAAACTCTCTAAACTTTTTTCTTTTCTTTTTTTTTTTTCATTTTATCTTTGGGCATGTTGTGCTGACTAAATGAAAGAGTAGACAGCTGAAAGGAATCATATTTTACTAAGTATAAGCAAGAGTCTGAAAACTAGGAAGATGAAACAAAAATGGACAAATTCATGTTTGGAGTCAGGTCAACAAATAAGAACCAAGAAATTCAGGAGTTATAGTGACAAAGAACAAGGTCTAAGATTTTCAGAAGCTAGAAAAATATCCATAAATCAGGAAACCGAGAAGCAGGTTTAGTGATCAATATATAGTATATCCATTTATGTGAAATTAGAAAACTTAATTTGTAATGACAATAAGCATATCAAAGGATGCCTGGATATAGAGTTAGAAAGGTGGGTAGACGCAGAAAGGAGGGATTACAAAGGGCAAAAAGAAACTTTTGGGAGTGATTAAGATTTTACTATCTCAATTATGATGGTGAATATATATGTCACAAGTACAAATATATCTCTAAACTTGATTACATATGCTCTAGATAAGCACAACTTATTGTCATTTATAGCTCAATAAGGCTGTTAGAAACATATTTTTATCATTATTAAGAAAATATGCACTTTTTAAAAAAATGTTAGCTGTTATTCTCACATACGGGCAAGTGTCTATTTAAATTACTCAAAATTAAAATAGCTACTGACATTTTTCTCAAGATGAAGCTCCATTGAAACTACTGAAATTGTCACAATTTATTCAAAACACTCCAAATTACTCAAATTTATGATTTTGCTGTTTCTTGTTCAGAAAATAGTTTTATTTCAAAGAAAAGGGATGTACTAAAATGAGAAGATTTTTAAACTTTTATGTGGGAAAACTGTTCTTTTAAAATTATGAATTTTATGTAATTAAAAAAATTAAATTATGCACTTCACTTTCCTGAAAGAATGACAGAAACGTTAATCTGCAAAAAGACGGAAATGAAAAATCTCTCACTAAAAAGAACCTAAAAATTCTAGCTAAAAATATCACCTGCATCTTTGAAAACACAAGGTCTGCTGATAGCAAAACAAAGGAGAGCTCTTAGACTCAAAAATGAAGGCAGAACTAACAATAAAGTGACAAACATTAAAATGATTCCAACTACCCTGTGTAGCTGTGTTTGTTAGTGTCTATTATCAAGAGTCTGACGTCTAATGGCTGCTTTGTGAACAGATAATGTGGCCTGGGCCTAGGAGAAGCAGGAACTTCTAAGATCTCCATATAGTGTCAAGACACTTGAAGAACTCAATCCTAGTAACAATTAAAAAATAATTTATCCAGTAACACGAGAAGAAATCACACTTATCTCAGACTAGATTGAGGAGTAAAAATAATCTCTTCTGGGAATTCTTCCTCATGATGCAGCATCTTTCATAGGTTTAGGATTTGAAATTACAGTATTCATGTGGTCCAGCAAGCCCAGAATGAGAAATTAGCATTGCAAATGACAATAAAAACAGCCATAAGCCTTGTTTTGGCTTGGCAAAAATGAACTCAAAATTTCTCTATCAAAAGACAGGCCTGGGGCTGGGGATTTAGCTTAGTGATTAGAGTGCTTGCCTTGCAAGCACAAGGCCCTGAGTTCAATCCCCGGCACCACAAAAAAAAAAAAAAAAAAAAAAAAAAGACAGGCCTACACACGAGGTTCTCACAAGCAAAGCCCTGCCTATGATGAACTCACCACCCAGAATACGTGAATAAATAATCCATACAAACAAGAGACAGCAAATATAATAGAGCTATTAGAAACTCCACCCTCATGGAATCCAAATAATACAACTCTCTGATACAAACTATGTACACTGAAATAAGTAGGTAGAAGTTACTTAAAGCTAAAGACTCAAAAACACTAAAAAGAACAATACATTATTAAGAAAAAGAAGATATGGCAAACTTGAAGAGAATCAAGTGGCACATTCAGAAATCTTTAAAAACATACATATTATAATTTAAAACCCAATGAACAGGTTAAGAGTTGATGTGATGCAGATGAAGAGAACCTCATTAAGGCGAAAGATACAGCTAAAGACATAACTCGTACTAAACACAAAGAAGAAAATAGGCGGAAGTATGAGAGATAAAGAGAGAAGAGGCAGAATGAGAACATCTACCATCTATCCAATGGCATTTTCAAACAAACAATAAAGATAATATCAAAGAGACAATAGAAGATATAGAGAGAGAATTTTCCAGCATTTATGAAAGACATACATTATCATTCCAAAATCATGTTTAATCTCAAGCATAATTAATAATAAATTCACCCCAGACATATGGTAGTTGAATTGTTCAAGACTAGAGGCAAACAGACTTAAAAGCAACCAGTAAGACAAGATCAATAGCGTAATGCCCCCCAAAGGCTACCACAAAATATGAAAAGTCATAATAACATAATGAAATACAGTGATGCTACACATACTATAATCCTTGAAAGATGAGATAGTCTAGTTGGGTCAGATTTTCACATCACTGAAAAACTAGCCCTTTGAATATTACAATGGTTTACATTTCAGCTGAGTTATGTTACACCTATTCCTGAGTCAGTGTCCAAAGCACAGTAAATACAATGTAACTTTTTCCTTGAACTCTCAGTGTGCCATAATTGCAATTCTAAAAACACAAGCAGGCCAGTTTGGGTTCAAGAGAACAAGGACATGAAGTAACTATTTTCTCGAAATCCCAGTGAAACCTCATTGAAAGGAAAAAGTGAGCAATAAGGCTGAAATGTGTAACATTTGCTTTCTACCCAAAAGTCGGCTAAAGCCAAGAGACAAGGAAACCCAATGAGCACACCAGAAACATGGCAAATTACCAGAAGAGAGAAAACATGGGACTCTTATCTCCAGTTAGCCAGAGCAGAGGAGCCCTCAGTGCAGGAAAAGGCCAGGTAAATGCGGCAAGCTTTCTCCCTGACTGTTCAGACAGGTGGGGCAAGTTTGGAAAGCAGGAATAGACAGCCACGCAGCAATCAAACTATTGAGATACTGGCCGTATCTTGGCCAGCTCACCTGCCTATCTTTTCTCTGCACACTCAGAAATACAGTAGCATATTTGCAATGGCACAAAACCAGAGATGTAAGAAATGGTAACACTGCCCTGGGGAGCCCTGGTGGAAGGTGTTCTCAGAGAGACGGTTTCCCTAGTTTTGATCTTTGGAATGGAAGGAGCACTATATTGTTGCCTTCTACCCAATGGCAAGTCAGTTAAACCCAAGAGATAGGTCTACACAGGGAAAGTCACTTCATTTCAACACAGTCGCTTGTCATCTAAAGATGGGGACACATTCTAAGAAATGGATCGTGAGGTGATTTTGCCGCTGTGCTAACATCATGGGCATATGCTTACACAAAGCGAAATCATATAGCTCAATCACTTGATGTGGCCTCCTGGTGAAATCAAGAGACACGGTAGCCAGAAGATACATGAGGCTGCTGCCAATGTAATGTGGCATAATGTTCTACAGTAAGGTGTAGAAGAAATACACGCTAAAATAACAACAAAAACCTGGGCATGGTAGCCCACACCTGTAGTCTCAGCACTCGTGAGCGTGAGGCAGAATTGCCATTAGTTTGAGGCCAGTATGGGCTACATAGTGAGTTTGAAGCCAGCATAAACTACTTAGTGAGACAAAGAGAGAGAGACAGAGAGATCAGGATCTAACACACATATAAGACAGAAACATCACTCGTTATCATTATTATTACATACTTGCATATGTACACATTTATGTCAGTGGGAAGTACATTATATTGTTTCTATCATCCTCACCTTCGTTACACAATAGCACACTGCACTGTGACTTTCAGAGAGCTACAACACTAGGGGATAGAAAGTTTTCAGCTCCATTATGATTATATGAGACGCTATAATCTTATGGAACTACCATCATATATGTGGTCCATTTTGGCCAAAACGTTGTCATGTAGAGATTATGAGAGATTAAACTTCATTATGAGAAATTAAAGAGACTATAATTAACGTGAAGGTAAATTAGTTTAGCACAAGGTAAAAGTATTTCTTCTTTTAATAAAGAAGAAACAATTAGGAGTCCCATCACAGGGGGAGAAACAGCTAAAACAAGAAAATCATGTTCACATATAAAGCAAACTTAACTATAACATGATTTTGAGAATTTAATGAAACATAAGGGAAAAGAATCCATTTAATATTATTCTAATTCTCCTTGAAATGGCAAAAGTTTTGCGGCAAATAATTCTGTTTCTTTACAGTCTGGTTCTTAATAGCAAATACTTTTTTGTTTTTCAATTGCAAAAATAAGCCTTATTCCAGGCACAACAGACTAACTCATACAGACAGAATGAAAATATTATACTTTGAAAATGTAAAACTGTGCAGCTGAAAAATGTAAGCATCTAGAAAAGGCAGGAGAAAATGTAAGAAAAAGAATGAGCAAAGTTGATAGAGAGGAAGTTTAAGGAATTATTATGTTACATTATAAAGTAAATTTTATAAGATAAATTTAAAATATATAAAAACAAAATATAGTGGTGGAAAAAAGGTAGGATAAACTATGATCAACTAAATTATCTCATTTCATAAATAGAATAAATTACATTCTCCTTAAAGTTGACGCACAAGAAACAGAACCTCTGTAAACACGTTATTAAAGATATCAAGATAAACTGGGGACACTAGTACACACTTGTAATCCCAGCATTAAAGAAGGCAGAGGCAGAAGAATCACAATTTTGAGTCATACTTGGGAAGACTAGTGAGAAACATGGTTTATAAAAAATAAAAATTGCTGGATGTGTAGCTCAGTTAGAGTATCCCTGGGTTTGATCCCCAATAATGAAAAAATGATAATAAATAAACTGTGCACTCACAGAGAAGATTAGAGATTAACTTTATTCTAAAATATTTTTTAAATCTTATATACAACCAAATGTGGATATACAGTATGTATATATTCATACATATACACTTATATATGCAAGAAAACAACTGAGAAAAGTTATTGCACAGATTCCTTTTAAGATTAAATAATACTCCAAGACGTAACTATAATCAGATAAAAACTTTTAAGCCATAATTTTAATTTTTAGAAATCCACAATAAACTTCAAATCATATTTTTCACTTAGAATGTGCCCATGAGTTACTTACCTCTGAACCTAATTTCTTTCAAAATTCCATGAAATGAGATATCTATAGAGACTGATGGCAGAATTAAATGAGACTGTGTCAGTGAAATTGCTACCTCTTGTTAGATGTTTAAAACTGCTAAATTATTACCACCAAGTTCTACTTAATAAATACCTGTCTATGGAAAAAAAAATGCTCAGAATGGTATGATGGAGAGATCATAGATTTTTTTTTTTTTAAAGCAGAGTTGAGTTCACTTCCATGCTCTGAAACTTTGTGAGTTTGAGACTTAGGACAGGTAATTTAAGCTTTCCAAATCTTAAATTCTGTATTTGAACATTGAAGGTGGTAATCTGTCCCAGTGATATTGTTGGATAATACTAAGCCATATAGGTTGACTGCTTTCACTCAAACAAGATGATCCCAGACAAAATATTGCAGGTGGAGTTTTTTTTAATTCTATATTCACTGTGTCTGTTGTACACATCTGTCATATATAATTGATGAATCCAAACTCCTTCATATGAATGCCCCACTTCATATGTCTTGGCCTAGATGCAAGACTAGGTCCTTGGATAAGAGCTCAATACATTGGATACCTTTTTCCCAGACTCCCACACACCTAGAATGAAGTATTTGATTTTGACACTGCTTATCAGAGGTCAGACTTAGATACTAGACATGGGGTATTAGGGAAAAGGTCTAGGGAGCTCACACTGACTATCTCTGGTAGTTCCTGCAGAAGCAAAGCTCAAACTTCTGAGGCAGTGAAAGCTGTAGTACAGTTATTTGTGCTGCTCAGAGGGAGTAAGAGTAGCAGTTTACTCACAAATTGTTTTGCACCTTGGTTTGGGATCTTATTCCTGGAAATTTTACCTTATTCTCCAGCCTTCCAATAATCCTCTAAGCTACTCAATATCCTTACCAAACACTTTATTGCTTTAACTAAGGACCTAACTGATAACTGTAGTTTTATAATCTAATATTGCTGATATTCCTTCTACCAACCTTTGCTCCTTCCCAACTCCAAGTTTATGCCAAGAAAAACCAAAGATATTCAGAAGAAAACAGATAAGGTTTTAAAAACAATGATTCTATAGGACAAGAATTTGCTGTTGTGATCCCAGAATCATGATTAGGATCAATATGAAGGACTGACTTTTTTTTGGTATCTGTCTGTTCTTTTAAGTCTGGTAGTTTTTGTTTTATGAAACAGATAATTACAACTGTTATCTCTTCCTGCTGAATTGTTCCCTTTACCAATAAGTAGTCGCTGGCCAACTTTGTTTATTGTGATCAGTTCTGGCTTGAAGTCTGCAGTGTCTGAAAATGAGATAGCTATTCCTGCTTGTTTTCAGGCTCCAGTTGAATGGAATACCGTTTTCCCTGCTTTCATTTTCAGTCTATATATTTCCTTTTGAATGAGATGTGTCTTCCGCAGACAATATATGATTGTATCTTGTTTTTGTTTTTTTTTTAATCCAATCCGCAGCCTGTGTCTTTTGATTGGCAAGTTGGGACCACTGATGTTGAGTTATTATTGTAAAGTGTCTATTGAGTCCCATCATTGAATTATTTTTCCAGTGCTCCTTCCTTTTCTTTCTGTTTAACCACTCTCCCAGTTAGATGTATACTCTCCTTTGGGCTCTTTGGTGCCGATGGCCTTCCTGTCTCTATGTAAGATTCCCTTAAGTATTTCCTGCAAAAGCAGTCATGTATTTCTTTAGGATTTCTTTGTTGTGGAATGTCTTTACTTCTCTGTCAATTTCGAAAGTTAATTTCGCAGGATATAAAAGTCTGGGTTGTTTTTTTTTTTTTTTTTAGGGTTTGGAAAACTTTATTCTAAGCTCCCCTGACTTTTAAGTTTTATCCTAAGAAATTTCCAGTTATTCTAATGGGCTTTACTTTATAAGTTACTTGATGTTTTTCTCTAATAGCTTTTCATATTCTCCCCTTCTGTTTAATTTCTGAAATTTTAACTATGCTATGTCATGGAGAGATTCTTTTCTAGTCATGGTTATTTGGGGTTCTATGTTTCTCTTATACTTGAGTATTGAATTCTTTCCCTAGATTGGAAATTTTTCTGCTATGATTTCAGTGGATATATTTTATACCTATTGAGTCATATTCTGACTTTTCCTTTATGTCTATAATTCTGAGGGGTTTTTTTTGGCAGTCATTTGACTCTTAATGAAGGCACCAGAAACACATGTGGAGAAAAGACAGACTCTTAACAAAAGGTGCTAGGAAAACTAGGTATCCATATATAGAAAACTGAAAGCAAATCCCTGTCTCTCACACTGTACAAAATAAATCAGAGACCTAAATGTAAGACCTGATACCTTTAAACTACTAAAAGAAAACATACAGGAAATAATTCAAGATACAGGTGCAGGTAACAATTCCTTAAATAGCTCAGGAAATAATTGCTAGAACTGACTAATGGGGTTGCACTGAATTGAAAAGTTTCTGCACAGTAAAGGACTGAATTAACAGAATGAAGAAACAGCTTACAGACTGGGAGAAAAATCTTTGCCAGCTCCTCTTCCGGCAGAAGATTAGTATCAGAATATATAAAGAACTCAAGAAATATAGCAAAGGAACAAGTAATCCCATCAAAAGTGGGCAGATAAACTGAACAGACATTTCTCAAAAGTAAAAGTGGCCAATAATTATATGAAAATGTGTTGAACAACTTCAGCCATCAGAGAAATGCACATCAAAACTACACTGAGAGGGCTGGAGATTTAGCTCAAGTGGTAGAGCGCTTGCCTAACAAGCACAAGGCTGTGCATTCAATCTCCAGCACAAAAACAAAAAACAAAAAACAAAAAATCTACACTGAGAGTCCATCTCACTCCAGTCAAATGGAAAGATTATCATCAAGATTACAGAAAACAATAAATCCTGGTGAAGATGCAGGGGAGAAAACACCCTTACACACTGTTCATGGAAACATAAATTAGAACAGCCACTGTGTAAATCAGTATGGAGGTTTGTCAGAAACCTAAAAACAGGCTGGATGTGTTGGTGCATACTCGTAATCGCAGGTGCACTGCAGGCTGAGAGAGGAGGGTCCCAAGTTCCAGGCAAGGGTACAGGGGAAAGGGGACTCTTTCACACTGCTGGCGGGAAGGTAAACTGGCACGACCACTGTGGAAATCACTGTGGAGTTTCCTCAGAAAATTAAAAATATAAATTGCATTTGACTCATTATCCCCATCCAGGTGCCTTCCCAAAAAAGTTAAAATCATTATATTACAGGTATACATGCATACCCATTTTATAGCAGTACAATTTATAATGGCTAGATCTTGGAAACAGCACATATGTCCACCAACAGGTGAATAGAGAAGGAAAATGTGGTATCTAGACACAATAGAGTACTACTCTGCCATAAAGAAAGATAAGGGGCTGAGGATTTAGCTCAGTGATTAGAGTGCTTGCCTAGGAAGCACAAGGCCCTGAGTTCGATCCCCGGCACCACAAAAAAATAAATAAATAAATAAATAAATAAATAAATAAATAAAGAGTCTATCTTAAAGAAAGATAAATTTAAGGCATTTATAAGTAAATAGATGCAATTTGAGAACATAATGTTTAGTGAAATAACTCAGACACACAAGCTTAAATATCACATGGTTTCTCTTACACGAGAAACTCAAATAATATGTATGGGGGAGTAAAATAGAAGATAGATAAATAGGAAGTAGGGAGAAGTTCAAGTAATTACCTAAATTACCTATTCTGCTGTTTCAAAAAATATTTTAATGTACATGTTAATTTGCTTCATTTATAATACTAGTTTCTCTTAGTTCACTGAAAAAAATTTGGTGCCCTCATATTTGTTTCTTCTTTGTATGAGAGAATCTTTTTTGGTCTCTGAGTAACTACTTTAAAGATAACAATACACACTGTATTAACTATTGTTATTCTCTTATTATTTTGTTATGAAATTTTCTTCATTAAAAAAACAAGTTAGAGGCCTCCATGGGCAACTTAATGTTACCCTGTCTCAAAATAAAATTTATAAAGGGGCTGGGGACCTAGCTTAGCACTCCCTGGTTTCAACCCCTAGTACGGCCAAAAGAAAAAAAATTTCCATAGGATCTAGCTATTCCAACCCTTGTTATATACCCAAGAAACCAAACTCATCATAGAGATCCCTGCACACCATGTTTCTGTGGCACCATTAACAATACCCAAGTTAGAGAAACACCCAAGGTGCCCATCAATGGGGGAATGGATAAAAAATGTGCCATATATGCACAATGGAGTAGTATTCAGCCATAAAGAAGAATGAAGTCATGTCATTCACAGGAAAATAGATGTAAAATCATCACATTGAGCAACAGAAGTCAGACTTAGAAAAATATTTCATATTTTCTCTCACATGTGGACTCTAGGAAACAACAAAAAGACAACATGGAAATAGGAGGAAAAGTGAAGAAGTGGAAAGGGATCAGGAGGAGGTGGAGATGGAATAAGACAGGATAGCAAGGAGGGTAGATACAATCAAAGTATAGTACATGCATGTATGAAATGGCACAAAAAATTAAAGCATATAATTCAATATGATTAAACATTATATTATTCAATTACTACATGCCAAGAAGTATAAATTTAATATTTTAATTCTAAATTAAGAGGCCATTTAATAATAAGAGTAGCTTATATTCAATCTGGCTCAAAATATTTCAAGAAACCTTAACATAAAGTATTTCTAAAATCTAATTTCCAAATAACTGTGCAACGTATCTAATTTAGCAATATGTGTTATAAACACAAGAGATTTGACTAAATTCTAACTTAAGTCAAAGATTCCTCGCTAGTCAGAATTCCCAAAATCTGTATGCCTTTGTTTTAAGAGATCATAATCATTTTGTAGCTTTCTACCCTGTGGGAGATGTTTAAGTAAAAACAGGATTGATTCAAGGGTGAATTATATAGTGCCTAAACAGCATCTCAGCCCAGAGGGCATTACCAACTTTATTCATTTTGGCTTTGGCAGAGTGTAATCCACTGACCAAAGCTGCCCACTGCAAGTTAAATCTTCCCATGTTTCTTCCTCTAGGGATTGTCTGTGGCCACATTCTCAAGACAGCTGCAGAGCTGAGCTGTCAAACAGACACTACACAGCCTACAAAATCCAAACTGTCTACTCTCTGGCCCTTCTCAGTGAAAAATTCTGATGATAACAGATAATCTCTTTAGCTTCCAGATCCACCACATTTGCCTAGCTTTCTTGCTTTCATCAGACTTCTCCATGCCAACCCTAATTCCCAATGAAATTTGGTTTATGTTCTTTCCAGAATTTCTTCCCTGGCCCCGCCAACTTTTACTTAGTGACTTGCGTTTTGACCACGCATCCAACTGCCATCCACCTGCTTAGCCTCTTCCACCTATATTCTCTCTGAACCTCAGACGTCCTTTTGCCACTGGCTAGCAGCTCCATATTCTTCAGACGGACACCACCAGGCACAGCCTTTCTCACATCACCTCTACCCTGCCACCCTCACCCTAGCTCTACATTTACACCTCAACTCGAGAACTTTCCAGTTCCTGTGTGTGTCTTGTTTGTCTTTATAGTAAAACATAATCAGGAGCTGATGGTATCACACTGCATCCTGCTGGTCTGCCTCAGTTACACAACCTGTTTCTGTCCTTTCAATTGCGTGTTGTAAATGGGAAAGAAGCAACAACTCTTCAGTCTAGAAGAATTCCAATGAATAAAAGTAGAACTGATAATGGAAATAGAAAGAATTTCTAAACTGAATAGTTCAAAAATAAAATTAGAAAACCATAATGACAATCACCTGAGGGGGAAAAAAAATCTACCAGTGAATGTTAAAATGAGTGGGTAATATTCTGGACAAAAACAAGATAATGGCTTAGATATCATCTCTTCCAACATATTTGGTCAAAGGGAAGGATGGTAAGTTGGTAGGAGAGAGTCCCGGCAGTCACCAGTTTAGCCAGGTGATCAGGTTAATGTCACCATTAATGGCCACAGACACCACATACTCCAGATATGATACACTGAAAAGAATTATCATTTCTGTACTATTCTTGCCACAGACACACAATACACACCTCTCAGTCTAATCATGACAGAACTTCCAACAAACCCCAACTGAGAGACCTTCTACAAAGGAAGTAACTGGTACACTTCAAAAGCGTCAAGGTCCTAAAAGACAAAGAGGAACTCTCACCAATCAGAAGAGTCTAAGGAGACAATGACTTAATGCAGTATAGAATCTGAATGGGATCATAAACAAAGACATCTATGAGAAGACAAATGAAATCTGAGTAAGTTCTATACTTTGGTCAATAATGTTATATCTAAATTAATTTTTTGATTTTTATGATTTATTTTTTATTAGTAGATATTTGCTATGTACAATGATCACATTCATCATAAGGAATTTGCAGCTGAATATAATGTATCTTAATTGTTCTTTTTTCCCATTTCCCTCCCTGCTCTTCAACCCTTCTCCCCTTCCCCATTTACAAAAGCTTTGTTTCCATTTTTTTCTTCCATTCTCTCTTTTTAAAAATGTTTGTCCCTTTTCCTTAGTTTTGATTTTTAAAAAATCCATTGCTATTTAAGATGTTATAGATAGGGGAAACTAGTTGAAATGGATATGGGAACTTTCTGTACTGTACTGTGTCTACTATCTCTGAAAATAGATTATCTGTTAAAAAGAAATTGCATCTTGTGGAAGGAATTATGTTGAGAAAGGTAGCTCCAGAAATTTCCTTTCAATTCTTTGTCACTTGCCTGTACCATTTTTTGCTAATTCTTCAAGTAAAAGATTCTTAAGGTCAGTGTATGAAAAATAAAAAACAAAAATACACAGTCTTAGCTCTCGCGACATACAAATACAAGCCACAATCCAGACTTGGTTCACGTGCCATTGTTTGCCATCCCTCAGCTTAGACCACAAAAAAAAAAAAAAAAAAAACCTCAGACCCATCCTCAATTTCTCCACTTATTTCACACTCCATCTCCAGTCCCTGGCCAATGATAAGGGCTCCACTTTCAAAGTGCATCCCAAATACTGCCACTTCTCAACACTTCCTGCACTAGCATCTGTCTGAGCTACCACCATTTCTCATCTAGATGGTTGCAAAGCCTCCTCACTGGTCTTCCTGCTTTCATGCTGCCCCTTCTGAATCAATTTTCAAAAGAAGTAATGGTGTGAAAGCACCTACCCTCCCCTGACCACTCCACACAGGTCACCAGACTCCTTGTTCTGTGGACAACTTCGGCACGAACATGGCTTAGGGCTTTTATACTTGCCTTCCTCTCCGTGGAAAATTCTTCCCTCAGATGCTCAGAAATTTGTTGCACTTCCTTCTTTACATATTTACTTAGATGTCAAGTCTTCTATCACCAACATAGTAAAAATGGAAGCATCTGTTAAGTATTCCTAACCTTCTCTGCTTTGCTTTTCTTTCTCCATATTACATAGCACTGTGTAGTTCACAGAGGAACCATCTATTGTACTCATTTATTTTGTTCATTATCTACAATAAAGATTTTTCTCTTTTCTATTCACATCTATATATTTTATGCCCCAAATACTGTAAACCATCCAATAAGTATGTTTGGAATTAATTATTTAATGAGGCTTGTGAGGATTTTTTTCTTTTTTTTTTTTTTTAATTTGCGCTGTCAGGGATTGAAACCAGGTCCCCTTTTGAGGCCTTGTATGTATGTATATATGTATTTACTTATTTATATTTTGAGATATGGTCTCCCTAAGTTGTGCAAGCTGGGTGCAAGCTTATGACCCTCCTGCCTCAGCTTCCCAGAGTGTTAGGATTATAGGCATGTACCACCACGCCCGGGTAGGATATTAATTTCAACACAGTTAAATGTTTTATCAATCGCTCATGAGAATTAACCCAGGGACAGCCAGGAAAGATTAGGCCCTTTAAATATCACTGGGACAATCAAAAGCCAAGTTGAACAATATCCTGGCTTAAGATCATACACTTAGCAATCATACATGGGTATAAACCCCACTGCTACCACTTTCTGGCCATGTGATGAAAAGAAAATTACTTAAATTCCCCATGACTGAGATTTTTTTCACCTAGGTCTTAGATTGTTGACACACTTCAATGCAATATGCATATAAAGAGCCTAGTGCAATACATAGCACATAACTAATCTCTGTGATTTGTAACCATAGTCATCATTATTATAACTACAATCGGGTATAATAAGAAAATGGATAGATTAATCCTCTGGATTCCTTTATCCTTGTTTAATGTATCTGACGCAGTCAACCCAAATGTCTGTTAAATTTACATGTCTTCTTTTAATTTACACTTTAAAAATAAGTAGGTGGATAAGGAAATGTTCCATATCCTGACTGGTGGCTGTTACATAATTGTACGATTTTTCTCAAAACTCACAGAACTTAATAATGAAAAGGATGAACTTCACTTAAGCTGTATTTCAAAATAAGAAATGAAAACATTATTGCAGATCTGTGGAACTAATTATAGTAGTCAGAATTAATTACTTGCTTCCCTCGCAGTGGGGAGCAAAACCCACCAGGGAAGATCTAATGACATCAGAAATAGGGAATTTCCCCCTTCGATGCACAGGAGACAGAAAATGGATATGCTTGCCTGATTCCAGGTGAAAGCAGTGACTGGAAAGCCATGGACTGATTCTATTGTCTCTCTCTTATGTGCTAAGGTAAAAGTGGAAATTACACGCCTTTATAAAATGTACAAAATAATTATGTAATAGTCATACAATTTTATATTTCTTAATGCTTTAGAAGCAAATGTAAATCAATCATTCAAAGTAAATTTAAAAAATGATTTTTATATGTAATTAACTGGTAACCCTTCATTATGAGAAAACATTTAAACTTTAGTGCTCCAGGTCAAATAAAACTTGCACAAATATATATCAATGAATAGAACAAGAAAATATGTATTTTTTACATATGCTTATACTTCGAATGGCCCAGTTTCCTAAAACATGAAAGTAGCTATGGTTTCCAATGTGGTAGCATACAATATGGTCAACAGAAAGGAGGGAAATCTAAATCTTTATTTTTAAAAAGGGTAAAGTTCCATTTACATTCACTAATTTTTTATTCACTTTTTTTTAAATCAAGAGAAGACAATTTATTTAGAAAATAATTTATTTAAAAGTGGTGAAAAAGAGGGAAAGGGAGATGATAGATAGCTACTCGATGAGTAGGGAGCATTCGAATATGTTCACTTTTAAAATTAATTTGCCCTAAATTTTTGGCAAAGCTGACTGGCTGCCCTATAATGAAGAGCAAATTAAAAAAAAAAAAAAGAACCTGAAAATTATATATGGAAAGTTTTGTATAAAATTTTGTATAAAATTTCTCATTAGTATGTACCTTAAAAGAAAAGAAAGTCAACAATTGATGTTTTTAATTCTTGTATAAGGACTCAAGCCAAGATTACACAGAGATTTAGCTAGACATGCTAAATAAATATGGCAGAAACAGGGCTCATTTGAATTGAATTTGAACAGCTGTCTGTGGTGTCTAGACCATAAATGATACTGTGCTTCAAAAACAAAATGCTAAATGGTTAAGTATTTCCAGGACCTTAGCTGGAAGCATGAAGTCAATTTTTTTCTTTGTAAGCTGTTAGAGTTCCCCAGATATTTCTAAACACCTGTTCAACGGAAACACTTTCTATGTCTAAATGGTCAGAAAACCCAAATCAAGGAACAGGGTCACTATGACATTGGCTTGAATTCCTACACTAATATGTATAAGAAAGCAATTGGCAAGCATTGAATTTTTTTTTTCTAGAGAAAGTAGTTCAAATGAAATTTAATGAAAGGCAGATGGCAAATTAAAGAGGGGAATGATTAGAATTATGGAATATATGTGGTTCACTTTTTGTTGTGAAAACTATTTGTAAACACCAGATCAAGTATGATTTTTAAATTTTAAACCACAGAAATTAATACAAAGCAGAAATGTTTATGGACAGTGCCGCTCCTCGTGATGAGTTGCTCCCTCTTAGGCTTGGGGCCACTGCCAATGTCGGAAAGGGTTTCAGGGCAAGCCCGAAGTTGAGATGGTGTGGTAGATGTTTAAAATGGTTGCAAATCAGACATTACAGATGAATATAAAAGTAGAAATAGGGTCCCCAGACCCTCCTGTGAGACCTTATTCCACGCAGCTTGGCATAGTCAGTCAACAGTTAAATATAGATCTACAAATGACAAAGGACAGGGTGAATTTGCCTAATGTTCAAAGCAAATCAATACGGATAATTAAAGGGCTGGAAAACAAGGCCCTTGGGCAAAGGTGAAAGGAGCAGTTCTAATTCTCTAATTCCTTCAGCGCAGGGCTTCTGCATCCTCTTTGCCAGCCCCTAAGAGCAGTGAGTACAACACACTAGGTGTGGTGAGTCCTTGGTAAAGCCTGTCGATTGGCCGGGGGTGGGGGGAAGTAAGAAGAATGACATGATAATAGACTTCAGATATCTGAAGGGATATCATTTTGAAAATGATAACCAGCTGTCTCTATCTCCATCCAGTTTCAACCAATGATTGAGGGAAAAATTTAGCAGGAAAAGTTAGGGGTCATTTATAGTGTGACCAACTTGTTCCATTTCCAGAACTCTACCAGTTTGGGGACTCAAAGGCTCATCCGAGGAACCTTCTCTGCTAAGCAGGACAGTGAGTCACATGACACTGCAGATGCTTAAACTAGGAGAGACTTTGACCTGACTGGGAGAAGTCAGTGGAACCCTATTTGAACATAGAGGGGAAACCTCAGTGATCCTTCATGGGGCTTTCCAGCCATAGATTCTACAAGCATCATTTTGTCATAGTTATTAGCTCTCGGGGCGATGATGACAGTGATAAAAGCAGAGAAACACATTCCAAGATCCCCAGTAGATGCCTAAAACAGCACTTAGTACCACACCCTGTATGTACTATGCTTTTTTCCATACACACAAACTACGATAATGTTTAACTAATTAATTATGCACAAGAGATTAACAACGGTAAGTAATGTGAAACATAACTATAGTTTCTCTCAAAGTGAGTTTTTACTGATGCTAGCTTATGAAAACATTATGAAATGTGTTTTATCTCTGAACAGAAGAGCTGAGCAGCATCACCTAAAGTCATTAAAAAAAAAAAAAGTGTGAACCTTAAAAATACAGAATAACAATCACTGGTGGATGCAGAGCGAGCCAGTCTGTGCTCTGTCATGTTTACAGATAGTCAAGCCTCGGACCAGTCACAGAACTCTCCAAGCATCTGTTTCCTCATCTACAAAATGGAGACGATGTCATTACCTGCTCATAATAATACCTGTATGAGATTTTCTTTAGCAACCTTTACTACGAAGTGATGGCATAAAACAGGTCTATGAAATAAGAATATAACTGAGTTCAGGAATTGAGGTGTCTGGTGATAATAAAGCATTTTTAATAATTCCTCTTCATCAGAAACCTTAGCACTTCTCTGAATTACACATTGAATAGGAGACGCCTATGAGAATTATTAGTCTTATCTTCATTTTATCGATTAAGGAACTGAGGAAAAGAAATTGGGAGTATTTTGACCAAAATCACATAGGTAAAAAGAAGCAGAGTTCATAGTCAAACTTCAGTAGTGTGACCTCAGAGTGTAAACAGTAGCCCTTACTTATTAATGAGAAACACATTCCAAGATCCCCAGTAGATGCCTGAAATAACAGTACCAAAGCCTGAATGTACTATGCTTTTTCCCATTCACATAACTGTGATAATGTTTAACTTACCAGTTAGGCACAACAAGAGATTAACAACAGTGAATAATGTGAAATATAACTACTACAACAATATACTGTAGTAAAATTGCCAGCATCACTGGGTTACTTGAACAAAAGCACTATGAAACTTGAGTTTAGGTAACTGAGATGGCTACTAAGTGACTAGTGATTTCATTAGCTACTTAAAATGACACAAAATTTAAAACCTATGAATTACCTATTTCTGAAAATTTCACTTAATGTTTTCATACCGTTGTTGACCTCAGTGAAACTATGGAAGCAAAATTGTAAATAAAAGGGAACTACTCTACTCACGAACACAACGTTCCAATGTCTCTATGTTATTTCAGAATGAAACAAACCATGAAAGTTTGTTTAAACCACATATTTCTTTAAAAATTAATACATAAATTCAACTTTCAGCAAAATTTCTAATAAGTCTTAGTCACGGTGAGGCTGCAGATGAATTTTGTGATAAGTTCCTAAAACATTCTATTATATTGATTACAAGAGTGGAATAGTTGGACCTTTAAGACACAACTTGAAGGAATAAATATAATACCTCCAATCTAGTTTTCATCTAATCCAAACTCATTTCTGTCAGCACCCTGCACGCTGTACACTGTAAGCAGCTATTTACTGATAAATTAACCTCTAGTAATAGCCCCTGCTGGAATACTCCACTTCCAGGTAGTTCATTACTTCATGAAGCAAACTACTTCTAACGATAAGTCAGTTTTAGGAATTAAGGTTTCTCTGATAAAAATGTATTTGACTTTTAAGTAATAGAAGTCTAGTTTATGTTGAACTAAATTTCCCTCAGAAAACAATTATAAGCTCTGAAAAATATAAATGTAAAAGCACTAGAGTGCTTTTACAACTGATGGAAGGGGTTGGGAAATACAGCAGAAAAGCACCCAACTTAAAATTTATATTTACATGATGTTTGACTTAGTCTTCTACAGTTCATTTGGTATGCAGAGGCTAGAACTCAAGTAGAAAGCCATAACATTTTTAGCTTAAGAAGCTCAATGTTTAGAGTATACAAAGAAAGCAAAAATATCAGAAAGGAAATAACAGAAAAAGAACACAAAAATCTACACGGATTCACGGGTGAGTTCTATCAGGCACCCGAGGAGTAAGTAATAGTAATCCTGCACAAACTCAGGAAATATAGAAGAAATCATTATAACATATTTAGTCTTGTTAGGTTAGCATGAAAGCATGATAAAGATATTACAGGAAAAGGAAATTACAAACCAATATCCTTCATGAATACAGATATAAATTTCCTTGAGAAAATACTAGCAAATGAAATCCATCAATGTATAAAATAGATAATACATCGTGACCAAATTGGGTTCATTACACTAACGCAAGGTTGGTTCAACAGTCTTTATACGATCATCATATCTTATTATATCAATGACCAGAAAAGAAAATGCATATGATTTACAATATATGTACAGAAAATAGCTGATAAAATTAAATGATAAAGAGTCCTTATTTTAAAAAAACCCCTACAGCTAATATAATAGTGGCAAAATACTAAATGTTTACAATTGGGTAAAAGGAAAGGAAGGATATTTACTATCACCACTTTTTTTCAGTTTTAAGTTGAAGGTCTTAGTCAATATAATAAGGCAAGAAAGAAACAAAGAAAGAGGAGGCAGTTTAAAAAGAAAAACTGCCTCTATTTATTGATAATAATTGTCTACCTAGAAAAATCCTAAAAAAATCTATAAGCAAATCTTATAACAGGCAACTGGATATAAAGATGATAAAAATCAATTACATTTCTCTATTCTAAAAGCAAACATTTGGAAACAAATTTTCATGTTTTTATATATTCTATTTATACGAGCTTTTTACATTATAAAATACTTAGGAATAAATTTATGAAAAAATTGTAAGACCTCTGCACTACAAATCTACAAAACATTGCTGAGAGAAATTATACTAAACCTACATAAACAAAACGATAAAACATGATCATAGATTTAAAAACTCAACATTAGATGACAATTTTCCTCCCTATTTGTCTATATACTTACAGCTATTCATAACAAAGAGCTGGAAGCTTTTTAAAATAAAACTATGCAAGCAAATTCAGAATTTGAAAGGGAGTGCAAAGGACCCAGAGTAGTGAAATTTTTCATAAAAGAAAAGCAAAGCTGGAAGACTTACATTACCCATCCTGGAAAAACCCAAATGTCTATTAACAGAACAAATTAATGATCTGTGGTACATTCACATGAAAAAATATTACTCTGCGATACAGAACAACATGGGTCAATCTCACCCAATACCCTGAGTAAGAGAAGCAGGCAAAAAGCAGGATAGATGATACGATTCCATATTCAAAGTTCTAAAGGCAAAACTATTCTGTGGAAGAAAAAATCTGAAAAATTGGAGAAATTAACTGCAAGGTGTCATTAAGGAGCTGTCCAGAGGACAAAAAGTATGTAACTTGATGGCTTATGGGTTGCGCATCAATTTCTGTATTTGTCAAAACATATCAGAATTAGTATTAACTATTTGCAAATTTTCTGACAAAACACATAAACAATAAAAGGGTTTACTTGGGTTTTGTTGCTGTTGTTTGATCTGTTTTTCTTAATTATGCCTTCTTGCAATGTCTCCATTTGTTCTGCTTCTGAACTTAGTGTAACTGAAGCAAAACTACTCTGCCTTCGCATGGACATGGTGCAGGATGGTGATTAGTCTTAGACTACTAGATCTAGATCAGCAAAGGAAAATAGGTTTCAACTTGAAAACTCCCTTTGATTAGTCAGCAGTGGTTACTTAGAGCAGCATTTAGAGAAAATCTGAGACTGTGCAATCCCTCCATTATGAACTACACGTTTGTGTCCCCATCCACCACCAATATTCATATGTTGAAGCCCCAAGATGATAAGAATACATAGAAGTGAGGTCTTCGGGACGTAGATTTAGATGAGCTCATGAGGGCACAGCCTCCGTGATGGACTTAGTGCCCTATAGAAGAGGAAGACACATAGCTTCTCTCTCCACTATGCAAGTGAGGACAGTGTGGGAAGGTGGCCATTGGTAAACCTGAAAGACCTCACCAAGAAATGAATCTGCTGGAATTTTGATCTCAGATTTCAAAGCTTCCAGAACTGTGAAAAATAACTGTTTACTGTCAAACCACCCTGTTATATGATCTTCTGTACTTTAAAGCAGCCTGACCTAACACACTGTCTGAACGGGTTGGGGTTAACTGCTCTGAGTGACTAACATTGTCTGTCAGGCAATCAGTGACCCCAGCCTGTTCACCATCTTCAAGCAATCCTTACTTCATCAATGCCAAATCTTGGTCTACAACCAAGTTGGTGACTTTTATACATTCCTAAAACATATTTATCATTAGCATAAGATATTACCACATGTCTGTTCCCTTCACACTATGTTATAATAAAGAACTTGCAGACTAAGGATTAAGTAATATAGAGTAATAAGTGCAAGTGATTCTGTTTACCCTTTTGCTTAACTACGTAGTCCAGGCGTGAAACTCTGGATTACTTATTCTATACATCTTTGGGTATATGGCCATTTAAATGTGTATAATATATAATCTATACAGGTCTTATAAATAATAATAAACAGAAACTACCTAGTACTAAGCTTAAGAAACCAAGTAATACCACATTGATGAAGGTGGTATTACTAGGTGTCCTTTGCCATTATATTTTCCTCATCAAACACTATGCTGAACTTTAATTGTTGAATATGATGTTTTTGCACTTAGTAGCATTGGTATCATCTTCTATAATTTGATTTTTTTGCCTAACATTGTATTTTTAAATTAATTCATATCAACACGGGTAGCAATGGTTCACTAAACCTCACTGCTGTAAATTAACCCATTCCGTTGTATTTTATTCATTTTCCTTAAAGTGGTTATTTGTGTTGTTTCTAGCCTATCAGTACTACAACTAATGCTGATAAAAACAGTGAACACATACAAAGATTTTGAAAATGTTTTATAGAAATTCAATTCCTGAGTTGATACATACTTAATTTCACAAGATAATAATAAAGTGCTTTCCAAAATGTCGATTTCAACTTCCAACAGTTGTATAAGAGATTTCTTAACAAACACTCAATGTTGTCCAATATTTTAATGTTTGCCAATACAGTGCGTGGAAAATCCTAGTTCATTCTAATCTTAATTTTGAATTCCACATTTCCAATGAGGATAGGTACGTGTATTTATTGGTCTTTTATACTCATTCCCATAAAAAAATTGTTAAGCACTTTTCAAATTTTAATTTAATTGCCCCTTATGTTTCATTCACAGAGCCCGTAGTTCACTTGGCAGCATACAACTAACCAAAAGGTATTTCCATAAGTCATTTCTGAAGAACATAATAAGTCTGACTAGGAAACTTCTGTAACTGCTTATTAAGTAGACAAAAAATATAAAATTTATCTCTCTTGTAAGTCTGTTGCAACAAGATAGAAAAGAGACTATGCAAACATCTGCTACAGTTAGAGCAAATCCAAAAAAACTCTTCAGATTAACCAAGTTGGACAACAACTTGGAAAAATATCAGTATGATATATTTAGAAAAATAAAACCCAGGGTTGCTATCCAGTTTCTCTGAGAAAATCTTTTACCAATTTAAATATAAATGCACATGGTAATAATCAATTTCTACAGCTTTTCTAGATTACTATTAAATATCTATGCTAAAATTAATACATTTATTTTAACAGTACACTTCTTAATGTACAACAAATATTCTGTTGTTCTCTAATAAGAAACTTATAAGTAGAAAATATGTAGACTACATTTAGTACTATTTAAGTAGGATTTTACAATATAGACTTAAATGCTTTAAGTAAAGAAAAATGTTTGTAGAATTTGAAGAGAGTGAAGGAAAAGTGGAAAGAGAAAAATGAAGATGACTAAATATCTGACTAAAAAAGAAGAGACAAGGTAAAATGGGAGAAAAGATTGAGGCAACAAAGTCGTCTGAGAGGAGGAGACAACTCGAGGTTGAGAAGTTGACAAGCAATAGATACAGTAAAATTATGTCAGGTAGGTAAGTTAGTAACCTGCTAAGCCTACTTCTAAAACTGATGTTTTTCATCTGACCTCCAGATTGACATTTATAATTATTTCTGCACTCTCTCCCTGGATGAGTCAAGGACATCTCAAAATCAACAGGTTCTAAAAACACACCATCATCCCTAACTCACCCTCAACCTTGCTTAACGTAGACTGCGGGCCCTCTATATCCACGGGCTCCAGACCAAAATATTCTTTAAAATTCCAGAAAGTTTCAAGAGGAAAATCTTGAATTTACTATATGCTGAGAACTATGCCAAATCCATGTGAATTAAGCCCTAAGAAGGCCTGTGCGGCCTTCTGCAGTTCTCACAGATCCTCGGTCTCTTCGGCACCCCTCGTTTGTGCGCTCCCTCTGCCACCCTCTCATGGATTAGGTAAGTAGGCCTGTGATGGTTGTGCCTGTACTGAACGTGTACAGGCATCTTTCTTCTCTTTATTCCCTAAACAATGCAGCACAGCAAAGATCTATGTAGCATTAACACTGAATTAGGTATTATTACTAACCTAGAGACAGAAAAATGTGCACAGGTTAAATGCAAATATTATGCCATTATATACAATGTATTGAGTATGTGGAAATTTGAGTGCCTCTAGGGGGTCCTGAAACCAGCTTCCTACAGATTCTAATAGATGGCTGGACACCTAAACCTGCTGCCCCCAGTATTTCTCATCAAAGTAAGTACATACATCCAGTAAGGGTTACTACCTAAGATATATATATGTATATATATAGAGAGAGGTAGATATCTTAAAGGTGCATATATATATATATATATATATATATATATACACACACACACACACACACACACACACACACACACATAAAATAACTCAAAAGCAAGAAAACAATCCTATTAAAAATGGGAAGAAGTGAATAGAAGCCAGGCATGGTAGTGCACACCTATAATCCCAGAACTCAGGAGGCTGGGGAAGGAGGATCACTGCGACTTCCAGGCCAGCCTGTGCTACATAGTAAGATCAGGGCCAACCTGAACTACAGAGCAAAAAAAAAAAAAAGTGAATGGCTATTTTTCAAAAGAAGACATACAAACAAGTAACAGATATATTAAAAATGTTCTACATTTCTCCTCACTGGGGAAATGCAATTTAAAGTCACAATAAGATATTACTCCACACCTGTTAGGATGATTATTATCAAAAAGTCCAATGATAACAAGTGTTGATGAGGAAATGAAAAACAATGAGGAATCCTAGTATATTGTTGTTAAGAATGTAAATCAGTATAGCCAGTTGGAAAACACTATGGAGGCTCTCCAAAATATAAAGGAAATGAAATAATTATGTGCCAAAGAGATAGCTGCACTCCCATGTTTACTGCAGCATTATTTAAAATAACCAAAATAAAGAAGCAAACTAAGTGCCCAGGAATGGACAAACTAATACAGAAAATGTGACATATACACAAAGGAATAGTATTCATCCTTCAAAAAAAGAGAAAATTTTGTCATTTGGGAGACTGTGGATGAACCCAGAGGGCATTACACTACAAGAAATAAACAAAGCATAGAAAAAAAAATACCACATGATCTCACTTCTGCGTGAAGCTAAAAAAGTTGAATTTAAAGAATAGAGTGCAAAACAGAGATTGCCAGGGCCTGGAGGTGGGGTAAAACTGGTCAAAGGATAGAAAATTCATTTAGATAGGAGAAATGAGTTTAAGAGACCTCCTGCACAACACTGTGACTGTCATTAATGAAAATACATTGCATATTTGAAAATTGCTAACAGAGTAGATTGTAAGTATTCTCCTCACAAAATATATATATATATATATATATACACACACACATATGAGGCAACATGTATATTAGCTTGATTAGTCATTCTACAACACAAACACATACCAAAACATATATACATATTAAATATATATATATATACACCAAAATATCATGATGTACGACATAGACGTATACAAATTTTATTTGTATATTGAAAGAAGGAAAATATTGCTCAGGCTTGTACAGTAGGTGTTACCACGTAACTGAGTCTATCAATAATAGAATATGGGTAAAAATTATGCAGGCCCATTCAGACCCTTAATCCTCCATATTCTCTCTTTCTTTTTCAGACAGCCAGATGCACTTAATCCATGAGAAGACATTCAGACTCTAGGACATGGCAAAGGCACCAAAGATAAGGACCTTGAACAATTGCTTAAAATACAGCGCCTCACTAAGGCAGACTATTATTAGTTTGGCATTTAAAGAAAGAATAGAGCTTTATTGTTTCGATGCATTGAGGTTTGGGAGATTCCAATGACAAAAACTTGCCTTCGCTCATTAAATTGATATCTTTTTTTAGTATATGTGCTGCTGAAGCAAGCCCTAAATTGATATCTTAAAGTGAGGAACTATAATAATAAACACCAGAAGTATATGATATTGGCTTTGCAGTCGGACATCAACCAGTAAAGAAACAGCTGTCATGGGTTCAGAGTTGTCAGAAGGTCTGAGAAGATGACGAACCATGTTGTACAACAGGAAAGTGTTTAATAAAGCTGTTGCTTATGACAACTGAGAAGGCAGATCATATACCAACAAAATCTCCAGCTGTGGAAGTAACCAGAAAGAATCAGCATGTTGTATGGACCCTGTTTCTGGCTTCCTTAGGCGAGGTATTACAAAAAAGCAATGAACTTATAAAAAGAATTGGCTTGCTTACAAGTAGAAATAAAAGAGCAGATAGCTCAGAAGTTTAGAAAAACCCATTGCTACTAGTCCTTTAATAATAAGGGATAAGACTGAGAAAAGCTTTTAGCCAAAAACCTCAAGTAAAACTTCTCAGTTCAACAAAATAATTCAACTTTACGGCAAAGATTAAGGTTCCTAACCTCCTCCCCAAGAAACCAGGTGCAGGTAGCCTCAAGTAGCCTCCACCAAATCTGAGAACTAACTAGCTCAGGAAAGAAGCGTGAGAGTGTGTATTAGCAGGGAACTGTCTGGAAACCAAAGCCTACTGCATTTTTATGGACAGATCTTTCATTATTGAGAAACCTAAGACTTGGATATATCAAATACAACCAATTTCAGTGGGGTGGGGGATGAAAACCCACTATAGAAAAAATGTTAACACTATCTGGGCCAGAGTAGAACCCAAGGAATACACTCTTATAATTGAACAATTCTAGGTGCTTTAAAAATGGCTGTTTGATACCAAATAAGCTACTAAATATCTGAGTTGCTACATATGCTAAAGTTTCCAAAGTCCCTCTGTGCCATGATAGATGAAGCAATTCTACGGTCTCAGCATGTCAAGAAAGAAGATTTCCAGAAGGTGGATGCTGTTGCTGCTGCTGCTTGTTACACACATACACACACACACACACACACACACACACACACACACACACACACATGCAAGATTCAAATAATCTCTTCTGGAATTCAGCTCAAATTTTGAAGACTTCTCAACTCGTCCTATGAAGCAGAATACCAAGAACCACATGTTGCATACTATTTTTAAATAGTTGTACTGACAAATTATAAACCTGATCTTAAAATGCATGTGAATGTTCAAGCGCTGCTCAAGCAACAGTAGACCACGAAAGCTGTATTTCCTTCAAAAAAATGCAAACTCTCCAATAGCTACATCAGAAGTGGACAAGCAATAGTCTTGCAGAGGGTAAAGCCGGGGGTCATGGGGCAGGGAATTTCTCTCACACAGCAGAACAGGAATGATCCAGGATCTTTCTCCACCTCCAGGCTAAGGGCCCTTTCATGTCTGTTAGTGGCTTTGGGAGTTGTTACATGACAGTGATTTTGAGCTTTTCTAGTCTGTCTCTTTCTGAATAGAAGTATTTATTCATGCTTGTTTGGTCTGTTACACCACTGTATATGGTGAGGTGAGGTAGAAAATCTGTTACAGTATTCTAGACCATAAGTTAACTAAGAAGGGACATACCTCTCACTACATATCACCTAAACATTCTGCATTCTTAGCAGGGTGAGGGACTAGGTGGGCCTTCAAGTTATCTCCCTTGGAAAAACAATGAGTGCCCTCTATATGAGAGGAATAGTGATCAAGATACATAGTGTTTGGAAAGACGAACCGTACTGTACCCATGTCTTCAGTAAACTTCACTTACCTCCCCTTTCAGATTACAAGAGTGATCTCCTTTCCTGAGCTGCTTTGCAATTAAGGTGTGGCTGTATTCATCTGTTCTGACCAGCGAAATGTGGCAGAAATGAGATACAAAATTGTCATGCCTGTACTCTAAAATGTCGCCTTATAATCATCTGTACCCTCTTTCTGTGTTATCTGGCTATCTCTTCTCCAGAAGACTCAGAGGGCCGTTGGGATTGTGAAGCACTGAACAGAGTTTGCTTCCCTGAACAACTGCGTGGAGGAGGGAGCCCCAGTGCAGCACTATCCACATGCCTCAGAATATCTCATGAGAGAAAAATAAACTTCAGTTTAAGTCTTTTGAGATTCTGAAATTGCTTTTATAGCAGTTACTCTACTCTGGCCAGTAAATCCTTTAGGCTGTACGTTGAAAATTATTCTCCATTTTCTACCTATTCTCACTTATTCCACATAATTGTTTTTAGAATATGTCTTCTGGCATCTAAAAATCTTTCATATCTCTTCTTTACCATATCTGCTGCCACTGCCTTAATTTGAAGCCTCACGATCTTACATCAGGATCATCACTATAAGGTGCCAGGGATACGGTTCAGTTGGTAGAGTGCTTGCCTAGCACATACAAGCCTGAGTTTGACCCCCAGCACCACATGAAAAACAAGGCACAACAAATTATCAGTGTAGTATGTGCAGACAAAAATAGACACAAAACATATCAAAACTGATTGCATACAGCAAAAACGGTCTGAAGGGGATGTTTACGGCAACAAATGCTTACATCAAAAATGAAGAAATATCTCAAATAAACAACCTGATGCTCCACTTCAAATAACTAGAAAAAGAACAAACTAAGTCCAAAGTCAGCAGAAGGAAGGAAATAATAAAGACCAGAACAGAAATAAATAAACATTAAAAAAGTTAAAAAGAACAACAAAACTAAAAGTGGAATCTTTCAAAAGACAAACAAAAGTAACAAACTCTAGCTACATGAACACAGAAAAAGTAGAGAAAACTCAAACAAAATTAGAAAAGAAAGATGATACATTGCAATTGATACTACAGAAATTTAAAGGGTTATAAGATACTACAATGAGTAGAAAGAGGAAAAGGGAAGGGGAGGAGCTGTGAAAATAATTAAGGTGTGTTATGTATGTGTACTAACTCCCCATGATAAGTTTAATCATCATGTACTACAACCATGTAGTAATAAAAATTAAAATTTAAAAAAAGTAGTACTATGACCAATTATACACCAATAAATTGGATAATTTAGGAGAAACAGAAATTTAAACACTACCAGGACTGAGTCATGAAAAAATTAAAAATCTGAACAGCCTGCTAAGCAAGGAGATCATTTCAGCAATAAAAATTCCCCCTATTAAAAAAAAAAAAAAAGCCCAGGACATGATGGCCTCACTGCTGAAATCTACCAAACATTTAAAGAATTAACACTAATCCTTCTCAGAATCTTCCAAAAATATTAAGAGAGAAAACTTCCAAACTCAGTCTAGAAGCCAGCATTACAGTGCTACTGAAGCCAGACAAAGATACCACAAGAAAAGAAAATAATAGGCCAATAACACTGATGAAAATAGATGCAAAAATTCTCAACAAAATACTGGCAAGCCAATTTCGACAGCGTAACAAAATCCTGAAATTTGTGTGGAGCCACAGAAGACCCTGGATAGTCAAAGCAATTTTGAACAGGAACAAAAAAACAACAATAAAAACTCAGAGGCATCATATTCTCTGATTTCAAAAATATATTACAAAGCTATTATAATCAAAGCAGCATAGGAGGCACATAAAAATAGATACTTTAGCCCTTGGAACAGAATAGATAGCCCACAAGTAGAGCCATTCATTTATTGACAGTTGATTTTCAATGAAGTACCAAGAACATAAAATTAGGAAAGGACAATCTCTTTAATAAGTGATGCCAATAGAATTGATATCCACATACAGAAGGATTACACTTGATCCTTATACCATTTAGGGAAAGCAACTCAAAATGGATTGAAGACTTAAATGGCAGACCAGAAAAGATAAAACTACTTGAAGAAAATAGTGCAGAAGAAGCTCCATGACATAGGTTTGGGCAATGATTTTTTTTTTTTTAACATGACCCCAAAAGCAAAGGCAACAAGTTCAAAAATGGACAAATGAGATGGAACCAAACCAGAAATTTTCTTCACAGCCAAAGAAATAAGTATCAGGGTGAAGAGATAACTCGCAAATTAAGAAAAATTACTTTCAAAGCACATTCTCAGTAAAGAGTTGATATTTGAAATATAGCTGGAACTCAATTCAGTAACAAGAAAACAAACAACCCAAATAAAAACATAAGCAAGCGACCTGAACAGATATTGCCCCCCAAAAAAATACAAATGGCAAGAGATGTGTAAAAAATGTTCAACATCTCTAATCATCAGTGTAATAAAAATCAATACAAAAATGAAAATACTTACATTAGCAAAAAGATGAAAGATAACAAGGTGAGGATGTTGAAGGTGAGGACGTATTGGTGAGGACACTGAAGAGAGAGAACCCTGATACACTACTGATGGGAATGTAAACAGTATGGCCATAAGAAAAACAGTACGGAGTTTCCTCAAAAAGCTAAATGAGTTACCATATAATCCAGCAATCTCAGTACCAGGTATACAGCCAAAGGAAATGAAATCAGCATGTCACACGCACCCCCCCATACTTATTGCAGCATTATTTACAATATCCAAGACACAGAAGCAATTTAAGGATATTTGTTGATTGTGTGTGTGTGTGTGTCTGTGTACAAAGTGGAATATGTGAAAAACACTTCACCCTTCTAAAAAAGAAGAAAATTATGTCATTTAAGACAACACAGATGAACGTGGAGGACATTACGTTATGTAAAATTAGAAAATAAGTCAGGCACAAAAAGACACATAGTGTGTAACCTCATTTATATGTGGAATTAAAAAGTCAAACCCATGGAGGTAAAGAGTAGAATGGTACCTGGGGGTGGTGTGTGGTGGCAGAGTTGGTGATGGGAAAAGGGGAAATGTTGGTCCAAAGTACAAAGTTGCAATTAGACAGGAGAAATAACTTTTAGTGAAATATAACATAGTGTGTTGGACATAGTAATAATTAAATTACAAAGCTCTTGAGAGGATCAAAATTGAAATAAAAAGTATAAAGTATTTTAATTGTCTTACTTTTCAGTTCATTAAAAAAAAAAATCCTCATTTGACTTGAACATTGCTTCCAGAAAATTTCTAAAATGAAAATCTTCTGTTACGGCTTGTATCTAGATGGTCCGCAAAGCCTCACACGGTCATAGGTGGGGCTTTTAGGAGGTGGCTGATCTAGGGTGTGTGCTGCTGGGATCAAGGATGTGAGGCTGGGACTGATTCCTGGTGAGATGCCGGGATGAAGGCTGCCCCACCCTGTGTGTGAGGGGTACCTGCCCTGAGGGCGAGCAGCTTGGATCACAGAGATATAAAGGACAGACAGAGGGTTGCTGCTTGTTGCTGGTTGCTTGCTGTTGTTTGCTGCTTCTTCGCTGCTTTTCTGTCTTCTGCCTTGCCGTGGACTGTTTCTCCTCTGCGATGCCCCTCTGCCAGGCCACCCCACCCTGGAGCCAGCCAACTATGCACAGAAACCTCTACACACTGAGCTAATAAACCTTTCCTTCTTTAACTTTGGGTGTCGGGTATTTTGCCTTAGTAATAAAGAAAAGTAACTAAGACAGTTTCCCTCTCAAAATCCTTAAATGTCTTTGAAATGCTGTCAGAAAAATTCCAAATACCTTAGCACGGACAACAAGGACATCCACGATTTTGTGACTGTGA
>PVJO010000373.1:0-63612 GCA_004026905.1 Hystrix cristata
GAGATTCCTCAGAAAACTACAACTAGAGGTTCCATTTGACCCAGCTACTCCTCTGCTTGGTATCTTCCCAGAAGAATTAAAATCATCATATCACAGTGATATATGCACAACCATGTTCATAGCAGCACAATTTGTAATAGCTAAGTCTTGGAAACAACCTAAATGCCCAACAACTGATGAATGGCTAAAAAAGATGTGGGTTTTTCTACACAATGGAGTTACTACACTGCCATTAAAAAGGATAAACTAGAGTCATTTGTATGTAAATGGATGTTCCTTGAGAAACATACTATTAAGTGAAATAAATCAGACACTTATTAGTACACATCAAATTGTTTCTCTGATATGAGAAACCATAAGTGTAAATAAGGACAAAGGGGTAGAATAGATATTTTGTTTAAAAAAAAAAGAGATAGTATTCAAAAGAGAGAACTAGATAGGGAAAAGGAGGATAAAGAAGAAGGTTAAAAGAAAAGTAAGATGAAAGGGGAAAAAATGGTAAAGTGTGTAGCTACACTTGTTGCAAATAGGAAGGGGTGGGTGAATGGAAGGGAGGGGAGGGGAAGGGGGGAAGAGGGGGGAAAACCAAGATGTATCATGTACAGGTACAAAATAACCATGCTGATTATGATCATTATGTGTACAATGTACCAATACATGTTCTTGGTAAAAAAAAAAAAAAAAACTGTTCTAAAAAGAGCGTTTATAGAAACAAATGTCTACATTAAAAAAAAAGATTTTGACTAAATAATCCTACACCTACAGAGAATAGAAAAAGAAGAGAAAATGAAGCAGTATGTAGTGGACAGTGGGTGTGGCTATTCCTGTGGGACAGAATATTTTATCTGGTATTGTTCAGAATTGCTAGTGCAATTTGTTCAGAATTACTACTGCTAGTGTGTCCTTGCACAATGAAAAATCAGTTTCGTTAATTTTAAAATGCATACAAATAATCTATCTTTAGATGCCTGAGGCCGAGGTGGAGAATTCCCAACGCCCTGCCAACTGGTATGTCAGTAAGAGGAGAATCAAGGCAGCCTGCTGATGGCCAGCCCCAGCCATCAGGTGGGCGGGTGGCCCAGGGGACCCAGCTGCCTGCAGCGGCTCGAGGCCCAGGCGAAGCAGCAGAGCAGCTACTCAGACAATTCACAAAAATCACAAGAAATAATAAACCACAGTTTTGATCCTCTAAGGTTTGAGGAGCTGCATGGAGCTGCAGTGGATAATGAAAGTATCCATAAATGAACCAATTTAAAGCATCTGCCCGGACCACAACATGGCCCTAATCCTCATCCACCTTTTCCTCTATGTAGACCTGATTTACATGGGAGGCAAAACACAACCCTGAGAAGGTGGAGGCCTAAGACATGGGCTGTTCACACCTCTCACATCACACCTCCGGTGGGCAGGGCCTACAGCCCAGAAAGGATATTTTGGTTTGCTGTCACTGTGAGAAGCTGGCTGCAGTGCTGCCGACAGTAAGACACCCCAGCATCTTCTGCTTCCACTCCATGGGTGACGAGGCAGAAGCTATAGCCACAGTGGCTTCCCCATAAGCAAGAAGGGGCTCCTGAAGCCCTTTGGTGCAGAAGCCCCACAGATGAGCAGCCTGGGAGACTGCTTGGGTTTCTGTTCGCACCAGCACATGGAGGTTCCTACTTCCATGCTGCTTCCACAGGTGTTGGAGACAGAGTTACCTCGAGATGCTGCCGGGGTCTCTGAAGGCTGAGTCAGGATTATCTGTCCTCTGCAGCCTGTAAGGACGCTCTATATAGGCAGCACAGTGTATTACTTCACTCAAAGTATTAGAAGAAAAACAGCACACCGTGGTCCTCGTGACAACAGGAGACAGATTCAAAGGGGCTTGCACCTCTCCCTCGTTGCTTACCTTGGACTCTGTTCCTCAAATTCCCAATGAGAGCTAAAAGCATACAATTCTCATGTTACACTGCCATTTCCCAAGCGTATTTAATGCACCTTAGCTCTGTGCTGAGGGCTCAAGCACCAGTTTGAGAGTTGCAGGGAAACTGTGTTTATCGTGTGTCCCCATCACCAGGAGGCAGAGAAGCTGAACCAGAATCTCATCTGAAGTGTCCACAGGATGCACCACTTCTGGGCATAAAGACAAGGGGCGGACGGGCCGCTGGTTGCCTGCCAGGACTGCTGGAATCGGGGCCAGTGTTTGGGGGGTTAAATAAGCACAGGGTGTTGTGGAGACCGTTTGCATGTCTGAGGCTCTGAGCCAGAGCACTTCTTAAGGGTCCCCAGGGCTGGCAGGCTCACTTCGCTGCAGCTTCCAGGACATGGTAACAGTGACAGAGATGCCCGGATCCCAGAGCCTGGACTGAGAGAGACAGTGACATGGCCCCATTCCCAGGCTCCTCGTGGGAAGATAGAATGAGGTCTCCTGTGGCCGGTGGGTGTCTGCAGAGGGGTCCCTGCACATTGTTCTCATGGAGATGAGGACTGGGTCCACTTCTGCTCCTGCTAGAAGCCAAGTTAGTTGTTGCCCGGGCAACAGATACCACAGCAGTGACCAGCAAAGCTGCGAGTCTAAGGAGCCTTCTGGTTCCCACAAGCCTTCTTCATCACCAGATTCAGTCAGGAGACAACTCCGAGAATCCTGAAACTTTCCCTGGAGAGGACAATGCCAGAAGTAGGTAGGAAAGTGGATCTTCCTAACAATCCCCAGCAATGTCGGAGCCCAACCAAGGGACAGGTAGGCAAACACTCAATGTTTTAGGTTCAAAAATCACAGAGACATTTGGATATTTATATTCCTAAATTAGAGATTTCTCTGTTCTACTCAGTCAAGTCAGTACTAAAAAAGTGATTCTCACACAATATTTTGCAAAGCATTTTAGAATGCCTCATGAATTTAAGAAAAATGCAACCAAATTTTTTTTTTTTTTTTTGGGTGCTGGGGCTTAAACTCAGGGCCTTGTTCTTGCTAGGCAAGCACTCTGACCACTGAGCTAAATCCTCAGCCTAAGAAGGGGCAGTTCTAAGGGAGGCCCTGAATGCAATCTCAAGGGTTCTTATGATAGGGGGTCATGGTAGATGGAAGGCGGGGGAGAGGCCGTGTGACCACGGAGCAGAGACTGGCATGACACGGCCACAGCCTAGGAGAGCTGCAGCCACCAGAAGCTGGGAAAGGTAAGAAGCAAAGTCTCCCCTAAAACTTCTGCATGCAGCCCGCCTGCCTGCACCCTGATCGTGCAATGAAGCTGTGCCGAGTCTGTGAAACTGTGGCAGAATAAGTTTCCGTTACTTTAAGCCAACAAATTCTTGGTGATTTTTGACAACAGCCTTGGAAACTAGCACAAAGGGGGCTCAGGGTAAACCCAGACTAAAGGTGCATCTCCTCGTTCACCTTTCCAGTGCTACACATAAATGGGTTGGTGGAGTGCTTTAATGGTATAAAAAAATGCACAGAAAACCCCACAATTTGTGATAGTGAGCAAGAGTTCACTGCCTGACACACAGAGGCCAATATTATGGCACCAGCTATTTTGCAAAAAGAAAGACTCTACCGCAGGTTAACTGACAAGAGGCCGGTTCAGATCTGTGTCCCAGTCAGCCCGGCCAGTGAAGGAGGACTCTAAGGGCTTTGAGGAGCTGACGGGTCTGATGATGTCTTGGGTCTTCATTGTGTGCAGTTGTGTCTTTCAAGGTTTTCGCTCTTTCCCTCCTGTGCTGGAAGTTCTTGGTCAGCATCCCTGCTCTTGACTGTGGTCTGTGTACCTCCCAGTCCTGAGGCTTCCGTTTATTTGAGGGTCAACCTGAGGTTAAGGATGACCTCCCAGGACACATGCTGTAAAACATCTTACGTGACAGTTACAAATAAAATTATTTTTAAACTGCCTAGCAGTAGGGAGGGCGCTTGGCTCCATTCCATTCTGGGTGGTTTTGCCACAGGAGGCTACGGCCGGGCGACATCGCTGGAGCGGCTGGGCGTGACCTACCAGCTGAGGAACCTGTCACGGGTTCAAGCTGAGCCCGGTACCTGGTACCAAACTTCGGACAGGACATGCCGAGTCTGGCACTGATGTCCATCTTCTAGTGCAAGATCAGGCGGGACCACCCGGATCCACCATCAGAGAAGACGTGACAAGACAGCCGCAACTAACTTTGGGGCCCCCACCCTCTTGTTCTTGCCGTGGTCCGTTTGCTGCTCTGCTTGCAGGAAGGATCTTCCGTCTTCCTTCAAAGCACCCTTGTCTCCTTGAGCAGCAACTCTTTTGAATTTCTTTTCCTTTTTCTCTTTACTTTTCTTATTTCTGCCGTAAAGTAACAGTAATCTTTCACATCCACCAATTGTCTGGACCAGTTCATTGAACCAGACAGTAAAAACCTGGAAAACATTGTTGGTCCCTGCTCTATCCCGTAACAGTGTGGAGACGAAGAGGACTACGAGGGGTCGGTAGATTCAGAGACATAAAGGGCACAGAGGATCGCTTAGCGTACGTGACATGAGGCCAGCCACGTTCGTGGGCTGCTTGTTGCCAAACTTAAAAGATTCTGCCCTCTCGTGGACTCTTGGAGACAGAGATCTCATTCTGTGGTCATTCATTCTTCGAAATGGGTCTCAGGTCCTTAAGAGACGTTTCAGAATTAAAAGAGGTACATATTTATAACTGTCAGCCCGTTTTAGTAAATGCCTAGTAGGAAGAAGCCATAGTCCATTCAGCAAGGGCTCGTCGCGTGTAGTGAGGAGCCATTCGTAGTAGAATGATTATTGGTGATTTTTATTAAAATGATGTCTGACCAGGCATAGCTGCCATCCCCAGCTCTAGACAGCATGGTACAGCGCAGATGTGGCCATCAGAACGCAGTGGGAAATGTAGTGAAGGGGAAAGACAGAGGGTGCTGTGTCTACTCAAAAAAAAAAAAAAAAAAAAATCCTGCCTACGGTGCAGATTTCTGTAAGAGGACCCAGGTCAGCCAGCTGCAGCCTGGCACCTCGCAGCTCAGTCTCCATGACGTGCAGCAGATTTGTGCACAGTCTGCACCACTGTGGATCGGCCACCCGCAGTCGTGCATGCAGTAATACTCCCCAGAGTCCCCGGGCTCCACAGGGCTGATGCTGAAGACATAGTTGGTTCCACTTCCCCTGCTGCTGAACCTGGCTGGGACACCCGGGGCCAAAGTGGTGACGTGAGATATAAGGGGTTCAAGTCTTTGGCCAAGTTTTATCCGGATCCAAGACATCTCTCCATGTACATCAGCACTGGCCTGACAGGAGATGGAGACAGCCCCTCCTGGAGATGCAGACAAGGAGGCTGGTGTCTGGGTCAGGGTGATGTCCCCTCTCACTGCTAAAGAGTTAAAAAAAAAAAAAAGTCATGTACATTGCATGGCATTGTTACCCACCAAGCAGCTACCTTCCTCAACTAGGACACAGGGTCTGCTGAACTGGCTCTCTCCGGTCCCTCCCTGCACACCTGCTCTCCAGAAGGCCAAACTCCAGAGGAGCCACGCCCGAGCCACCGGGAACATTCTGGCAGGGAGTGTTCAGAGCTTGGGTAGCGCACAAGGCATCCGGTCTTTATAGGGATGGGCTGGGGGGTGCGTGAGGAGGAATATGCAAAACAGAGCCACCGAGGGAAGGGCTGACCAGTCCCACGAGTCTTTGTCCGGCGTGGTCTGTCCAACCCCACCAAGGGACCTGACAGCCATTGCTCTGGAGGCCATGTGAAGCCATCATCCAAGGTGAGTTCTGATGTGTATGGCAGCCGGGAGTGGCCACTGTTGACATAGGACTTCCTGAGAATCCAGTGCAGGTCCCCATACTCAGGATCTCAAGACAGCAGCCCTGTGCGAAACAAGGGTGAATTTTCCCCTGAATTTGGAGAGGGGGCCAGAACCCACTGATGGTGCCATTCAGAGACCAGTGTCTGTGCCGAAAATCACTGTACCCCATTAATATGTGCAATTAAAACATGTTAATAAAACAGTATCAAAGAACAAATTTCAGTCCTTTTTGCACTTTCTTCCTGATTCAGCCCAGCTGCACAGGCTGGTTGGGATCTGTCTCAGGCAGGTGACAGCTCACGCCTCATGAGCACCCTGTATGCTGCTGTCCTGCTAGGAAGTGAACTGGAGAGGCCAGGAGATGAGCATGTGCCCATGCCACCCTCCTCTACCATTTTCCTGTGGCAGAAGACCGTCTCCCCACACCTCCACCCTACCCGTCACCCTTTCCCTGAAGCATCTTCAACTCCCACCCATCGATTTCGCCTACCAAATGTCAACCCTCCTCCTTTTGGCTCGCAATTCCTTCTGGCTGCCACACTTGCCTCTTTCTCTTCACATTTTGCTTTGAAGTAGTTGCCTACACTCGCAGCGCCCCTTCCTTGCCGTCCTTTACTCTTCAGCCCACTACAGCCAGCCTTCTGCCTTCCCCACGTGATGCAAATGGTAAATCATCACACCAAACCAACCTGACCCCAGAGTCACCAGCTCCAGCATCTCAACCCTTCTGTCTAGGGTCAGACACTGTCATTTTCTTCCTTCCTAAAGTGCTGCCTTTTATTTGCGTGAGTCCGTTCATTCTCAGTGCCCAATTGCTCTTTCTTTTACTGCCCAGAATTTTTCTGTCTGCCCCGTAAATGTTGGAGAAGTCCCAGGAATCTCCCTTCAGTCCCGTTCTCCTTCTTCTTTGTCCCAAGTAGCTGCAATATGTGGAAGATTCTTTGGCTAATGATCGTGGTTATAAGCTACATGAGGATCTCCTGGGGGTTCTGTGATCCTTGGAAATTAACCTCGACTCTGCCCTTCCCACAGGAAACTGTGGCCTGGGGCAAGTCTCCATTGCAGTTCATTAATATCTAATGGCTAGACAGATCTTCCTTACTTCCATTTCAATAAATCCGTTGTGGTTTGAAAACAACTCTAAGAGGGGAGTACATGGATTCTTGTACATGTAAGCTACTGAATATCACGACTTAGCCTTGCTGGTCTTAAATGTGCTCAGAACACCTACATCAGCCTACAGTTGGGCAGAATCATCTAACACAAAGCTCGCTGCACAGTGAAGTGTTGGGTATGTCATGCACGCACACAGAAGGGGTTTGTAGACAAGAGAGAAATGCAAAAACACAAAATGAGAGGCCCAAAGGATGCCAGCAATTTGGTGATGGTGGTTTCCCCTCATGGTTGCATGGTTCACTGGCAGCTACCACTGCCCAGTGTGGAGGAGAATATCACACCGAACAATGCCTGCCCGGGAAAGAAGAAGAGTCCAAATCCAAAGTACAGTTTTGTTTCTTCCAGAGACGGACTGTGAGCTGCTGCCCCTCTAGAAAATGTAATTCCCGGCGATCGTAACCCTAGCTACAGTAAAGAATGAAAGAAACCGAGTTTAAATTAAGAGAAGACAATTTATTTAAAATTGGTGAAGCGGGGGGGGGGAATGATAGGGAGCTACTCGACCAGTAGGGAGCATTCGAAAGTGAAATACTCGTGGGCCCTTCATTGTAGCCCCTTTTTATTGAGGTTTTCTCCTTGGGCTGGCCCTTTGGAATTTGGTGGGCTTATCAGTTAGCTCTGCCTCGATTTCTCATAGCTATGTGACTCTTCTTTGAAATTATGGGTGGGTGCCTTAGGGCCAGGTAACGCAGAGATGTAAGAATCAAAAGGGGGAGTTTGTTTTCTTTATATTAATCAGATTACCTGGGACCTTCCCAGAACCAGTCTCTTTGCCTTTGTCTCCTTAACTGTTGGGATCTAGTTGCCTTTATGTTTCTAACTATTTGATTATAGCTGTCTGGCTTTTAGAGTCTGGCTATAGAGGTCAAAATTGTCTATTAATTTTTAATAAAGTACCTTTTCCCTGCCTATAGGGACCCCTGTCCCTACAGTTTCTACTGAACGCATACTGCTTTAATGCCAGCATACAGACAAAAATCATAGGGTGACCCGTGGAAGCTGGGACTGCCCACTGAGTGTCCTAGTGACACTCGGGGCCGTTGTCTACAGGAAAGAGTGCAGAACTCGAGCAACAGGTCGTGAGGGTGACAGTCCTAGGAAAACATCAAGAGGAGAAACTGAGTCCAGGGCATGTTGGGGGGCAAGTGTAGGAAGGGAAACAGCCTGCTCACGTGGTGCTGGGAGGTTAGAGAGGAAGGAGTCCTATTTCCACCCTCCTTACACACACGCACACGCACACACACGGGGGGAAAGCAGAGACATAGTTGAAACAGTTGCAGCTTCCAGGGTGGAGCTGGGCCAGCAGGAAACATTAATCAAGGCATCAGGAAACCAGAGATCTGTTCTAAACTCAGTTTGTAAAGTCTTGGGCAAGGCACTTCCCTATTCTGACCTTAGTTTTTTTTTTTTTCTTTGAAAATGAGGAAATTGAACTACATGATCTCTGAGACTCCTCCCAGTTCCTCATCTCCGTAAGACTGTAAATTCAGCAACACTAGCTGTCGATTGGATACGCTGCTTGTATCCATTTTAGCCACAAGAGGGAGACCGATGATCACTACATGGTTGAGATTTTAATTTAGTGCTTCATTTTAGATTTGGCCGCTAGAGGGCACTCCTATCCGCATTTACAGTGGACTATAAAGCAAAGCTAAGGACTATTTAGATTTCTAGATTTTCCTCACCTGTGATTAACAGACCTCAAGTGTCAAGCCGCCCTTTCCAATTTAACAGTAATTTATCAAAAACTTTAAGGAATGCGTATCGTCTGCTTCCTATAGAACATATTTAAGAAAGAGTGCTTAAAAAATAATCTCTTTAATCCTTGTATTGGCTAATTATGACTTATATTTTTGTTAGTATTACTTATATGCTAGTCATTTAAAAATTATTAGAAATCTACATATTCTGTTCATCTAGGCTTATTCACACTGCAGAAAAACTAGACAGAACCAAGAACCCAAAACAGGGACTAGTAGGGGAAAGGATCTGGCTCTTTTAAATGGTAAGTCACTAAAAATAAGTGAGTTAATAACATTAAAGGTGGTCATATGTTGTTAAGTGAAAACTCAAGATAAATTTTAAATTATTATATTTCAAGCTTGACAATATTCATTAAAAATAGGCAAGCGATGAAACAAAATTTAGAGTTTATTTTTATACATAGGATTATCAATTGTTACTTTTCTCTTTCAAAATTTCCCCTAAGTAATTATATTACTTATGTGTTTTTAAAATTTTATATTGACAGACAGGAATTGTACCTAGTTCTGGGGTTCGGTGTGATATTTTCGTACGTGCCTGCAGGGTTTCTGGGGCACATCCGATCACCCTTTGTTCTGATCTTCCCACACACACGTTCATTCCAATCCTACTTGTGTATTTAAGAAAATAGTAGATTTTACTGACCAATCATCTCTGAATTTCTGGCATCAGCAATGCAAGTACCCTTGGCTACATTTGCTTCTTTAAAACTCCAGCAAGGAAGACCTCTTCCTCCCCACACCACTTCTTATGTGTTTGGTTACTGCTGGTTCTGATAACACGCTTGGTGCGAAGCCAAAGCCTGCTCTTCTGAGTCCGCCCGTCAATCCAGTTCTGCCTCTGACACGGAGCCCATGACAGACCTTTACAAGTGTGATGAGCTCTGTCCTGTGGGAGTTCACGTCTCAGCAGGTGTGGTGCCTGTAATCCCAGCACTCAGGAGGCTGAAGCAGGAAGATCGCAAGTTTGAGGTCAGCCTGGGCTACATAGTAAAATCTTGTCTCAAAAAACAGTGTCCTCTTTTTCAAGCTTAAATAGTCTTACCTTCAGCTGACATTTAGGGGCCACGTCTGCCACCCCATCCTGAGTTTTAGCAAAGAGCAGAGCTCAGAATCTATGGACGGGACAAACACATCAACCAGGTATTTGCGTATCGAGTGTCCTGTGCTCTGACAAGAGCCAACAGGGCCCAGGAAGTCACCTGATGTGATTAGAGAGGAACACAAGACTCCTACCAATACTCAGGCCCCTGGACTTGGCCTCTGTGGCCTCCTCATGTCACTAGGCAACCAGCAAAAAAGATGACGTCTGTGTGCTCCAGTCAAAGATAATCAGACAGCCATCTACAGTTGAGCATGGTGGACTTATTACTAGTGAGCAAGTGAGAATACACACTACAGGGAGCGAAAGGAATGATGGAAAGGATTTAACAGACTCAAGGTTGTGTCGGGCGATGATTTCGGAAGAGGGTTTAAGGAAATTCTGGATTAGATGTTGTCAGGAAGCAGGGATAAGTCTAGGATCGGGCATCTCGATAACATTTATCTAGAAGGGCACAACACTGTAGTAAAGTTGTAATGGGTTGCAACTGCAATTGGTGAAGAAGGGGAAAACTGCGGTTAGTCAGGAAGCAGAGGTCACTCACTGGCCAGATGGGGAGACACGTGGTCCCTCGTGTGATCCGAACGACGTGCCTGCCTTGTCTGTGCTCAGTGGTCTTTTGCCCTGATGGGTATGGGCACAAAGTGGCCTCGTCCTGTGTTGGTGTTCTGTGAAATTGTTTATGTCCGACAGGAGGACATCACGGTCCAATTATGGGTGGCAGTCACCTCCTGTCCACATCAAGGTCCAGTGGACAGAGCCGGGCCAGCTCTGCTGTCGGCCCTTCTGTTTCTCAGGGGAATTCCAATAATGCTCAGTCCAGTGTAGCCCGGCAAGAGAACAAACAGTTCTCAGGTGTTCCGGGAAAAAAAAAGAGATCACCCATCTAATGACACAAAATCCAGAAGCAATTTTAAAAGACTGATATATCTAACTGCATTAGAGAAAAAAGGAACAAAAACAAAAAAAAATTTTTGTATGTAAGAAGAAAATGGGGAAATATATTCGCAGCTTATATTACAGAAAAGACTACAAATCGTATTTGTAGGATACAAAGAGCTCACAAATTTAGGAGAGAATAGACTAATGAGTATTGAAAAAAATTTTTTTAATGCACAGGAAGTTCACTGAAAATAGTTTAAACATAGGAGAATTGCTCAGTGTGGCTCATAATAAAGACAGTGCAGACTAAAACTACACCCATATGTCGCTGCTTACCTATCAGAGTTCAACAACATACTGCTGGTGAGTCCACTGGAAGACGGAAGCTTGTGTACATCCTAGAACAATACACAGGGTGCAAGCCTTGTGCTGGGGAAATTTGGCAATGTCTGTAAATGTTGAGTGCATTTTTTTTTCATTCCTTGTCCCTGTCTCTCTCTCTCTCTCTCTCTCTCTCCCTCTCAACAGTGAGCTCATAGAGTTCATGTAGTCAGTTTGTTTTATTCAGTTGTTTTCATTCCTCTTCGATAGCTTTCTAGCTTCTTGGTAGGAAAAAGATTCCAGGATCACTGTGTTTCCTGCCCAGACTTGGAATCAGCAATTGTTTTAAGTAAACTTGATTCTTTAGCCTCTGTGCCTTGAGTTCCTTTTTGGAGACCAGAACGAAGCAGGCCACGTGTTGCTTTTGCGCACAGTTGTTGTTGCTAATGGATTATTACTGCTTCTGAGCTCCACGGACAGAGAGGAATGAGGAAACGGCTCATTGGATCCCAGCGAAAACAATCAGGACACCGACAGCTTACTATAAAAACTGGAGGTTTGAAGAGAGAAAAAAATAAGTATTTATCCCAACTTTTCTGTGTAGACTGTAAGAACAAATTAACTCCAGATGTTGAGGAGAACAAAACAAGAATGAGCACATTAGGAAAAAAAAATCACTATTTTCAAAGTCTAATGAAGTAAAGTATTTTCCAGGCAACAATATTAAGCATGTAATCATCATCTATTACCAGCAGAATATATTTGCTAATTTAAGCATCAGTAAAATTGGGGCACCAGACATTGGGAGCCTCTTTAGTGATGAAACACAGCACACTTTCCATAAAGCATCCTTCCTGTAGAAGCTAAGCATGAATTTATTAAGCCTGTAGAGCTAACAAGCTAACTTCCCTTACAAGAAATATATAATGAAGAAATATGTTTCTTCTATGATGATAATTACCTTTTTAAATGATGATAATTACCTTTTTAAAGCAAGTTAATATCCTCATAATACTCTTTCTCTTTTGTTGGTTGGTCAAGCCAGACTAGTTAAGTCATACTTTTAAATAAAGAATAAAATCTTGCTTCTCATTCAGGGCTAATATTTCTTGTGTTTCAATTTTTTCTAATTTTTTTTACAGTTGCAATTAGTTTTTTGTGAGGGCTGACTGATTTGTTGATTTCCTAACTCTTTTAATTACTTCGTTAGGTGTTCCATATAGGATGGGGGAGGTTAGTGTTATGTATTTTAGACTTGTGACTGCTTTTCTTGTATCCTCTCTGCTTACTGGTTTTATCTCTGGTTAATCTATCATCTGCAGGTAATTTGGTGCTGCATTCTATTTATTTGTGATTAAGTTATAGAATATCCATGTTCTTTGTTTCTATGTTCATTTTTCATGGTAACATTTTATATTGCACTATGACTACATCGAAAATGAGCAAGCAAACCAACAAAAACAGTCGCCCCAGCTTCTGCCTAAAGAAATTCTCAATATGAGGTAGGACAGACTGTTTCTCAGTCCACCAGGATGAGACAACTTTTTGGTATAACACAGGCAAGTGTCAAAAGTCAAAGAGGCATCTGTAGTGTCCCATATTTACTGCAGCACTATTCACAATAGCTGAGACATGGAATCAACCTGAGCAAGCCCTGACAGAGGAATAGACAAAGAAAGCTTTTAGCAATAGAGAGAATAAAATCCTGTCACTCGCAGCAGTATGGATGAAACTGGGGGACATTACGTTAAGTGTGTCGGGCACAGAAAGACAAATACTGCATGTTCTCACTTACATGTAGAAGCAAAAAGGTTGCTGTCCAAGAAGGAAAAATAGAAGTTGTTACTAAAGCCTGGGAAGGAATGTGATGGAGAGAGGCAGGTTAATAGGTACAGGGTACAGTCAGTCATAATATGCAGCCACAGGGGGAATAACTTCTAACACGCACTAAGTATGGGTCATATTACTATGGCTGACAATCGCTAATCAAATGTTTCCAAATAGCTAGTAAAGAGGAGTTGGAGTATCCCCAACACAGAGAAATGGTAACTGTCTGGGGTGATAGATATGCCCATTCCTGAGTCATTACATATTATGCACATGTATTGAAATGTCACACTGTACCCTATAAATTGTGTGCAACTGCTATGTGTTAGTTAAGAATAAAAATGTATTTTTAAAAAATTGTAAAGGACAGTGCCTCTTTACATATGTTTTATCAAATCCCTCAAAAAATTCTACCAGTGTTTCTGAACTTCAGCAACTGTGAATTATAAAGATAAACCCCTCAGGAGGCCGGAGAAGTCCTAACCCTCAATGCACATCAGAATCACCTGTGGGCGTTAGGAGGGTCCGCACCTGGGTTCACCATGAAGGGAATCTCCAGCGCTGAGACCAGCTCTCCAGGTGAGTCTGCCCAGCTGCAAGGCTTGAGCACCAACAGGCCAGGCAAAGCAAAGTTCAACTTAGGAGCAAAAATTGCTAGTGAAATCCTTTCCAATGCCTGAGACCACGGGGCAGGTAGCGGTGGCACCAGTGGGGAAATAAACAAAGGGGAAGGGACAACGGGAGATACTTCTGAAAGAATGGAAGGAGTAGAGAGGACAGCCACGGAGAACCTTCTAAAAGAGTAGGAATGTGAGGAAGGAAAACCATAGAGAAGCTTCTGGAAGCATAGGAAGAGTGAGGAAGGACTGCAGAGAACCTTCTTGAAGAATAGGGAGAGTGAGGGGGGTGTGAGGCCAAGCGTTAGTGTCCATTGATCAGGCTGCTGTGGTTCTACTTTACTACACTTCTCTTCTTACTAGAGAAGCGACAAAGAACAATTTGTCACACATACTTGTGACAGATTGGCAATAACAATAGATTCATGAGCTTGATTATTTTGAAAAAGGGGTCCTGGTTATTTTCCAAAATCAAATTTTTTTCTCATTCTTTCCACTTATCTTTGCTTTAGGAGTTCTTACAACTTGGAGGTTATTTCTCCTTGACAAATTTTCAAGGCTTTCAATGTTAAATTGCTCCACTCTCTGAATTATGGAAATTAAGTTATCTGCTTTCTGCTCGCCTCTTTTCCCTCATTCTCTAAATCTGTTTGCCGTTACCTTTATTCAGCGTTAATGACTTCTAATTTGTATCTGAGGTTCTAATTGTATCATATCCAAAAAGCTTTAGGACAAAATGCTTTATCTTTCTTTAAAGTTTTTAGGTGGAAGGGGCACAAACGCGCGGAGCTCACTGTGTGATCTTGGGCTTCTCTCTTTCTTCAGGCAACAGGGCCGTGAAGGTGGGCAACGTGAAGCTCGGCCCGCGCAGGGCAGGGTGGATTGAGGAGAAGAGTCCTTAATTTCCTGCTATGATCGGCTTCTTTCATTTAATTCTGTATTTTGCAGTGCTGGGGATGGACCCCGGGGCCTCCCGCTTGCTCCACCACTGAGCTACCCCCCAGCGCACTTGCTTCAATTTTAAATCACACACTTGTGCAGTGGAAAATCTGCAGTAACGACTTTTCTTAAATTCCTGTTTTCTTGCTTGCTTATTTTCCTTCCTTTCTCCTTTCTCTTTTTCACTTTCTTTCCACTCGGCTTTCTTTCTTTCTTTTTTCTTTTTTTTTCTTTTTCTGCCCTTTTGTATAGAGTTTGAAACCCTGAGATGAGGGATCTTCCTGCTTGTTTGAGCCACTGGCTGCTCCAGGGGAAATCTCTTAATGTTCTTTTCTTTCCCCTGATCTCCGATCACATTTCTGGATTCACAAACATTATCAGGAGGAAAATCTAGGTATTTTCTTTCCTATTTAGCCTGGACCAAAGCATTTCAGAGGATTCCGGCAACCAGGAATCCACCAGTAATGACCGTTGAAGTGCCTACTGTGTATCAAGCCCCAACTCAGTGCTCCGTATTAGTCTAGCTCCTGCCCCAGCCCACACGCACAATCCTGCCACCTCCAGAAGCTGCTTCCTGCTCGCGACCTTGAGAACTCTCTTTAAATCTAAACGACTGTAGTTGCTGGTTTTAAACTGAGCCTTGCTGCCTCTTCTCATTAGCTCTGCATAACATCTCCCCATTACCAAATCCAGTCCTGGTGCTCGGTCTGCACTTCCACCGTACCCTGTTGCTCTAGTCCTAGCAACCAAGATTTATAGTATTTCAGGGCCAAAAAAAAGGCATTCAAATATTCAACTTATATCAAGAGATGTAAGTTGTGTGTGTACATTAAGAGAATGAGAAAACAAGCCACAGACCGGGAAGAAACGTTTGCAAAAAAAAAAAAAAACCCCTCTAATAAAGGACTGCTACATAAAATATACAAAGAATATTTTAAATTAACTCAGTAATAAAACAATCTGACTATAAAAGTGGGCCAAAGATCTGAATAGATATCTCACTAAAAATGATAAATAAACATATTAAAAGATGCTCTATAGCATACATCACACATCACTAGACTGTTGCAAATGAAAACAATGAGAAATAAGTGCATACCTATTAGAATGACCTAAACCCAGAATACTGCATAAAATAATGGTGAGGACACTGAGCAACAAGCACTCACATTCCTCGATGGTCGGGATGCAAACTGGTACAAATTAGTAGGCACTTTGGCAGTTTCAAACAAAATCAAATATTCTCTTGCTATACAGTCCAGCAGTTGTGACCCTTGGTACTTACCCAGAGGGGTCTAAAAAGTATGTCTACATGAAAACACGATGTTTGTAGCAGTTTTATTCATAATTGTGAAAGTTTGAAAGTAACAAAGATGCCGTTCAGCAGGTAAACGAATAAATAAATTATGGCACAACCAGGAAATAGAATATACCTTAGCATTATAAATGCATTATCAATCCCCAAAAAGAGACAGAAGCTTAAGCATATATTACCAAGAGAAAGAAGCCAGTTTTAAAAGACTATATTACTAAATGATCTCAGCTGAGAAAAAACTGTGTCTACAATAAAGAAGGATCAGTGGTTGCCAGAGGGAAGAGGAACGAGGATGAACAGTGGCACACCAAGGACGACAAGGGTAGGGACCCAACCTACCCTGCCAACGTGAGACGTATCGCTGTGTGTCCAAACTCACGAAACAGACAATGCCAAGAATGAATTCTAATGTAAACAATGGACTTTGAGTGACAGCAATGGCAACGTAAGTTCCTCAGTTGTGTCACACCTACCACTCTGGTGGGCTGTGTGGACAGCGGAGGAGTTGTGGGGCAGGGCCAGGGACCATGTGGGAATCTGCTGCTTAATGTCACTGTACATGTAAAACAGCTCTTTAAAAATGAAGTCGACTTAAAAGGGGAAAAAGTGTCTCCGAGTCACCCTAACCATGGGGTAGCGCTAGGGGATTAGTCCCTCCTCAGTCCGCTCCTTGGCGCTGGTGGATGGCGTGTCTTTCCCCTCAGGAATCAGTCTATCTAGGGGGCAGAGGCTGGGTGGAAGGCAAGCAGGACAGCCAGTCACTCTCCAGTGAACCTCTGCCCCTGGGAACAGTCAGGTCATCTGGTGCCTGGACAAGTGTCATTTACCATCCCTCAACCAAGACGGAGTTAAGGCCTCAGCGCTCTTCAAAACCTCCAAGCTCAGCCTACAGCCACACACACTGATCAGCTAGACTAGGAAGATCACAGACTCCATACTCTTCCTCTATATTGTGAGACCACCCCAGGAATTCGGCAGGTTTGGGCCATACAAACATCTAGGAGTTACAACCACACTTGATGGTTTTTCCTTAGGGAACTGCTGTCTTCCAGCTCTCAGCTACACTGGTTCCATTCACGACTCCCATTGGTCCAGCATGACTCAGGCCTGACCAATCAGAGCCCTGTGTTCCCCTGCCACACTGATGGGTTCCAGGAACAAACACTGAAACTACAGCCTAAATTCTTCTTTCATTTGAGCCTATAAATTGCCTCTTGGCTTAAGCAGCTTTGGGTTAGGCTTGCTGTCATGTGCAACTGTAAAAGCACTGAAGAGTCATCCACGTGGCACTTGACTGGAAGCTTCTGAGGAGGAAAAAGGCAGAGAGAAGATAGGGCAGGTCCACCAGTGGCCCCCATGGCGAGCCCGCGAGCCAGCTTTCTGCCCCTGCGGTGCTCTGGAATGCAGAGTCACCCCGGGCTGAGGCTGGGTTACCTGACACACGGCAGTTCTCAACGCTAGCGGCGCACCAAGACCACGCAACTATCCAGCTTGCCTGGACCTGGGCCTGTCCACAGCTCTTCTGAGTTAATTGCTCACAAATAGGACCCAGATGTCCACGTTTTGTAAAATTCTGAAATGCAATTCTTAAGGTGAGTCTCTGTCTACGATTTCAGGAGGCACAACCAGCGTGGCTCTTTATACCGGCTTCTTGAATTTAATGGCGAGTCCAAGCATAGATGCAAAGAGCCTCAAAGAGCACTTCAGACTAAGTCAGCCTTTTCCTTGAAACCCTTCCGTGGTTTTCACTGTGCATGGGATGTTCTGGAAAGCACTTTGTGATGTGACTCCTGCCTGCCTCTAGATCCTCATCTGAAGCCTTCTCCCGTCGCAGCTTCTGAGACCTGAGGTCTCTACTCCCCTCTCCTCTAAGGAGACACATATTTTGTCTTTCTGTTAATTGTATTCCCAACACCTGGTGCCTGGGAGCACAAATGGTACTCGTTGAACCATTTGCCTTTCCTCCTAGTGGAAAAAGACCAGAAGGTACTAAATTTCACCACAAGAGGGCAGCATACACACAGTCAATGGACAGCTCTGGCCGTCCCACTTAGAGATAGGCAGAGAAATTGCCAGCCCTAGTCTGGCCTGTAAGTGTGAAGTTCTTCAATTTGTTTTATAGATTTGTCCCATGCATTCGGAAGGAGAAAATGAATATTTGAAACATGTGAAAGTAGAGTACTAGAATTTTGTGGTTTTCATGGGTGGGTCAGGAGTGTAGCTTGGGGCCTTAGCTGTGTAATAGAGGACCCCGTTTGGGTGTTGGGATGTTCTGGAAAGCGCATTGTGAAGTAACCCCTGCCTGTACCTGGCTCCACACAGACGTTACTCTCGCAATATTTAACACTATCTGCTCCGTACAAGTTTGCCCAATAAATGAATCTATAGGGGGAATGATAATAATAATGGTCTGTAGTTGGAAGGATTAGATGAGATAATGAATTCAAACAGGCTTAGCAATTCATAAAATGCTGTGATATAGAGTGTGTTATTAAAGACTAATTGAATGACTGGCAGCAAGAGAGTTGAGGCAGGAATGAGGGTCACTCTGTGCGGAGACCCTGGGAAGGCTTCTCAGAGATGGAAGATGGGAAGGGGACCCAAATTTCAAAGGCCCCTTCTCCACCACTACCAGCCGCCTCTGGCAGACACACCCGGGGCAGCAGGAGGGACATGCGTTGTTACCTGAGAACATGTCCATGCCTGAAAGACCAGAAGCATCCCTCTTGGCCAGGTCCTCTTCACACAGCCGAGAGTTGTTTTCCAGCCAATCATATGGTATCCTATTTCTGCCAGGCCCCTCCCACCCTCACCTCTTACATGTTAGTGTCCACAGTAGAAGGGCTCTCAATCCATTCAGAATCATATTATTACCACTATAATTATTATAGTTATGACTATGACTGTCATTAGGAGGCCAATAATCCAAGTGTAGGAAAGCAGAGGAAGGCAAGGACTCCACGGCTCTGTGCAAGTTTAAAAGGCCAACACACAGAAGAACCAGCATGCCCCCTGCCAGGTTGTGTCAGCATGTGGGGAGGCTGGATGTGTGGACAGTGTGTGGTCCAGTAAGGCCACAATCAGAGGAAGCTTCTCCCATCTCCCACTGCCCATGACCTGTCCATTCCCCTCTCCTGATATCACTAGTGCCCCACACTTCCTCTCCATCCCCTCTGTGAGTGCCCTAGCTCAGGCCACCCTCATCTGGCACCTGGATTTTTACAACACCCCTATCACTACCTATGGGCTCACCCGGTCCCTCCCGGGCACCCTGAAAGGATCTTCCCCAAATAGGTGGCAACATGTCACTTCCCTGCTCAAAACCAGCAGGGCCTTCTGGTTGCTCAGAGAACATGTTGAAGACTTCCTCATGGCTCAAAAGCTTGCAAGGATAGGTGCTGAGTTCTGAGTGTCTGTGCCCCTCACCCCCCTAAAACACACACACATACACACTCATATGTTGCAATCCTATCCCCCGGTGTGATGATATTAGAAGACAGGGCCCTTGGGAGGTGATTTAGGCCCTGGGGGTGGAGCCTCCATGAGTAGAATTAATGACCTTAGAAAAAAGGTCCCAGAAAGACCCAACCCTGCAACCCTGTCCACCATGTGAGAACACAACAAAGAAGTGAGAGCCGGAAAGCAGGTCCTGGCCAGACAGTCTGGAGTCTTCCCAGCCTGCTTCTGGAAGTGTGAGAGAAACACTTATTGCCTATAAGCTTCCCGCTGTACAGTATTTTATTACAGTATACCAAGCAGACTAAGTCGCCTGGTCGTCTCTTCCTCCAATACAGCCCCCGGACAGACAGACTCCAGCACCCACGCCACACCACACATTAGGTCTGTAGACAGGTTATTCTCGCAGCTTGATTATCTACCAAGACCTCCCAACCTTGCCATCTGATTTTCACAGTCTTCCCAAACCAGGCTCATACCGCCTCCTCCAAATACTTCCCAATGTTGGGATTATTTTCTCTTTCGTCTCTCCTGCGTATTGGCATCCAGGATCCCTCCCATCTCTCAGCTTTGAGCTACTTGGCTGACCCTGCAAGTTTCCCGAGTCTACAACCCCTGGAAGTCACTGTTCCCTCCCATGTTCAGCACCAGAAAATGGCTGGGGCCGAGTGACTGTCCGATGAGTTGAAAGTATATTTTATTGTTTTCCTTTGGTTTGTTCTTACACTGGCCCTGCAAGGTGAGAACATCCCTGAAGTGGCCCCATGAACAAAAAGGCAAAGCACCAAGGGCACAGAGGCATGCGTAGAGCCTAAAGCCAATCAAAAGAAGCAAGAGTGGGCCCACGCAGGGTGGCACTCTGCTGAGGACATGCCTAGGGCCACTCCATGTGTCAAGTAGACTGACACGGTGAGTAGGATTCCGGGTCTTATACCTGGATCCTGGCTTCATCATTTCCACCTGTACAATTTTGGGAAGATTTCTTTCCATCTCTGAATTTTTGTTCTCTCAATTGTAAGATGAAGGTAATAAACTCCCTCGTAGGACGGCAAAGGGTAAATTAGATAGCACGGAATACTAACATTGAATCAGGCACATACTGATACAGAAATAGAGCTTTGTGTGATGAAATTAGCACTGAGCATTGAAAAACAAGACTTTGATTTCTCTTTAGTCCCTGGGAATAGTGGTGGAGTCCCAAGTAACATCCCAGGAATGGGGAGGAGAAGGAGAGGCTAGAAAAACATCCCCTGGTCGTTTGAGCACATTCCCAAGATACCAGGCCACCCATCAGCATTTCCAAAGCAACAAGTCACTGTCCTCTCCTCCCCCATGCCCTGGGAAAGTGCACAAATTGGGCTCATTCCACAGGCTACTCTCTCCTGTTCTCAGGCCCAGTCATGACCCTCACTTGCCATTTGATACTCAAAGAGCCAGGTATCGGCCATGTTGGATGTGGCCTTTAGGCACCCAGGAAGTGAAAGCAACTTACCCGGAAGGAGTTAGAATCGTACATGGAAGAGATGCTACTGTACTTCTTTGTACCCAGAGAAGTATTACCTAAAGGAGAAGTTAGTCATCTATGTAGAAGGAAGAAAATAGTGGAAAAAAAAAAAAAGAAGAAGAAGAAGATGCAGCAAAGGCAACCGAAAATAAAGATACACCTGCTGCCCAAGTAGCAGTATGTGAGTCTGAAGAATTCAAACCTGGAGTCAGCCTGCTGGGTCCAAATGTCTCCTTCATTCCTGCCTAACTGGGAAAGTTATTTGAGAATTCTCCAATTCATTTCTTTACCTGCAAGTCACAAATACCACTAACATCTGTATCCCAGAAATGTTTTGAAGACTCAATAGGGTAGTTCATGTAAAATGCTTAGCACACTGTATGTGATAAATGCTCACTTGGCAAATGGGATTAGTGTGGTGGTGGTGATGGGAGTTTAATCCCGATGCAGACTGGATGAATATTTTTATTCCCATTTCATGGTTGAATAAAATCGGGCTCAAGAAGTTAAGTGTCTTGCTCAAGGTCACATAGTAGTACAGGGTATGCCTAACTCAAGCTCCATCCTGTTGCTACCAGGAACTTACTGAGCCATCCAGATGCCTGAGGAGAAGGAGGAGCTGGTGCCAGAATGGACACTCTTTGGGGGGAATCAGAGCACACGGACTATCCAAACTAAAACCAAGTTGTGCCTAACAGTTAATTTCAATCATTACGTAGAACTCGATAAGAGTATACTGGGGCAGTCTTCCCTCTATTTCCCCGAAGTTGCCAACCCCTGCAAGATTGTATCACTCTTCTCCAGTTCCAGTATCTGTCTACATCTGGGGTCATTTAATTCATAGGGAATCTAATTACAACCGGAAGGTGTCTCTGGTTGGAAACAAAGTCAGTGGGTTTCAGTAGCAAAGCCAGAGAGGCCCCAATTTTGCCCCAAGGCTATTTCAAGGGGGCCTGGGCTGCAAGAAAGCCTGCCTGTCTAGCACCCCTCCTGCGGGCTATTGCTTCATTCTGAGTGAGACCCGTTCAGCAGCAGCGATGCAGGACCATCTTACTCAAGGGCCAACGTTCAGATGAAAAGGGAGGGGGATGCCAAGAGTCACAAATAACCCGGGGGGATTACCAGCTGTAGCACTCCTCACTCTTTGCTAATTGTTGAGATGTCCTTTGACTTGTATCTGCTGAGGCCCCAGCACCTGTGTGATGGTTGGCAGGTACTTCATAGACAGCCACTGAAAGAATAAAGTAGAAGTTACTATCATTTACAGGGAGCGAAGTGACCACCACCCACCCCATCCCACCCCCGCAGCCAGACTTCTTTGGTTCTCCTGGTATCTGTGAGAGTTAACCTCAGCAGGCACTCCCATGCCAACCAGGCTCCCTGAGAGCATCTCACTAACAGGCAGCAGCCGGAGGGGTCCTGAGTCCATATGCCATGAGTTTCCCATGATGCCATCTGGCAGGGGCAGGGCATGTTGCTGCTGGGGTGTTGTGGGGCAAGGGCTAGCCCTCTGCTCCCTTCTTCCCTTTCTCCTGCACCAGTTTTGGGGGTCCCCGATATTTGGGCTCCTCATGGCCTCCTGCCTTAGGTTGTTCTGACCACCTCTCTCTCTCTCTAACCTCTCTGAGCACCAAGAACCCAAAGAGACATTTTTGATGACCAAGCTCAGCTTTTTGCTGGTCATGGGTCCCTGGCAAGTCTTAGTTTTTGCTCCTTTGTTTCTGCATCTGCCTTCTAGGCTGTGGTGAGGTGGACTAAGTGAAATGTGAATGTGAAAAGACTTCGGGATGGTTCCTGGCATTTCACAGGTTTTGGAAAATTTGTTAGGAGGGACAAATGGGAAAGCACTTGCCAAACAGGCATCACTGACCTGGGATCAATACACATCGAAAGTATAGTCACTGTTTCTGGTCAGTTTTAGTCCTGCAGGGGATGTCTGTCTAGCATCCTCCCACCAGGGACTCCCCTCCCTGACCACCTCCTCCCCAGTTCCCAGATGCCCACCGCCTTGCTTCCTGCCCTTGCCACTTGGTAAAGGGCGACTTCTCTGGGCCTCCCGTTACCCAGGGCACCAGGCTTGGGTTTTGTCTGGCCGGATCTTGGGGTCAGGTCCCCCAGTCATCCTCACTGGCCTACTGCAGCCCCTGTCTCTTCCAGTTCCATCCAGCTTACGGCAAAGCCCCCAGTCAGGCGAAGTTCAAAACATTTCATGTCCCTTTGGACGCCCCCTCTGGAGCCCGATTTCATGCTCATCTTCCTCCTCAGCAGATGACTTGGCATCCTTGTCCCGATAAACCAGGCGCTGGCCATGAACCCCCGACATGGTCCATCCGTGTGGGGGGCAACAGAGAGATCAGAGGAGACATGGGAAGGGCAAAGATGCGTGATGTCACAGGAGGGGAAATGTGCCTCACAGTGATCCCAGTGACTCACTGGTCACGACTCTTGAGGGCAGAAGCGCGACCTGGCCATGATTCTGGCACATTCTGATTACTCAGTAAATACCCAATTATGCAGGCCTGGGGTTGACACGTAATAAATATTTTTTATTGTTTCAGAACTATCCCACAAATGTTGGTAGCCAGGATCAAGTTGCCCACACCCCTGCCTTTGTTTTGTTTTTGGATGGCATGTTTAAACAGGAATCAGAGATGGGCCACCCTACCTGACTCTGACACCCCCACCTAGCAGGTAGGGTATGACCCACTGCACCCCGGTGCAAAGAAGACTCCAGGCACTCTCCAATGCACGAATTTGCCCCGAAGAGGAAAGATCAGAGGCACAGGCAGGGGGCAGGTAGGCGGGCATGTTCCAAGTTTCAGCCATTGTGTGTTCTCAGAGGACTGACTTCCAAAACCACGTGTCAGCCAGGACCTGTAGGGTGCCTACCAGCAAGTACTGGCCCCAGCTGCTGTGGAGGACACTGGCCATGTGTCCTGAAGCCTCCCACATGGAGTGGACGGCAGAGAGGAAGCCCAGAAGTCAGCAGACGGAGCATGGAGACAGCAGAAGCCACTCAGGACAGGAGCCTGGGAACTGGCTCTGCACTTGGCCTCTGTGGCCGGCCATGTGTGTGACGTGGCCCTTCTGCCCACGAATCTCAGTTTGAAATTTGGACCTTGGCCCAAATCATTGGTTCTCAAACTCAGGTGTGCATCCAAATCACCTGTAGGGCCTGTGAGAGCATGGACAACTGGCCCCAGAGTCTCTTGGTCAGCCAGACGGGGCCGGGGCCTGAGACATTCTAACAAGTTTCAAGACGCCAACCAGGGGCCGCACTTTGAGAACTTCTGGCCTAACTGATCACTTGAGCTTCTTCCAGTTCTGAGATTTAAGAATTTCATTTCCAAGAAGCAGCACAATAATGGAAGAAGAAACTTTATAAAAGAAAGAGAAGAAATTGTAGGAGAAGCAAGAGAAGATTCCAAACATCACGCCTTACAGTGGCAACAAGCAGAAAGCTAATCACTGCCCAGCTTGGCGGAAGTGGGGCCAGGGACCTGATGGGACTCCTCTGTCCTCCTTGCTGCTCTCAGGGTTTCTTTTCATTTGGTTTTCATGGATTCGACATCTGAGACTCTATTTTATGACAGCAGCTGCTTGAGTCTGTAATGAAATACTTTATGTGAAAGCACGTTAAAAATATGAAGTACAAGGCAGGGGGGTTATTTTTAACGTATGTTTCTATTTTCTGCTTTACCTCCTTCAAAAAAAGCAAATGATGATTGCAATAAAAGACAGAGATGTAGTTGATGGGAGACAATTGAGCAGGAGGGAATTGAACTGATTTGAATTAAATAACAGTTTCATTATCCCTCATAGTAACCAAACACTGCATGAGTACAGAGAGGAAGCAGGGTGGCTCCCAAGATGAACAAGCCACCGTCTCCCCTCAGACTAGGAAGCAGGTGGTGATAGAACTTGAGTGCTTGGATGTGTGGGTGCTGTGAGGCCTACTTCCGGAGGTCCTGGGGGCCAGCAGGGCATATTCTTTCCCACCTGTGGCCTTGAACTGTATGTAGCTGGCCAAAATGGCTTGAGGCCCACGGTCAGAACATTGAGTGGCCAGGTCCCAGAGTGAGAGTTCAGACTCTCTGGCTCCTGGCTGATGTCTTCTCTGCCATCGCAATATCTTTCAAGGTCTTGGGGTCTCTTGGGTACAGCTAAGCACTTAGACGTGGACGCAGCCCCTTCTTACGTAGGTTTTCTGTCTGTGTGGGGTCAGCTACTCCTTGCAGGCAGCTGCCCTCACTTCTGCCACCTCCCACACAGAAACTTAGAGACGTACAAATAACAAAGGGCTGATTTAACAGTTTGCCCACGAGCAGTATCACCTTAGACCCAAGACAGCCAGGGTGCCTGCCCTAGGCCATGTGCCTTCGAAGGCTCTGCCCCCTTGTCCCATGATTTTTCACAGGAGGTGTGAAGTCTGGGGAACAAAGGGATAAGCCCACCCAGAGCCCTGCTCCAACAAGACACACTCCTATATACACACCTATGCCTTGGGATACCAAGGGGTAGCTGTTGGGACAGGCGAGTCTGTGAAAGGGAAGGAGATGCCCATACATCTGTGCACAAAACCTCTCAGGGTTCAGAGCTGGGGCTGGAGGCTCATACTACTATAGTGTTCTCAGGTCTCGATTCATAGTCTTGCCACAGGTCCTGGTGATACTCAGACCTGCCTATAAAACTGCGTTAAGTGCCGATTCATGAAGGAATTGCCTTCTATTTGCATAAGGAAGAGAGGCAGAGCAAGCCAGAGTCCTCACTGTCTCCAGACCTGCCTGCGTGTCTGCCTACAGGAGCCCAGGGGGTGGGGACATGGTCTGCAAAGTCCGGAGCCCCCACCTACTGGGAGACTGTCCAGCGTCACATGAGAGTCCTTTTCAGAGGGCTCAGCCACACTCTTCTCCAAAGTTGTTTCAAGCCAAGATCCCAGTTACTCTTGAGAACATCTGTAAGTGGATGGACGGCCAAGGTGGCGCCAGGCAGCCCAGGCCTCAGCAACCCCACGACCTCCTCCCAACCTCTGCACAGGGAGAGGTCGGGCCAAAGCCCCAGGTCGAGTCCACTGGACAATGTGGTTTGGAAACACCTGAGGCACCAACGACTGATTTTCAGGGAGCATCAGGCACTGAAACAATGTGGGGAGCTGAGTGTGGTGGTGCACATCTGTAATCCAAGCACTCTGGGAGGCTGACGCAGGAGGATCACATGTTTGAGCCCCACCTGGGCAACTGAATGACTTAGCAAGACCCTGTCTCAAAATAAAAAATAAAGGGGGCTGGGGATGTAACTCAGTGCAAAGACCCTGAGTTCAATCCCCAATATCGCGCGCGCGCACACACACACACACCCCTAAATGAGCCTAGCCTCAAAGAATCAGCCAAATAACTACCAAATGGAAGAAACTCTAATTAACCAGGGCACGAGACCTCAGAGTGTTAGCACACCACAAGCTTTGCTAAAACCAAAGCACAAATCTAATGTCATCCCAGATTGCACTCACTGAAGTCTAGGACTCAAAATAAGGGAGGTAAAAATGGTCAGGCCACATTTGGTATATTGCATTTTATTCTAAGAAGCACATTTTAAAATTCATAATTACAAATCAGAATATTCTGTAATCCTAGTACAGTAAGGAGCTTGGAAAGTAGCCTTTGGAGAATTTTAAAGAAATAGCTATTTAGTCTGAGAGGGATGGAACTTGGGAGATGTAAGAGCCACCTTCCAATATTTGATGAGTTATACACGAGATTGCTTATCTAGACCTGAGTATTACAAAGAGCTACACAGAAACATAACCCATCCATAGAAACTGCAGAGAAAACATGGCCCTAGATATGAAGGTCCACAGAAATCTTCACGCCCTCGGGCCAGGGCTTCTATTCCTAGGAACTTATCTCGAAGAAGTAATTAAAATGTGGTAAAGATTTTCCTATAGGATGTTTCTGTAGTATTCTTTATCACAAACATTAGAAATGACCTAAGTATCCAATACTTAGGAGAAGATCTACACATTGTGATACATCCATGTCACAGAAAATTTGACGACCATTAAAAATGTCTTTAAAAATGACTTAATAATAGGAGCAATGTTCACACCCTCAGTGAAAAGAATAAACTACATACAAAATCCGGAGCCAATATGATTCAAATTTTGTAAAATGCCCGCTTGTCCACACATCCACAAATAGGGAGAAATACACTAAAATGCTAATACCATGCTTATCACTGTAAGTTATATTTATCAGCAATTCTTTCCATATTAATTTTGTATGCTTTTAAAATCTTCTGCAACGCCTATGTGCCATCTTTATAATCAAAAATATTAATAATGCAGTATTTAAAAAGAGGTTCTATGTGAAATAAGTGATCAATTCTGAGCTTTAGCAGCCAAAGCTGCTGGCTAATAGCTTCCCAGTGAGACGTGGCCTCCCTGATGTGGGGTCCAGATTTGCACAGAGGGGGAGTTTGGACACAAGAGAGCTGCCAGTTATGAGTACTGATATGATGAAATGGGAGACTAACGTTCACTGTCCACCTGCTACAGATTAGTTTCTCTGCTACGAGTTTGAGATTTAGAGTCAAATAACCCCCATGATGAACTAAAGCTGGTAAGAGTTAGGGTGGGATCAGAATCCAGCGCTTTCTGCATTTTAAGCTCACTTTGGAAGCAGCCTTTTCCCACTGCAGGAGCCAAAGCCTCTTGGGATCAGGACAGAGGTAGGAAATCTTGCAATTTGTCTTGAAGAATTGTCTCCCGATGGCTTTCAGGTAGCGACCTGTCTGGGACAGGAGCTGCTCAGGGAAGTGCCAGAACACCACTGAATTCTATGATTCCGGTGTCCATTTTCACCAAGCATTCTCAGCCGCAGTTATCACGTGGATCAAACTCCAGCTGGTGGACTCCTTTTTAAGTCTGTAGAACACAGTCTCTTCTATATCTGAAGCAAGGAGCTACATCCAGTGGCAAACCGCCCTCCCCAGTTTTAACATAGCCTGAGCTCTCCACTCTCACCTTTGCTGCCTGCCTCACCTGCAGCCATTTGTAAGGTGTCGGAGAAGAGACAGCACAGCTCACTTTCGCAGATGAGAACACTGAGTTAGTTCAGGATGCCGAGAGACAGGGGGCAAGAGCTCCAGGGGTACTATCAAGAGCTCCAGACGCCGAACTTGGAACTATACAGTGTTTGACTTCTTGAGGATTAGTCGAGTGACTTCTTATTTTCGTTAGAAATCTTCACTGGATGCCATCAGAAAAACAAGCCACAGACAGGAGAGTTCTTAGGCTCTTTCAAGTCCCTCAGCTTGAGCGATTCTTGGCTTCAGCCAACATAGCAGAGGAGACAGGGATCTTGATCAGCAGCCTCTTGTTCAAATTCAGGAGATGAATGTTCTCAGAGGTCGGACCCCACCAGGGAGCACCTGCTGGCCTGGGGGAGGTAGATGCACAGCTTACACTTGCTGACTCCAGGCTATCAAAGGACTCAGCTGTCAGGGTCAAAGTTACTCACACAGGCTGTCAGGACAGACAGAATGAGGGGTCCAGAGGAGGAGGCTTGAGCAAGTGGTGTGTTTCTTGTTTTCTAATTTCCAGGATATGTTAAAAGAACCTTGGTTTACTTAAAATACACTATACTTCCAAATCCTCCCCCATCTGAAATATTTTTAAATGAAGTTTTTTAAATAAAGTTTTATTGGAACACAGCCATGCAGCACACTGTTCACACTGCAACAGCAAAGTTGAGCAGTGGCAAGAGTTGGCCCACAGAATCAAAAACATTTACTGCCTGATCTTTTAAAGCAAGTCTGTGGGTCCTGGTTTTGACCATTAGAAACTGAAAGAGCTTTGAGTTAGACAATGAGAAGCCAGACATTCCATAGGGAGTGCACAGGGAAGCATCCGTATGGTGGGAATCTATTTATATCTTCAGCGTCACCTCTTGGGATCACACAGCAGGCAGCAAACTTATGGAACACGTTAAGTAGAACTTTCTTGTCACTGTCCTGAAAAGGCAGTTTCTAAGCTTCAGCAGGCGCCCCCTCCGTGATCGCATTGTCTCTCCCCTACCGGTGCCGCCCCAGGCCATAGACTTCTGGCAAGTCCTGCTCGCCAGCCTCTTCCAGACTTTACTGCTGTTTATTTTTAAGCCTGTCCTCAAACAGAAGTCTCTCTCTCCCCTCAAGTGTTTTAATTGCTCTTCTCTGGACCATGTCCAGGTTCATTATGTCTTCACGAGGGCCTGTGACCAGAACTGCACATTTTTAGGAGCAGACAGACTGTGATTTCAAGCAAGGAAAGCAATTCTGGCAGCGGGGCTCCAGGGTGGGGACCAGGCTTTATGGGCAGATGCGGGTTGGAAGACTGACTCTCACCTTCTGGTTATGTGACTTTTGTGGGTGATGGCCATGGCCAAGGTGGTTGTGCAGAGTGGTTAGGGAGTTGGTGAGAGATGGTACACAGCTGCACCTGTGTGCACACGCGCTCACACACACACACACACACACGCACACACACCACCCCAAGGGGAAAGGTTTGCTGCTGTTGATGCTCTGTGTGTGGCCTCTTGCCCTCAGAGATGCCAATTGTGAGTTCGCTGTGTATATATGTGTGTACATATGTGTACGTACATACACACAGCTGAAGATAGTCCACAAATATCTTTATCTATATGCACATACCTATATATAGTTGTATAAATAGGCAGTTGTATGGTATGTGTATATATGCATGCCTATACATATACATACATATTTGCATTTATTGTATATGTTTATATAACGTTTTTTAAACTAATAAAATGTACCTTCCCAAATGAGCATTAAGCTTCTAGTAGAGATTCGAGCCATCCCGTCTCTCTGCCTGCTCAGTGGCCAGCATGGTATGTACTACATCAGAATGCCTGAGTGCAAGGACACCAAGGGCCACCTTGTCGACCAGAAGGCAGAATCCAAAGCTACAGCAAGGAGCTCTAACTGCTCAATAAATACTCATGAATTCACATTTTAAATTGAATGGCTCACAGAACCCTTGCTTGAAAAATTATTTAGCAAACTTTTAGTGAACACCTAATATGAGCTGAACCCCTTCCAGGAGGGGAGGGTGTGACCCCTGCATTCCTAAGTATTATCAGTTTACAGCTCATCAGCCCTTGACAGAGCAGCTGGAAGGGCAGGGAGAGAGGTAACCCTAACGCATACTATACCACTTAGGAAATCCAGAACCCCCGATCTTTTCTGGGTCCTCCCTGGGTACCCAGCATCTGTGAGGACATTTTTATATGATTTTTCCTAAACAGGTTACCTGAGACAGGCTCTCAGGTAGCTCACCCGCCCCTTAGCTGCTAGAGCAAGTGCCCCTGTGGTTTGGGGACCACAACAACAGAAATTAACATGTGAGGCTCCTTCCCTAATCTAAGAGAGCAGCATCTGAGGGTCAAGGGGAGCCCCACATCTCCCTGCCTCAACCTGGATTCAGATTCTCTTGCCCTGGGTAATTCCAGGTGTTTTTGAAAAGCAGAAAATTTGCTGAAGGCCTTTGCTGGTGGCTCCCATTACCCCCGAGCAGACCCCTATCTCTAATCAGGGATCATGCATTAATGACAGAGACAAGTCCTCGGGAAGATTAAAGGCCTTGTATAATTAAAAAGATAAGAGCCGGCCTGGGAGAAGGAAATTGGGATTCAATTAACAGGGGGCTTCTCCCCCGGCCACTCGCTCCTCTCCTGCTATCAAGTGTTCAGTCAAAAGTGCTCTCTCCTCTCACAGAGAGTGAAAGGCTGAAGGGCTCTTATTTATGGCCTGTTTGGAGTTGGGCCTGAGGCCTCCCTTGGCTGGGCATTTGTTTACTTAGAGCCCAGGAGGGGGGGACAAGCAACACAAACCCTGCAGGAGGAGGCCACAAGGTGCTTTTGACTCCTTTTCTTTCCCGTCTCAGTTCCTCTGATCTTCGTGACAGGGGAAGAAAAATACTCAATAGAAGGTCTATTTCCTTCCTCCCTCAGCCTGAGGCTGACACAGCAGGCTAAGGGTCAGTGCTGAGAAAGCTCTGTGAGGTTATTTGTGTTGGGAAACCATGCCACTTCCCCCTTTCTGTCTTTCTCAGGTTTCTGTGGAGGCAGAAGGAAGATAAGGTTGGAGAGGCAGCTGCCCAGATGGCCCTTGGGACCGGATGTGTAGGGTGACTGGCCCTGAGGGAACCCCGTTTCTGGTGATCTCCCAAAGCATTGTGAAGGTGGGGCAGAGCGTGGCTTACACGGGGCTGTGGGCTAAGCTGGCATTAGCAGGATGGGCCGGCACGTCAGGCTCCGGCAAACACCGGATCTGTCGAGTTGGTTCCAAGGGGCTCTTCCCATCAGCCACGTTACTCTGTGGCTAGCTGGTAAAGATGGGCTGGACCTCAGGGCCTTACAGAAATAGAATACGGAAGCCTCTTTCCATGGACGAGCTGTGTCATAAGACTCTGTTCTTTCCGCAGCATGTGGAAGTCAACTCTGCTGCAGCTTCGCCAGCCTCTCCTTGCACATGCTCACAGCAGCAGTCAGAACACGCCTTACTAGACGGCAGCTCCCAGGACCCTTGTGGGGCACTGGGAGTTACAGAGACATCTGCAGGGTATCTGGACACAGAGGGCAAAACACAACACAACAGCCGGAAAGAGCAGAGAAATGCACAGATAAAACGAAATAATCCAGGTTATCAGATCTTGTTCTACACCCAGCTAATCATCTGCAAGTTGTGTTCAAGGCTGCACGTGAACTTCACTTAATATACCACAAACATCTGAAGCTCAGAAGGAACTAAGCCAAACTTTGTATTTTAACCACTCGATACCTTTTCTCTGTCCCCTACTCCAGCAAATGCCTCAGTTCAAGAATTCATTTTAACTGACACAAGGGAAGGAACAACACCAATTCTTTCTACCTCAAGTGACAGAATCAAAACTGAGGCCAGATACAGACACGTGCTGGGAAATATCAAATGCAAAGCAGATCTCCAAGGCTGGAGACCACAGCGCTGGCCTCCACCCTGCTCGCCCACATCACTGACCTCCCTGTCAACTCTTGAAGTGGAGGCTCTGTCCTATATGACATGGGCACTGATGGCTCTGTGTAAGCCGCAGTGGGCTTGCACCCACAAGAGGCTCATACAGAGCGCAGAGACCCCCCTCAGATGCACCGCTCAGCCCCTTCAGCAGAACCCTGCTAGAGACTAAGCTAAATTGTTGGCATAGATCAAGAGACTGACAATGATAACAGGAATTTTCAGCTAGACAGAAGAGGAGAGCAGGCTTGAGAGAGAGCTATTAGGAGCAAACAGAGATGCGGCTACAGAAGGAAGACTTTAGAGATAATCAGCTATGTCCCCCATTTCCCAGAAGAACCCTATAAATTAAAATAAAGGGTGTGGATGTCAACCTTCACCAAAACCTCCAATGACTCCCACTTCCTGAAATTCACACCCTTGTGTAGTCAACTCCCCCAACCCAGACTGAGTTAGGGACGACCTGTGGAGCCAATAGGCTATTGTGTGACTTCTGAGCCTACGTCATAAACCCCATGGGGACTTGTGCCATAGAAGACCAGCTGCCATGGCACAGTGACATTCAAGCAGTCCCATAGAGAGACCCACACGGTGAGCATGGTAGCATCCTGCCAACAACCGTGTGAGTGAACCATCTCAGAAGAAGATTCTCCAGCCCCGGTCCAGCTATCAGATGAAGGTGGCCCGGGCCGATGACTGAGTGCCTGTGATTGGAACCTTCCAGTCATGACCCCATAAAACTGTGAGATCATAAATGCTATTGTTTCAATTCACCAAGGTTGGAAGTTTTTTGAAATATAACAACAGATATCCAATATGAGAGTATATACTGGTGGTGGTGAACCAATGGGACATGTGTAATTTCTTTTTCTTTTAAGAAAAAAGAGGCAATATATGAGTTGTTTTTTATAAACCAAAACCTCAGTATTTGGTTTAATTGCAGTGTTGGCACTTCGTGTTAAATAAGTGGGTTTGGGGTTGCAGTTTGGGCACTCGTCTCTAAAAGGTTTGCCGTCACTGGATACCATTTCCAGTTAAATTCTGAATTTTCACAATGTATTCACACTGCTTTCTCATTTTATTCATTTCATATTCTATTGTCTCTGGCTGAAAAGTTAAGACGCTAATGATTCGGAGAGGTCAAGGTGGCTTCTCACATTCAAATGACAGACAGATAAAGAAGCCGAGCATTCGGCTTCTAGAACTTTCTCTTCACACACAACCCAACTGCCAAAATCACCCCTGTGGCTCTCTGCAGCCTTGGCCATTGTCTAAGCTTTCTTCTACCTCTCTGTTCCAGGACACAGGTGGGCTCAGGTGGATTAAGGAGTTACCTCATCTTCAGCACCGTCCTCTAAACTAGCCTGCATATACCCAGCCACCGTCTGACGAGCACCCAACTGAGTGCCTGCCATATGACAAGTGTCAAAGAAGCCACGTCTACAGGATGCATTTCTTAGAGGCAGAGTTCAATAGGGAGCCAGGGGGCAAAAGAAAAGAGAAAAGAAAAAATAAGAAAGCTATAACATTTGAGCTTGAAATGTCACAGGGAGCCAAGGAAGTTGTCTGATGGATTGCCTTGTCATCTCTAAGCCAAAAGAAAAAAAATTTCAGATCCATCAATTTGTTCTTGCCCTTTTAATCCAAACAATATTTTACAGCATCAGAATGCAAAGAAATTATTTTCTTAGGCATTCAACTCTATATGTGGATTGCTGAGCACTTAACCAGAAAGTAGCAAGTAGGAACTGTAGGTTACTCAAGTGTCTGCATGACTAATTGATCCAGGTTATGTGTGTAATATACTATAACACATATGACAGCCTGCATGTTGACACATGGTCATTCACATTCATTCGTTCGTTCATTCATTCATCCGTTCATTCTTGGGAAATCTGCATTTTATATACCTCTACCTTGGACAACGAACACAAGGGATTCCTGTGTGCATGTATTGAGACCGCCCAGGCCAAAGCCTGCACCTGCCTGCTCTGGACCTGTGCCTCCCTCTAGCCAAATTCCTGGTCAGTAGACAAGTTCTCCACATTGGGAAATAATACATCTCTATTACCATGACTCAAATGAGAAGAGACCGGGAATCTCCTGGGTCACTCGTGGGAGGAATATAGTCTTAGAGACCAGAAATCATGAAGCATAATCAGGGGACAATAAAGGTGATATAACAAGAAGGAAGTGAAGTAAAAGTTAAATATTTTCCACATCAGCCAACCATTTCACTTCTAGATACCTGCCTATAATAAATGAAAATACATTCAATAAAGATGTATACATGAGTATTCATAGAAGCCTTATCTATAATAGCCCCAAAATGCAAACAACCCAAATGTCCATATCAGTACAAAGGAACACTATTATTCAACAACAAAGAGGAATGAACTACTATTACATGCAAATTCATGATGAGTCTCAAAGACGTTGTGCTAAGCAAAAGAAGCCAGTTGTAAACAACTATTTAGTCTGATTCTATTCCTATGAAATTCTAGAAAATGCAAAACTATAGAGGCAAATCAGATTCATGGTTTTATGAAACCACAGGTTGGTAGGAGGGTAGGTTAAAGGTCAAGAAGGTCTTAGGGACAAAAGAGAACTTTGTTAAAAGGTATAAATGCACTAAACCTGATTGTGGTAATTGTTGCACAGCTATATACATATTCCAAAATTCACCAACAGTATATTTGAAGTGGATAAATGTTGTCATATGAAATTATACCTCAGGAAAATATAAGAAGAAAATTGTCCCAAATATAGAGAACTTTGGGGTACACATTCAGGTGTCTGGGCTTTCTATTGTTGTCTGTGGAAGTACTAGAGAACATTTAAGAAAGTGGGAAATGGACAGTATTGGAGAGAAGAAACTAGGTATAGGTGTTTTCTTTAAGGAGTTAGGTAATGAAAGAGAGGTCGTGGGTGGGAGTGGTAAACAAAGAAATCATCATATGAATGCAAGAGACTCGGCGAAGAAAGAATTATAGATTCTGATGACTGGGAACTAAAAGGATAAATGTTTCAGCTTACACTCTAGTTTGGTGATGTTGGTGAGAAATGCAAGGGCGGGTTGAAGTCAAAACAGAGCATGAGTAGTGGCCAGCTTGAGGAGGAAGTGACTGGAACCAAGGACTCAAATTCTACCATGGGAGGATAGTTAGAAACTTGACTAAGATTAGATGCCAAGATGATTCTACAGCCCATGCCAAGTCTTAGGACAAGAGACCCAGATTCTGGCATTAGTGATGAGAAGGGTCACAAGGTCCAGTGATGGAATGGAGGCTTGTGGACATTGATTTCCAAGGGCCTGACCTCAGAATGACTCTGTGTCCGCAGCACGCAGTGTACAAGAGGGAGCCACAGAACTGGCAGGGTGGGGCGGGAGGTGACTCGGGCCTGCGTGGCAGTGAGTACTATGCCATACTGCCAGCCCCAGGAACAAGAAGAGAAACTGCTCAGAGACTGGAGTTGAAGAGTGAACACAGAAAGGGACCTCTGATACATGCAGACTCTGAACACAAGAAGGGACCATCCTGCTGACCTCACAACAACAGAAGTTTCTGCTGTGTCCCCAAAACGATGTGGCTTGAATGTTCCTCTAGAAACAGGAAGTCCACTATTCTGTGAAATGGTGCCTCCATTGCTGACAGCTCTAAATGATGATTGCAATAATGGTGATGAGGAGGAAGGAGAAGGAGGAGGATAGAAGGAGGGACCACTAATATGTATGGAGTAGTCTTCTTGCACTGGGAATTCCGTGAGGCACTCAAATACATGAATTGTCTCATTTCATCTTCAAAAGAACATTATGAGATGGGCGCTGTCATTATTCACACTCATTTTACACATGAAACCAAGGCACGGAGAAATGAAATAGTTTGTTTAGGGTGAGTCAGCTAAGAAGTTTCAGAGGCAGATTTGAACTAATGCCATGTTACCTGGCTGTGCAGCCTTCACAATGACTAGCGATTTCATATCTCTGCATCTGTAATTTCTACCAGATTCTATTTTAGGGAACAATCAGTAGTTGGAAACGTTTTTACATCATTTCAAGTGTGTTGATACAGCAAAGATATGTTTCCCCTGAATTTTCTCTTCTGTAGGTTAAATATATCCGTTTTCTGAAGTGTTCCATAAGATAATTTTAGCTCCCTCACCATCTTGGTCACCCTCTGTTGAATACCATGAGTTTGTAATAATTCTCACTGACAGTGAAACCTGGAAGTAAACACAATACCTCAGGTATGGGTCAAATAGCATGAGTAAAATGAGATGATATTTCCTAGTCTAAGGTGGAGCAGAGGGCAGAAGACTGGGCTTGGGGACGGCCCATGAATAAGGAAATGAGAGTGATACTGGGTCAGAAAAGGGACAGGAGACAATATATTCATAAGAGCCAAGAGGCTACAGGAAGGGGACACTACAGTAGCAGTGTGTGCGTTGTGAAACCCGAGAGAACAGGGAATGTAAGAAGCAAGAGGGAGTGGTTTGCAGCGTTGGGTTTTGCAGAGGGGTTAAGGAAGATAAGAACTGAGAAGACGGAAAGATTTCTGGCTTGGGAAGAGCAGCTGAGAGGTACAAGAGTTACGGAAAGGGTGAGCAATGAGCTGGGCTGAACACTTACTGCCCTCTCTAATTACAAAAGGAAAGCGAGGAGGGCGGCGGCTGGGGGAGGTGGAGTAGATGTCAGGGTTAGTAAAATGTTCATACGCTGTGGGGGTGGGAGGTGTCAAAAGAGAGGAGAGACTGAAGTTACTGCGACCAGGAGAAAATGGAGCGAGCAGGTAAGATGCAACATACAGCAAGCACTTCAGGGCTAAAGAGAAATACCTGAGGGTCTGGCAGTGCAGAGAAGGGGTCTGCTCATAATCCTCACTTTCCAGTTTATGGTTTGAAAGGACTTTTTATGTTCATTATCTCATCAGCTCACTTACTAAAAGGAAGGCACTACTATTTCTAGCTTACATGTGAGATAAATTCATACAGTGTACAAGAAGGTAAATGACTTTCCCAAGGCTATAAATGACTATAAAGATTTTCTGACTTCTAGTCCCTTTTTCTGGATCTAGGGCTGAAGCTTATTCCACTATTTCCCTGAGAGTTCAGTAAACTGTGAACTGAGGCTGTGTCCCAAAAGGGAGGCAAGAGAAGTGGATTGTTGAGAAGGGTTAGGGAGCAAGGAGAGCTGAAAAGATAGAGCATAGAGTTGTGCCAATGAGGAATGGATTGAAAATTTATCTGGCAGGTTTGAAAGTACAAGGAAGACAACCTAAGATTGCGCTGACCCAAAAGAGCCCAGCGCCAACCTTCCCCTGCATTCTGAGAAGCAACAGTCCTTCCGTCGAGTCCATTAAACATAGTGCCACTGTGTGTCAGAGAAACAGTAGGTGATGCAAAGCAGGGTTTTATGGCGGCCAGAGACTGGAAAGAAGATACAAGATACTTAAAAATAAGGGCAGTGGCTATGCAAGACAGATGTGACCAAAGAGTGAAGAGCCTGCAAGGAGACCCCTAGAAAGCGGAAGAAACGCCATGGGTGGGTGGTCTGAGAAGGTCCCTGGGCGGGGGGGGGGGGTTATGCTCAGAATTCTACATGCTTACAAGCACGGTGGCCAAAGTCACTACAGAGACTCGGAAACCTTAGTGCTAATGAATGTGTTTGGATAAAGGCAGACTTCATCACTAGAAGGGCAGAAAAACTCTTCCAAACAGCTAGAAGAAGATTTCATAAAATCTGGCACCAGGAAGAGGAATGATGAGTTGAGAACACTGAGACCACCCATGGGAAAGTAAGCCCAAAGCTACTGGAACATGGCTTCAGAAACCTAGGCCAGGATGTTGGCAATAAAAATAGATACGATGCAGGGAAGAATGGCTACATTGTGACTGCTGGGGAAGACATCAAGAATGGGGGAGAGGGGAGATGTCAGAGATAACTCTCGGTCACCAGTGAAGTGGTGACCACATTGATGCATACAGAAAAATTGGAAGCGTCACAGTTTATGAGGCCAGGTGCGCCCAGGAGAGTACAGGAGGCTGCGAGTGGGTCTTTGGAGATGGGGACTGAAATTCTCAATAGTCAGGCCTAAGTAGTGAAGACTGAGAGGTTAGCTACAAGGAGGAGATGACTATGACTCCTTGAGTGTGGCTCACAAGAGACAAGAGCAGGAGGCCTAAGTCTGAAGTCACAGCACGGAGAGCTGCTGAGCCATAGGGCTATCTTCTAGGCTGGTAGAAGCATTTTGATTAAAAATGGGACAGTAATGAGAGATGCTAGAGAAAGGGGCTGAAGGAAGTGACACTTTGAGATGGTAAGAAAGTCCTTGGTGTCTTGGGGCCAGTACCTGGAATTGGGACATAGAGAGCTGTGTGTGTGTGTGTGTGTGTGTGTGTGTGTGTGTGTGTGTGTGCACGCACGTGCAGTGTGAAGGTGAGTCTGGGGCAGGCAGGTTGGCCCAGAAACATAGAATTCTTTCAGGCAACTGCTGAATTCCCCTTTGCTCCCAAGATTGCTGTTGTCAACATGCTGCCAGGGCAGGACCAAATACTCAGGCCACATCAACAAGGTCGCTAAACCTAGCCCGGATTTCCTGTTGCCACGTTGACGTGTGGGCAAGTTTCTTCTTAGTCCTGTCATCATCTGGAGACCAGTACGCCATGAGAGCATGTGGCTCTAGCTGGAAATTTACAGCAAGCATACAAGGGGAAACCCAATCTCAAGCATTTCCATCTGTGTGCAAATAATATTTAAAAACCTGCTTTGGTTTGGGGAGTGCAGAGAGTTTGGCAGTTGCCTGAAAAAAAATGCCCAACCTCAGCTCTAGCAGAAATCTTAGCTCAGTTACTGACAGTGTTTTCTCAGCCTCAATGTGAACTATGCGATTTGAGCTGCAAATGTGCATAAGAGAATGACGAGATAACACATTTGAACTCATCTCAGCACATCCAGGTAGAGTCATGTTCACATGGTAAAAAGAGATTTTTGAACCACCCAACCTGAGCCTCAGTCCTGGCACTGTTGGTCTCTTGCTCTGCTCGCTTGAGCCTTTCTCAGACTCCCGGAGCTGACCTCGGATTTCAGACCACTTCACAGAGTGAAGAGAATAAAACAAGACCAGTCTATTAAAATGGATCAAATTACCTAGGAACCCATCATCAATTATAAAGCGCTGTATTTATATTATGACTTCGCCAGTACATGAAGAGATCTTTGCTTTAAATTGGACTTCACAGCCTGAAGTTCAAGTACTTGACAGTGACTTTCCTTGCATGATTCTCTTCCTCATCTGCCATTCTGACTCTGTAACACAGAAATTTTCTTTTTACCAACTATCCTCAGTCATTTTTAGCAGGGAACATGACAGCCCCATCAGGCCTATACCCTCTAAAATGAGTTGGGAACTAAGGAAGTATAGGAACAGTTTTGTGAGCTGAAACAAGTAATTCACTTGGAGTCTAAGTCTCGTTTTTTGCAGGGTAATTCCAAGACCGAGTCTGGTTTAGACCAGAGTTATTAGAATATTTTCATGTGGCCTCGAGAGTCACAAAGAGCATCCTTATGCTCAGTCTAATGCTGGGCACTTTCACATCCTTTAAATACAAAATTTAATCTAATGTTCTATGCAGCCTTTGGGGTTGAAGTCACTATTCCACTTAACAAATGATGAGACTCAGGCTCAGAAGTATTGAAAAAATATATCCAAAGTTACACAAAGTTACTGGAATCTTAATCTTTTTCCCTAAGTGCAGTATACTTTCCAGTGGTAGGATGCCTCTCTAAAGAAAAGTTACTATGAGCCACATGAATTATACTTGCTCCTTCACACAGTATTTTGACTCAAGAGCTACACTGCATCTGCTGGTCCATTAGCAGAGCTGAAACAGATGAGTTATCCAGTGGAATGGAGTAGAGAACCCAGAGCCGCATGTGTAGGGGCACCACTTAATAAAAACACAAGGAACACTGCAGATCAATGAGGAAAGAATAGACTATTCCACAAATCTTGCTGGAACAACTGTTTAACCATAAAGAAAAACTAAATTGGAATTCTACTTCACAGCACGCACAAAATCAATTCTAGATGGCTTACTAACTTAAATGTAAAGGATGAAGTGTAAAACTACAGAAGAAAATATGGGGGAATATCTTTATGATCTCAAGATAGGAAATATATTTATTTTAAAACACAACGAATAAAATAAAGCTCATAAAGAAAAGGTTGTTAACTTTGACTATGTTGGAAATTAAGAACCTGGATTCATTTAAAAAAACACTATAAAGAAAATGAAAAGGCAAGCCACACAATCTAGGAAAAAATATTTGCAATCCATATAATCAACCACAGATTTTCAGAACAGAATTTCTGGAAATAGGTGAGAAAAAAGATAACCTAACAAAAGAGTCCCAAAAAGTCATTTAGTCATTGCTTGGAAGAGGAAACACAAGTTACCAATAAACACACAACAGCCCACTTCACTGGTAATCTAGAAAATTAAAATTAAGATCATAAAGAAAAGCACCCTAAAATTTAAAACTCTGCTAATACCAACTGTTGGTGAAGTGGAGCAAGCATTGCTGGTGGGACTGTAGGTTGATACAACCACGGTGGAAAACAGCTTCACCTAGTACATTTGAAGTCATGCACAGCCTGAGATTTCCAAGTTACAGTCCTAGGAACATGTTACACACACACACAATCACTTGACCTACACAGCAAGAGACATTGAAAAGAATATTTTCAAAAACATTGCTGTAACACAAATACACTAGAAACCAATAAGCAAATCAAACTTTCATTAACAGGAGAATGGATACATCTGCCATATTACTGCATTGGAATAGCACAACCATGAAAGGAAAGTGCAGATACAAATTTCAGCGCACAAGAGCCTCACAGATATACTACTGAGCAAAACAAGGACGTGCTAAATTGCCCAAGAATACAAATATGTATTGCATGACATCGTTTAAATAAAATTCAAAAGTATAAAATAATAAAATGTTGTTTGAAATGCATAGCTATAAGGTCAATCTGTAAAGACAAGAAAAGGAATAATAAATTCAGAATTCAAAATAGTTGCCAATACTGCTGGGAGAGAGGAACCTGGAGCCTCCGAAGATTCTACAGGTGATGTTTGATCTCTCAAGTTGTATGGTGTTTGTATTGTTGCTTCTTAGATCAGTCTTTTCACTTTATATATGCTAAATAGTCTATATTGCAAATAGGAGTTTAGTAGAGGAATCAGAGAGGGAAAATGAATCCTTATAATTCAGCATAAACAACCATCTAGCACTCTCTACACATCCCAACCTGGTAGCATGAACACTCTAAACCCCTCTTACTGAACTCCGTAGCCAGTGCCTGGCACGTTAGCTAGGACACTATAGATACATAAAAATAACTTGATGAGGGCATAGATGGTAGAGCATTGGTTGAAGGGATGGGTAAGTGCACAGGTGATGAATGGAGTGGCTGAGTCAAAGCCTAAATAATATTAATGTGTTCAATAGAAGCCCTCAGCAACTGAGGTTAGGAAGCAAAGGCTAAGATGTGGGGTTCGTGACCAGGATGCCCCTTCTCCTGTCTCCTGATTGCACTCAATCAGATAAAATTAGGGTCATGTAATTTAGCATAAATCTAATTAAATCCTTCGTTCTCAAATGGAAAGAAGAGTATGTGTAGGTTAATTCTGCTCGATGCTTCCTCACCCTGCCCTCAGTCTGCCTGCAGAATGGCCTCTGCTTTCTGCATTCCTCCTACCCAGTCCTGATCTCTGTTCTCCAACCACTGCCAAGTCAATCCTTTGAATGCACTTTGTGGAGACTGTTTACTGGCTTGCCAGTTTCATGTCCTTCTAGGACCTTCTAGGCTGTAAACTTGACGGAGGGAAATGTGTCTTATTCATCTGCTGATCCTGCACCTATTATGGCACTTGGCGGATCACATGTGCCAGACAACACGTGCTTCTTTTGAAACTAACAGACACTGAGATACGGACCATGAAAACACAAAATCTAAAGCCAATAACTCAAAACACAGAATTAATAGATTAGCAGAGTGGTGATCTCAAAATCAGAAGAAGGGGCCAAATACAAAGTAGGCTCTAGGCTGATTATGGCTAAGATGTAAAAAAGCAATTTCTACCAAGCCCTGAAGTCTTGCTGAGCCCTCTGCTAAGCCAAGCAAGCCTGATGCACTTGAGATACCTAGCGGGCCACATACAGCCCAGACAGAAAGTGGTTCCATAAAGTTTGAGCTGTGATGTCTTTGGAAGATGAAATAAAAGTCAGCTTTGTAAAAAGACAGCATTTCAAATGAAAATTCTTTCTGGTATTTAGCCGTAGGAAACACTCACACGAGTGTACCCTGGGAGGGTACAAGGTGACTAGGCCAGGAGGGGACGCAGAAACACAGGCAGGTGAGTGTGGAGGATGGAGAGGTCACCCATAGATGCAGACACCAGAATCAATGACGGTTCTCAGCCCTCAGGCCACACTGATCTTGCACTACTTTCTGGTCTGGTTCCCAAAAACCCAGTTGAAATTCTCCTAGCAAAAACTGCTGGAAACGCTAAAAATCGACCAAATTTTTTAGTATTGTTTATACAATACACACTTCTTTGAATCTAAACTAAGTGTGGAATTTGGGGAAGAAATCAGGTTAGAATTCCTAGCTGATTTTGATGATTTATTTTCTTCTTCCCTTTGGGACTATTCCCAAATCTTGGCTAGTTGGGCCTGGTTAGTGACTACTGTCATCCAATTCCCGAAGACCTAACATTATAACAAAGCAGTTATACTTGTTGACTCCTTGTTGTATTCAAGCTGCAGCTGAATCAGCAAACGTGCTATCCATGTAACACGTAACAACAGTATCTGCAGATACTATTTAATTAGAGTGTGTTTACAATACATAATAGTTACGCTCATTTTGGAGGACGGGGTGAATCTGTATAGTATATTGTGATCATTTTTTCATAAATTTACTCTTCCTTCTTTCCCCCCTCCCCTTGGTCTCCTTCCCATTTCCAAAAACTCTTCCTTCTTGTTTCCTACCATATCTTCTGTATTGTACTTATTTATTTATATTGTATATTTCTTATAAGAGAAAGCTTGTGATATTTAAATCTCTGTGTCTAACTTATTTCACTTAGCAGTGTATTCCCATTTTCTATAGGAGAAAACCAAGACTTTGAGGGCTCAAATATCACATATTAAATAATAGCCATGAGATTATTCTCCAGGAATATCTGACTTAATCTCCTCTTAGTTGATACTTATAAAGAGCCATCTCTGAGGAACAACAGGCTCTCAGTAAGCGTTGTGAGTTATTTCTACCCACTTAGAAGGCAAAAGACATCACCCACCATTAATTAAACCACACGGAACTTGTGGGTAGGCATCAGCACAGAGCTGGACACCACATAACTCAACAGTGGGCTAATGGAATTTTTTTTTAGAAGCCGCATAGTGCATCAGGGCTGTGAGACCATTAACCAATGGAGACTTCAACTTCTGAAGATTTTCTTCTTTACTTTTCCTCTTCTTTCCCTTCTCTTGTTCCTTCCTTCCTTCCTTTCTTCCTTTTTTTGCAGTATAAAACCTCTTTATTCATATGCAAGTAGTTACATATGTCTTTGTTTACAATAAACTTTCATTGACAAATTTACAACATTTCTTTTCAAGCTCAAAGATTAGAACAGCTCTAAAAACAGAAACTAAACCAGATCAAATACAAACACATTCAGTGGAAAGAAATTCTAAGCAATCTAGTAAATGGAAAGAATTTTAATTCTTGATTCAGTATTTATATATTAAATTTATATTATTGTATATGGACTTTTATTTTTAATTCATCCTTTTAGACCCTTGGGTGAATACCTCTCATGTTTTGAGCTTTGAGCTCTTTCATTTGTGGCCTTGCCCACCCTTCCTTCCTCCGTTCCTTCCTTCCTTCCTTCTTTCCTTCCTTCCTTCTTCCTGCCTTCCTTCTGTCTTCCCTCCCTCCCTACTTCCTTCCTTGCTTCCCTCCCTCTCTCCTCCATCCTGCATCATTGGTAGGCATTCCCCTGTATCAAGCATCGTGGTAGGAACTGAGATAAAGAGATACAAATGACATAGGCCCAGAGGGCAGCGCAGTTACAAGAAAGCCACAGAACCAAGGAAAGAGGCAGAGCAAAGGACCAGAGACAGGCAGACAGAGGTAAGGGGAAGAAGGAAAGGGGCTGATGGCCTGGGAAAGAACTCGACAATCAGCAAAATTCCTTCTGACTAGTGGCACACAGACTCCCACACTCAGCCCTGCTGTCTCCTGAGGAGGACTTAGACTTCTCTCCTCTTCGTCCTTAATCTTGTAAATAAGATTGGAAAAGGTAAATCATACCAGCACCGGAGAGGATGGCAGAGCTGGAGCCTGCCTGTCGAGTGGAGGTGGAAGATTCATTCGGATATTTATTTATTATTATTATTATTATTTTGAGAAGAGAAAAAAAAAAGCCAGAAATATTTCCAAAATGTCAACACTATTAAGGAAATCTGAACACCTTAATCCATTTAAATGTCAGCTAGAACCAACATGGGTTTGGAAGTAAGGAGGGCTAGAGGGAATTAATGCCAGATTCCACATAATCTATCAAAGTTTCTTTCTTTTCTTAATATATTAAATATTAAATGCTTCTTTGCATCTGAGTGAGAGAGGAGAGAGAGAGGGACCAGGGTGGAACTCATAAATGCCTAGATAATTGGTTTTGAGGTTTTTTTTCTTCTTTCTTTCTTTCTTCTTGGCGGATTCTCAATTTCCCTATAAAAGAGAAAATTCATTTCCAGCCGCTAATGTAATGTCAGCGTGCTGTTTACTAAGCATGGATGATGTATAGGGGGACACTACTTTCAGAGGACTACTTAATGATGCATAGAATTAAATCCTGAGCTCCTCAGCTGAGCCTCCTCCCTCCCTCCTGGTTCCCAGGCTCCCAGTGCATCCTGGGAGCCCGCCCTTCCAGAGCATAACCTGCCTCCGTGGTTGTTAGAATTCTGGGGTCTCCTCCAGAGGAAGCCTGGAAATAGCCCTTTAACCTTAGTGGATACATTTGCCCTTGGTTTCTCCAGAAATGAACTCCTGAGCTGTAAAATGCTGATGCATAAATAGACAGATGAGCACTCTGGGCTCAAGAAAATAGGAGTAGGAAATTCGTGGAAGGGAGCAGGGTGCTGGGGTGCTGGGGTGGGTGAGAAGGGGGCAGGGCAAGTTGGACAGCCCCAGCAGGGAGAGGGCAGGCCAGGAGGAGGCAGGGGTAGAGCTTCCCCAGGTTTGCCCTCTGCCCCTTGGAAACCACAACACTCAGATGTCAAGGATAATAGATGTGGGCATTCAGCTGCGTGTCCAGAGATCTGTGAGGCTACCTTGCCAGAGCAACACCCTCCTCCTCCTGCGTGGGCCCACTCTGCTCTCACAGCAGGGTGGGCAGCCTGAGTCACCCAGCCTCCCCCAGGGAACAAGCTTCCCCTCTGGGAAGGTAACCCAGCCATGCCACCAAGAAGAGCGCTACCTCTGGTTGGCTGTCTCTGCCACTGGGGAATAGGGAGTTAAACAGAAATGCCAACAATGAGGGAGAATCCTGAGAAGGGATAATGGCAGCCCTCCTGGTTTGGGGTGCGGTTGTGGGGGGGTTCCAGACACACAGGCCCTTCTCAACACCCTCCACTGTTGCTATGGCCTCCACCAATCTCCTGAACTGATCTCCCTGTGGGTACATCCAATGGCCTTGTTTTCTTTGTCCTCCTAAGCACTGCATGTCATTGACCACAGTCTTTCTGGAAGGTCCCACTCCTTGGGCATCTCCCATGCTGCTCCCTTATGACAGCTTGTTGCCCACCTTCCCAGCGAATCTCTTTTGTTTCCAGTCTGCACATGGTAGACCTTCCACAGCAGCCTTCCTTGATGGTTCAGGCCTTCTCTGTGTGTTTTTATGCCCTTTACAGGCGCGCTGCCTTTCATGACTCCAGAGCCCATGCCTCTAATCTTAGCCCCTCAGCCAGGCTTCCAAGGGAAGGAGCATCCACATCTTGGGCACCACAGTGCAGGTGCCCTGCTCTTCAGACAAATTCAGCCTCATTCCCTGCAGTCAGCTGCCCTTCGCAACCACTTTATTTCTGCCCATGCAATTGTCATTTTTCTAGGCTTTTAGATCAGGAAATTTAAAATTATCATTCTCTTTCTCCTTTATCGAAGTGTTGAAGTGGCTCCTGGTCTCATTTTGTCCTGCTCATTCCTGACCTTTTGTCCCTCTGATCCAGATCTTAGTCGTGGACTCTGACCAGCAAACCCTCCAACTTTCACTGCCTCCTGCATAACCATCACAATCCACCCTGAACTCTGAGACCTGCTTTGTTTTCACAAGAGACCACTTCTGACAGGTCGTTTCACCAACGCTGGTCTTCACCCACTGAACTGCGTCCAGCATGCACACCCCTGAGCAGATCCCAGTTCAAAGGAGAATCAAGGCCCAAGGGAGTGTCTTCAAACAGCAGCCAATATTAGAAGGAAACCCCAGGCCACAGGCTCCTTTAAGCAACAGCAGTTGGAGAAACTGAGATTTTCCAACCTGGAATAAGTCAGGAAACTAAATATTTGCCAAGTTTGATTGGCAAATTGGAAGTACTGTTCTGCACCAGAAGGGGAGGCTGGATAATTGGTACCATGAGATACATTCAGAGCCAAGAGACACAAGAAAGTATGAGCTAGACTCTAGCAGAAACTTCCACAAGCCAAGACATCTCATAGGAAAATGATCTGCTCCTGTCTCTATCTGTATTCCAGCAAAGATCAGTGGTCATGGGTAAAATGTTATAGAAAACAGTCTCACGCAGGATTGGTGAGGCGGGGTGAGTTTTCCTAGAAGAGCTTTAAGGTTCCTTCCGCTTAGGGGTCCTGTGATGCTGCACCTGGCTTCAAGGCGCCCCTTCCCCCCGCCTCACCTCTGTATCGATCTTCTCAGCATCCCCGTGTGTATCTAGGTGGGCTAGATTCCACACATGCACATTGCAAGGCTTTTTCCCTTTAGCCTCCCTACAGAGAACAGCTTCTCACTGATCCCCCAGACCCCTCCTTGGGGAAGCCCAATCAGGCTTCTCTGCTCTCTCCCATCTTAACTCACAGCCATTCAACAACACGATCTTGCACTGTGCTCCCTGCCCCCAACCCCAACTTTCTCTAAGTGTGAATGATTTTGACCTCCTCTATTATATGAATTATGATGCCTGTGTTACAATATCTCTGTAACTAACACAGACTCTGGTGTATACTGGCCATTAATAAAAAAGTAATCAGTTGGTTGATTAAACACCATACATACACATTTTCACAGCCCAACTTCAGTATCACCGTTAGCCTCGCCAGTGAAGAAATGTTGCCCAAAGAATGATTTGGGCACAGATCTCCAACTCGAACCAAATGCCTGATCATGGCATTCATAGCCCATCCAACCCCAATCCGAGGCTATCTTTCCAAATGCCCCGTGGACCTTGCTCTGTATTCTGGCCAAAGCAGACTCATGCTATGTTCCATTCACGCTGTTGCCCTGCCTGGAATGCTCTTCCCATCTTTGTTCACCTGGGAAGTTCCCATTCTCTCTTCAAAGGCAACTCAGAAATCACCTTCTCGGTGGAGATTTTCCTGATGGCCTCTAAGGCAGCTCCTTTGCTCCCTCCTCCGTGCTCCCATGACACTTTGGGCAGATCTCCATTATATTGCTCACCATATTTTATTATAGTTAATTGTGTACACATCTGCCTTCCTCACCGTGCGATGTGCTTGCCCTTCAAGGGCAAGGACAACGTCTTACCCATCCCTCATCCCTCTGGTACCCAGCAGAATGTGAAGCATGGAGTAAGTAATTAATGGGGAAGGAAAGAAAGAATGAGGAAAGAGAAAGAAGGGAAGGGAGAAGTGGAGGGAATGGAAGAAAGGAAAGAGAAGAGAAGAGACGCCGTGGGCACTGAGGGTGTTACGAGGAATTCTCACGAAGCACACATTACTGCCTGGTCCACAGGTAATAAGTGACCAAGAAGAAAGCATTGCATGAATCTTCGTGGGTCTGAAAAAAGGGATCTCCGCTTCTCTCTGGAGCATACACTCTGGTCTAAGCAAACTTATACATGTTGGCATCTTCCATACATTGCAGTCCATGCAAATTAAAGCAAATCCCTCACTCCCTTCCATATGTCTGGCATCCCTTTTGCATAAAACAAAGGAGAGTAACCATTTCCAGGAATACCGAAGGTCTTTGGGGTTGAAATTATTTGGCGCAGGGAATTGGGACCTTGCCTTGTCCTGGAAATGTGGTTTCTTCAGCCTACAGAGCAGGAAAGTGGTTCTAGACTTCATCAGCACAAGTTCAAAACAACTGTTTTTAGTACCAGTTCTCAGCAGACTTCAGGAAAGTTCTGGCTTGGGCTCTCTGCCTACTAAATACTGGCAAGTGGAATAACAGGCTGTCTTAGCTGGGCCAGAGAAGAGCCTCAGTTCCAGACTGGTAGACAGATCTGGAAAATAGCTCTGTCTAGAAAATCTATTTGAATCTTTGAGTTCTGAGAACTCAGTGGCAGGACTCAAACGTCGCCTAGAAAGATCAAGAACTAAATCTACAGGAGTTTGCACATAAACAGATTTGACTGGTGCACTATTTTGTGGTTCCTCAGAGAAGTCCATTTGCTGCAGACAGGAATGGCAGGAAACCTGGAGACTAACTCACCACAAGGAAAGAAGTCTTTTGAGATGAACCACACTCAGGCAGGGTGGAGGCTTAGTGATCACAGTGGTTCTAGGTGGGACTTGTCCCGACGCAGCTATCCTGAAGCTACAAGGAGTGAAATTGGTCCACGTGTTTGTAAATGGAAAGAGGTTTCTTACTAAATTCTGAATTCCTGGGGTATAGGCAAGCCTGTCTTCGGAGCCCCTCCACGGAACACAAAGGGTACATCGAGCTTATTTCCAAAGAGTCTGTAGACAAGCCGGTTGGCAGTAGTTTCAGAGGGCAGATCTCCTGGTTACAGGAAGCAGAGTAAAGTCACTTACTCAACAATGGAAGTGACAGACCAGAATAACAGAAACCAGCACCCAATGGTAGCCTAGACTAAAAACCCTCCCATATCCACTCCGTGGGCAGCCCAAGAATGTCAGGAGGGAGCACAGTAAGAAACTGATGAGCAGGTAGAAACGCGAAGACAGCAAAGCTGGAAGTCATGATTCCAGCACCATCGGAACCTGCAGATGGGAGACTCAAGATACTGAGAATATGCTGTTTAGAGTGGTTGCTGCTTTACCTTGTTATGTTTGTGTAAATATAGCGCAATCACTCTGGCCAGAAGAACAGAAGATAAATGTGATGGATGCTTATACATTGGACCAAGTCATAGCCCCCTACATGATGCTCTTTAAACTTAGTCTGTGTGTGAACCATGAAGACTAGAGGTGCCACCTGGGAGCCCTGGCATCAACCCTGAGAGCCAGGGAGGCCTGGAAGTGGGCCAGGGTTGTACGGTGGGGAGGAGAGGCAGAGCTGCAGGCTCACCTTAAGGCTGGGAGAACAATTCTTCCTCCCTTACAGGCTCCTTTGCATCAAAAATGTAGGGGGAGGACTTCAAAAGACCCCAGTGAATACAGGCCCTGAATCATCAGTTGGGCCAGTAAGTCAAGTGCCTGGTCCTGTGGCTTAGGCACAGCCTACATTTCTTTGTCTTGTGCTGTTTTCTAGATCTCTTGATTTTCCTCATTAAATCCTTCAGACTCTATCACTGGGTTTTACTCCCTAACACATTGCCCTATATCTGATAGCCTGATTTCTCTCCCTTCCCATCTCCACAATCCAGCTCATCTCTATCGGCAGAACCTCTGTCTTTAAAAAAAAAAAAGTCGACTGGTCCCAGGAGAAAGTGAAGATCATGTACAACCTGCCCATCCAGTCGTCTGTGTTTCCCCTACTCAGTATCCCTCTCCCCTAAATGGTCAAGTCACTAGAGCCTCCAAATCCGGCCTGTGGGGCTCAGGTCCAGAACTGATGTGACAAACATGACTTAGGGTGTGAATGCTAATGGCTGTTAGGAATAAATGAGTTGCATCACCCTGGGTTCTGCTCAACTCACTATGGTAGGCGATTTCCACTCAAAATCTTCATGTTAGGAAGTTCCCAAGACACCCATATTTCAGTTCTGTGGAAAGTGCCACGTAAAACTGCTGGGCAATCTGCGACCAGGCAACCCGCCATCCCGTACTTCCTTCCTGACCAGCCTCAGGTCAGGTGCATGGTCAGTCTCGACTCTCCAGGACAGCCTCCACATTGGGACTGGTCCCGCTCCATGGGACACTGTCTCAGATCCGTGGGGTCTCATTGGTCTGGTTACATCAGCCAGCTCATTCATGCTCACCTTCCTTTAAAACAGTGCGCAGACCAGCTCCCCACAATGAGTGTAATCATTAGGTGCTGCAAATGTGTATTGATAAAACTTTTAAAAATTAAAAAAAAATTGTCCTATGATTTTGTTTTCAAAGTTAAAGATTACAGGAAAACTTTTTAAAATCCTATCTCAGGGCTGTGACAACCTAAGAGAACATAAGGGAAATTTCATTCCCATGTGTGACTAAATGATTAAATTATTCCCCACTGTTATTCTCTGAGGAAGGGAAACAAAACTTTCTCAAAGGAAGTGGGCAGGGAGGATGGTAGGATGGTAGGGAGGTGCACTGAGAAAAGTGAGGCATTGAATAAACCTGGCCAGAGAGGAAAATGAGATCCGGCAGGGAAACAGGACTCCAGTCCCTCTTCAGGCCATGAAGACTCAGCTGTGCCCTGCAACAGGCATTTCCCAGACTCATGTAAGTAACAGAAGGGGTCCAGGGAGCTGCGCCCCAGGAGGAGAGGGAGGGAGTCTGAACTCTGAGACTCAGTCCAGCGTGAGCTGAGGCATCTCTCTCCTGTGTTGGGATTTGGAGAAATGTGCCTCAATTTCCCCATTCATGAACCATAATACCAAGGCAAACAGCTCCTAAGCCTTCACTGTGGCAGACATAGCCATTATTTTTATACATACTCATTTATCCCTCACCACGACCCCATGAAGCAAGTCCAATAATTGATCACATTATACAGAAGAAGAAAGTAAGGCTGAGCGAGATTGGATAACCAAAGGCCATGGAGTATGTCTGCAATGCACGCTCAAGTCTGGCTGTTTTTCTGGAGGCTTCTATCTCATCCCTTTGCAAGGCAGACATCTTCCTGGCTATCTCACCTCCTGGTCAGCAAGTAAGGGGCAGAAAGAGGGAGAGTTGGTTTCCCTGGGCACTAAGTCGGCTATGGCTCGAATGGAAAGTTAGCTGCTGCTAACTTTCTGCTTCTCTTCTGTGCTCTGCCTTGGCTTTCGTGGCAGCCTTAATCCATAAACACAGCGATGTCTCCCCTTCTATAAAATGAGGGTAAAATTGGAACCTTATGGGGTCAATATAGAGATGAAATGATTATGGGAACACTCTAGGACATACAAGCACACGAGTTACTCTTCCTCCAAACTCGGGGGTCCTTCCCAGCTCCTGGAAAGTGATTGTGCCAACAAGGAGACAGGCAATGGAATGGGTAATGTGGGGAATTATTTGAACTTCTTCCTTCTTATTCATTCATCTTTTGATGGACATATATGCTGTTTCCAAGGTCTAGCTGTTATAAATTGTGCCGCTATAAAGATGAGTGTGCAGGTATCACTGTAATAAGATGGTTTTAACTCTTTTGGAAAGATACCTAGCCAGGGGATTGCTAGGTCAAATGAAATTTCTATTTTTAGTTTTGTGAGGAATATCCACACTGATTTCTGTTTTCAGTTCATTGAAAAGAAATGTTTGTGCTATTATCTGTTTGTTTATTCTTTTTAAGAGCACCTTTTTATCTATGTCTTGTACTCTGAGTAACTACTGTAAGATTATGATACACAATGTATTAACAATTGTTATTCTCTTATTATCTTGTTATGAAATTTTATTTTATTTTTTCACGAAATAAAAAAATAAGAATAAGGACTGTATTGAGTCTTAGAACTGTAATCCCACCAAGCGAGGCTTCCCTCAGAGAGCATGACTTGGTATCTGTGTCTCCTCTCATTTTCCTTCTTCCCTCCCCACCTCAAGCACCCCACATCTGCAAGTCCTAATAGATCGATAGTGTGGTGTTGTCTTTAAGCCCAGAATCCAAGAGGAGATTTCAGATTCGGGGTGGACAACAGATGCCTTGTGACGACAGGAGGCAGCAGTCCTTAGGGAGGGAAGGGATCAGGTCACTGAGGGACACACAGGTGAGAACACACAGACTGGGGACACATGTGCAGCATGCACACACACACGCACACACTCACGGATGCAAGCCAGCCAGGTGGCCCAGTGGACCACCCCTCTGGCCGCAGTGACCTTAGCAAATAGTCTTAGCAAATAGCTGTTTGGACAACTTACTTCTCTTCCTTTTCAGAGGCTCTTAGCAATCTATGGCTAAACTACATATAATAATATACAATATATACAAACATTGCTGGGGAGGTAGCTCGGTGGTGGAATGTCGCTGGGGAGCAGTTCATGGTAGAGCACTTGCCCAGTATATACAGCCCCTGGGTCCCATTCCCGCCACTGCAAAATGAAAACAAAAAATAACATAAATGCTCTGGTTGAAATGTGGCCAAGCATACTGAGGATGAGCCCCTTTGACCTCCCCTTCATTCCCTGCAGCTGCCCCTGGGGAATCTGCATGGTCCCCTAGGGCCCCCTGGAGCATACTGTGAAAGACGCAGCCTTAAGCCAGAGAGGAAGAAATGCAGGGCTTGGGGCTGGGACGTGGTGGGACTGTGGTGGACTCTCTGATCACACAAGGCCAGACAAGTGCATGCAGCTCTGGGGTCAGGTGGCCTGAGTCCCTACTAATTTGCTGGGGTCCCTGCACCAGTGGCAGGGCTGACACCTCCGCATGACCTGCTTTGTGAGAAACTCATAGGTTCTTGCTCTGTTTGGATTTGCTGTTATATGCAGGTCGGTGCAGACTCTAACTGCACCAATGTATCACCCTCTCCATTTTCTCTGGTCCTCCCGCACCCAGGGCTGGCCTCCCCTCAGTGATCGCTCCTTCCCCTGGTCCCAGTTGTGTCTTGATGACACTTACTTCCGTCATCCGTACAAATCACTCAATGCGCCATCCTTCTGTGACTCTTCAAGGTGTTCCCGGGTGTCAGAGCCCCCCTTGGCAGGCAGTAGACACTCACTGAATACTTCTGAGATTGACGAAGGACCTCAGCAATCCAACACTGTTCTCATTATCCAACGGCTGCTCGGTCTGTCTGGGTCCCTGACCCCTTGTCCCCGCCCAGCCCATATTTCTCATTGTCAACGGAAGATCTCTATTTGGTTGACCTTCCAACCTCTGCAATGAAGCTCATCCAAAACAGAGCTCGTTATCTTTCCTTCCAGAGCAGAGCCCCTTCCCAACTTCTCAGTTACTGCTGGCAGCCCAATTAGCCCTGGGACCGCACACTCATCGCTCTTCATTCTTCTCTTTCCTTGGCATTTACTCCCTCTACAAATCCCGTCTGTTCTTTCTCAGCAAGGTCTCCCAGCCCGAGTGCTCTCTGACCCAGGCGTCTGCTCTCTGTACCGGGACCCCTGAGCGGCTCCCTTCAGGCTTCGCGTGAGCCCTGGTGCAGCTCTTGTTAGCTCCTTCGTGGGTGGGTTCAGTAGTGAATGGAGTTGCTGCCACATGGAGAATTCCCTGAGCATGAGATGGGGAGACGATGGGAAGGACGCATGTGCCTGCATCCACTTTCCCTTGAGCAGCGGGCTCCTCTGTCATGTCATCCTACACATGGTAAAAGCGGTCATTCAGAGGACTGCCTGGAAGCCTTTCTGAATCCAAGTGTACTCATGGCAGAGTCTGACCTGGAAACTTGGCCCCCACCCAGCTCCACAGCGTCATTCTTTCTCCTGATCTGGCCACATGACTGGCCTCGTCATGGCGTCACGACTGTTTGTGGTAGAGCCTGCTAGTGAGTTCAACTGCTGCCCGCAGAAGCTGATGGCCCTGGCCCCTCCCGACCAGCAACCTTTTCTTGCTTCTGTGCCCCCCGCATCCTCCTTCACCCTCTGTGGAAGGTACTTCAAGTGTCTTGCCTCCTCGTCATTTACCCTCGGCTGTCACCTTCCAAGTAAATCAATGACGAAATGAAAAGAACAAAATAACTGTTCACTTGGGCAAAGCAGGCTATCTTCCTCACCAGCCAACTGCAAACTCTTATTTAATCCTGCTACAAACTGTTTCTCATGTGAAGTGTTGGGGGAGGAGTTTGCACACCTTTCCCTGATTACTGGTACACTGTGTGTCCTAGAGCAGACAGACTTCAGGGTTCCTGTATCCAGCATCATCCAGAGTCTATTTGTGCCGATTGACTTATGCAAAATGAAGAGGGTTTCTGGAAAACAAAATTTGGAACTTGAACATACAAAGACGTGTCCGGTGACATTGACAGGTTCTTCATGGAGGTCACCTTGAAGTAAGGAACTTCAGGATGCCACCAGTGACCCACCATTGCACATCAGTCTGGACACAGGACCTGAGCAGTGGACAGAAACTGCTCTGTGGAGAATAAGGTCGCTGCTTGAGCTGCATCAGCACGGCCATCCTGGCGACCCGGAGGCCCCTCTACAGAGAAGACGCCGTGGACTTGTAAGGCTAAAATAGCTGCAACAGCTTGTGATCAGGAACTCTGTTCTCAAACCCTGTGAAGAAGTCACACAGGGAAAAAGGAGCCTTCCCTGCCCATTTTTTCAGATGCTTTGCTAATTGTCACCCAGAGCACAGTGGCTACCCTGAAAGAGGCAGCCCAAGCAGAGTGATGGTGCACACACAGCCGAGAGGAAAGTGGAACCAGCAGACAAGGAGAGCAAAGATTCACAAGAGCATCATGACATCCCCAGGCACCACCTGAGATGCCTCAAAGGAGCCATGAAATGGGGACCGAGGAGAGGGGAGGGACAGTGATAGCTGTGAGCTCCCAGACGTGACCTCTCCGCATCCCAAGAGCCAAGCGCACAGTTCCCTGTGACCTCATTTTACCCACAGGTGGGGAGGTAAAGGAGCATTCAGATTACATAAGGAACCCTCCAGATCAAAGTACACCAAGCAAGTACAAAGAATGAAGGAGGGAGAAAAGAAAAACAAGGCCATGGTCTACCAAGGCTCTAAGCACAGACAGTGCTGGGGCGGAGGTGCCGTTGTGTCAGGATTGGATGGGAGGAGGAGGAAGGGGCAGAAAGTCAGACACTGGTGTCCACTCTGTCCATCCTGAGCCAGCATTGTCCTTGGAATGGCAGGGCATTAGAGAAGGTCAAAATCAGTGTCAGCCCCAGACAGCAATGGCCCAGGTGCTCCTTGTCATGGATAGGTTAATAGACTTTTCCAGAGGAAAATAATTAAAAGTAGCATTTGTAGAAGACCCATACACATCAGCCCGCATAATTCTCACAATATCCTCACAAGATAGGGCTATCTTCACTTTAAAAGCAAGAAACACAAGGGCATATTACATAATATGCCCGAGGTCTCTCGAATCCCCTGCACACCCAGCTCTGTTAAAATGGGAGGCAGGAAGGGGGTTAGAGGGTTAGCGTGGATGTCAACCTGGTGCAGCTCTGAGCTTGGACATTCAGTAAGTGTAATGCACGGTGACTTGTGAGATACTAGTGACTACCACCCGATACAATTGTATGAGTCATTGAGGACTGAGGAATCTTGTAAAGTTGTATGGAAACATAAGGTGTGGGGAAATCTGAGTACCTGTAGGCATTGTTTTGTGGGCATCCGAGTTCCTTAAAACGATAGGTGTGCAGCCTCCATTTGTAAACTAGTAAACCAGATTTCTGGAGGTTTTCTGTAGTTAACAAACCACCCAAATGATTCTGCTGTACGTGAAAGTTTGAAAACAAGTGATCTAGGATACAGTTTATTTTAATTTCAATCATCCAGACAAATAATTAACTAGTTTGTAAATACCCACATCTGCTGACTGCTATCGTATTTCTTTCTGACAATAGCAGATCTTCATGTGCACTAATGCTCTGCCATGTATGTATGCTCTGATCAAATTGTCCTATGGGCTCTGTGGTCCACTTCATAAAGTAGGACCTCAAGTTCAGGGCGATGGAGGGACTCAGCGAAAGCCTCCCTGTTAATATGTAGCAGAGCTGGGCTCTGACCCTGATCTGCCTCTCTCCAAGCTCCGCTCCCTCCACTGCAACATCCCTCCTCCTTTCCAGAAGTTGGACCCAGGGTGGGCTGGGAGCTGAAGAAGTGTCCCTGTGTCCCCAGAAACAATGCGGCTGAGTCTCAGTCCAAGTGCAAATGCCTCTTGCCAGCAGCAAATACAGTCTTTAAGAGGAAGCTGGTGAGCAATAATGAAGAGTGTGTACAGCCTCCATCCATTCTGGAGAAACAGGAAGAAACAGGGAGTGTGTCCCCAGAAGAATCAGGAGGGATTAGAGGGAGACCCGGGTTAAGGAGATAAGAGCCTTGGGGAGACGGAAGCCTGTTGAGTTCACAACTCTGACCTGGAATCTGGGAAGTGGCACATGAGGCACTGTGGGGGGAGGTGCTGTGGAAGGGAAATTGGGCGATACAGAAAGGAAGGAAATTTCCAGGGGAACGAGTGAAAGGTTTAAGGATGAAGCTGCTGTAATAGGGGGATCATGGGTACTGTTCGAACAAGAACAAAGGGAGAAAGAGAGATGGAAAGGAGGGAGGGAGAGAGACAACAAGCAGCAAAGAGAGAAATAGAGAAAGGGAGAGAAACAGAGAGAAGAGGAGGCCAGAAGTGGGCTTGTTGTTTCTAAACCAAACCAAATCCAGCCAGTAATGTTACAACTGGTAACCTTTTAGAAACAAACTGTCATCCAGTAGTTCCCAAAAATTTTATCCCAGCACTCCGGAGGCTGAGGCAGGAGGAGGGCCACGAGTTTGAGGCCATCCTGGGCTACATAGGGAGTTCAGGGCCAGCCTGAACTACACAGCAAGACCCTGTTTCAAAAAAAGTTTTTTATCTCAGTGTTGGGGGTTTAGCTCAAATGGTAAAGCACTTGCCTAGGAAGAGCAGGGCTTTGAGTTTAATCCCCAACACTCCTCTCCAATTTTTTTTTTTTAATCTCAAGAACTTTTTAGCCAGGCATGGTGGCATATGCCTATAATCCCAGCACTCAGGAGGCTGAGGCAGGAGGATTGCCTTGAGGCCAGCCTGGGCTATACAGTAAGCTCAAGGCCAGCCTGAACTACACAGCAAGACCCTATCTGAAAAAAACAAAAAGAAAAAAAACGACCATTTTATAGTCTAAAAACTTTTTTAGAAAAATGCCGTCTAAGAACATTTGTTTATGTGGGTTCTAACTATTAATACTTGTCAATAGGTGTATATTAATATACAAAAGCAGAAACTCTTTAAAATACATAAAACTATTTAATAATAAACCCACTCATGTTAACATAAATAACATACTTTCACAGAAAATGACTGTATTTTCAAAACTAGCCGAATGTCACTATTATATATATTTGCCTAGTCTGATTTAGGAGAAGATAGCTGGATTCTGATATCTGCTTGTGCATTGTGTGCTGGGATATGTTGTTTTGGTAGAAGTATACTGAACAAAATCTGGCCTCAAACAGACGTGTAATTGGAAAAGGGAGTATATGTATCACCTTTTCAGATAATCAAGGACATTCTTCTCTTAAAACACCTCGAAACTCAACAAATAGTTTGCTAAAGTCTAGTAGCAAAGTGCAATCTGAAACCACATCAATAAAGTTTTTGTGCTCTCTTTAAGAGCAGGATTTGTAGATGACACATTGTTTACTTGCAAGTTGCAGTTTCTCTGGGTTACGCTGACCTTTCAGAGAGCGGAAGTCCCCACTGCACACTAGGTGGATGAGAAAGCACAGAGCAATGACTTTGAAACAGTGCTGTCCCCTGAAAAGGTCTCAGGAAGCCCAAGATACAGCGCTCACACTAATTTGAGAATTGCTGCAGTGGTGTCATGAAAAGCATCCTGATCTGGGAATCAGACAGATTGGGCGCCAGCTCAGACTAACTTTTTGTTACCATGGTGAGCCCTGAACGTCTCCAGCCTCTTGAGCCAAGCTGGATGGCTCAACTACCTCTTAAGGATTCCGGTGAACTCCCCTGATCATGCCTTCCTTCGCTCTGAAATAAATTCTTTTCCATCTAGTTCACCAACTGCCACCTGTTAATTGTACCCCTCCTCAGAGGCCCAGTTTTTAGCTCCCTATATTAGTTACTTTTCTAGAGTCGGTGGTTTGCAAGAGAGCAAATTTAATACGGGACATTAACAAATTACAACATTCACCCACAAGCCAAATGCAGAAAGAGTGCAGAACTTCTACGTATGCACTGGAGACCCAAAAGATCCAGTAAGGGCTGGGAGCCCACAGCACTGTGCCATGCACATCTGTGTCTGCACTAAAATGCTGAAGAAATCTATATTGGAGCCGGGATACGCTTCTCGCGGCAGAGATGAAGACCAGAGTTCCCCCAGTGCCAACAGCAGCCATCCCGATGACAGCAAGGCCCCGAGCTACTTCTGCGATGAGAACCGCCAGGTTCCCTTCCAGAGAACGAGCCACCACCGCAGAGCTTCTCCTGGGAAACAGCCGACCCCTGTCATCTGCTCCCGTTCTCCTTCATGTTGCGTGGGCGACAATCCTCAGGTGGATCTTCTCCACCCAGAACCACATCAACTCAGTTCAGCTGGGTGTTCCTGCTCAAGCCGACCTTATCAGTCCACCACACCACCCTGCCGTGATATATTCAGCCAGCCACTAGCAAGCCTTTCAGTGATATAGTCCCGCTTTCCACTCAGTCGAATGCATCCTCTTCCTTAGGCCCTCTGCTGCCTTGCTGGGAACCTCTCTCGGGGATCTTATCTCACTCTACCTGAGGGAACATGAGCACAGTGCCTGGCACCCAGCACATCCACCCCCACCCTCCCCACCTGTACTGATCAAGAGTCCCTCAGGGGCAGAGACCACCATGTCTGCGTCTCCTTCGGCCACTCTGCCTGACACAGAGTAGGTGCCCCGTGGAAGTGAAATTAATCGATTAGCATGTTTCAGGAAGATTTATCTGTAAGGTTGAATGGATATTTATGGGAGAAGAGGCTGGGAAGAGGTGACTGGGAGGTGAAGGGAGAAGAATGACAGTAAAAGGAAATAATGAGGAGACTGAGGGGGAGGAGACTCTAGAGAGGTCAGAGGGTGCACATATGGGCCACAGAGTGAGATAAAGAGGTGGGGTGTAGTGGGGCTTGCTAAGAGGATCAGAAGGGCATTTTAAGATGGATTTGGAGGATGGGGGTTGCTTGGATAGTGGTATTCTGTGGTATTAAGAAACTAAGGATGCCGAGGGAGGAAACCCTGAGATGCCGGTGGGCAGAAGGGTTGAGTCCCGGCACCACCGAAATCATTGCTTGCGTGAGTGAGGGACATGAGGGGCATGCTAGGAACCGATCCTGATGACCCCCTCTTCCATCTGTCCTCTCACAATGCCAAGGATGCCGTTTGCTCTTCGGTGGGTTCCTCCGTGGGCCTTCCCTAGAATCCCCGTCCCAGGCACACAGAAATCCTTAGCATCTCCCACCACCCGGTGAGGAATGCGCTCGTGCTTGTGCGAGGCCCAAGTGGAAGAGAGCAAGACTCTCAAAGCTTCTGCTTTTTTCTTTTCAAATATTTGCAGAGAGGGAGTGTGGCCTGAGCTGGGGGAATGCGGTGCTTATTGCTCACACTACATTAAAATTCAGATTGGCTTGTGCAATATCCCCGGCATAACCGCTCTGTGCTGATATTTTTATAACTCTTAATATCAAACAAATTGCCTCTTCACTGAGACAGTTTAATGTGATGGGGGCTGTGCCCGCCAGCTTCCTCACACCGGCCCATAAAGATCACCGTTCTGTTACTGAGGACAGAGGAGCCATGAATTTCCTATCAAAAATATGACTGGATTATGCAGAGTAAATCTTGGACAGTATTAAAAGGATCATGGTGTTTTAATCCCCCCCCCAATACCTCCACCACATCTTTTCTTACTAATAAAATGAAGGGGGGTTGCGCCGGGCTGAATAAGCTATAAATCATCTTTTTTGGCTTAAGTCCCTATTTTTTCATATCCCTGCCTCCTCTCCAGTCAATAGATGTCTTTGGTCCCGCCTCAATCCCAATAGATCCCACCTCTCTCCTTCTTGATCTGGGGAAGGGAAAAGATTTAGGTGGATTTTCCTAGAAAATCCCTTTCATACTCTCAATTTGGGGTCAGAAATGTTCTCCCTTATTTAGACAGATACTGCCTCAAAGGTAGCTAGACAGTAAAGAGAGCTATAGTTGAACATTATATATATTCTTCTTTCCCAGCTGGTCCCATCAAAGATCCCTTTATTAGCCAAACCATGAATTCCTGCATCAGGAGGAAAAAAAAAAAAAAAACTCAGACTGTTTATTAAACAATTGGTTATCTGTTTCCTTTAGTAATCAAAGACCTAGAAAAATGCCAATCACAGCAATGCATTCAAGACAGTACATACTCCCAAAGCAAGCTGGTGTAAGTCAACCCAAAGCAGAGAAAGATGACATTCTGTTAGCCCAAGATAATTTATTGCAAATTGTCTTCTACATGTTGAAGACACTGTTGGAGCCCTCCATGGGCTTCTCTCCCTCCTGACTCCATTACTGCTTTAGGAAGCTGCTCAGAGTCAGGGCACTGAAGTTTAGAACAAGTGCTGTACAGTATCCTCAGGGACTCCAAGACTATTTTGACTGGAAGAGTCACGTCAGTAGAAATCTTAGTACGTTTGTACATTTTCTTTTGCTTACAGCAAATGTGCTGATGGCAGCGTTTTGTATTGTTGTCCAGGCTCCCTGAGTCCCACCTGCCCCAAACCGACATGATCCAACACCTTCTTTTGCAAAGGAAGGAAGGTAAACCTCCACGTCACACATGCCAGTCACCTGTGTGGCGTCACACAATTTGGAATTTTTTTCTCCGGGCTCTTTATATCTCAAATCCCCTTTTTCTCCTCCACTTATGATACTAGCCACTTTTCATAATGGAGTGTTGTTAATATGATCTCACTACTTCCAAGTTTTACATTTTAATACACTTTAGAATTAGTATCAGCCTGTAACACACACAGGCCAATCAGAGGTTACGTCTACCCATTGCTGTAATTTGGCATACATTTTATTTCTAAATGTCTTATGAAGATTCAAGCTGAGTAATCCTTATCTTCAAATACCCTATCTTCTTTGGTTCTTAGGACAGTTGAAGCTTTAGCCAGCTCCTTCACTTCCAGAACATTCTCAGATTGCCTTCCCTTGAAGATCCAGGAAGTTCATGAAACCCCACAAAGCCTCAGAAGGGCTGATCCCGGACAAGAATCCATACCAGGCCCAGTGGACTGGCAAGCACTGTGTTAAAACATGTCACATCTTATCTTTATGAAGCTAAGGAGATACAGAACACACTGCTTTTATCAATTATGGTAAAAAGTAAGCTGATTTATTTGACGAATGCTAAAGTTAGCATATCTTTACAAGAGCAAAAGTTATAAGAGAAACAATGAATGAAAATGTAGGCCTTATTAAAAATAATCATACACAGAAATACAGTCAATGAAGCACCAAATTCACTTAAAATTGTGTTTTAGAACAAATATTTAGTAAGATGTAAAAGGTATTTATAACACAATATCGAGTAGCAAAATCAAGCCCAAAATGTTTGCAATATGAATTTCTAATCAACGTTTTGAAATTTAGGACAGATAGCAAACTATCAATAGCAGAATAGCAGGTCATTTTGTTTTTCTTGCTATTTCCTTTTTTGTTGTGTTTTGGTTTTGGTGCGGAAGCTGGAACCGGGCCTCCCTATGCCCGAGCTGGGAGAGTGGTCGTCCTCCCACCACCAGGGAGCTGCACCCCCAGCTATCTTCTTCCACATGCCCCTCTCTGCTGTCTTAATGTTTGTCAGAAAGGTAAGTGTACTACTTTAAAACAACAAATAGTACTCTGAAAAAACTGGTTCCGTTGCACATGCCACTGGAGTTGAAAACAGAGCCTTGAGCTTACAAGTCACCCTCCTATTCACGCATTCGCTTGCTTCACAATAATGCTTAAGGCCCGCTGAACCAGTCCTTAGTACTGCAGGAAACCGAACTGACCCAGCTCCTGCCCTGAGAACCCAAGAATTCTGGCCCCAGACAAGCAAGCAGTTGAATCCCTGCCTTCCAGGTGGGGCCTGAGGGGTTGCCGGGCAGCCGGGAGCAGCGAGGACCCCGCTGCGGACCCCTGGGACCCGGGCGCGGCCCACGAGGCTGAGTCCGAGCGGGCCTGCGCTGACCCCGCGTCCGCGCCGCCGCGCAGCTTGTCCACCGCCCGCGCTCCGCCGCTGCGCCCCCCACCCCCGGTCCCTCTCCCGGGCACCTCCGGAGACCTGCTGCTCCACCCAATCTGTTGCTCGCACCGCACTAGAGGTCTCTGCCCAGGCCGGCGCCGCGTCCCGGGGAAGGAAGAGCCGCGCCGGGGCTGAAGTTCTTCGGGGGGGAGGGGCTCCCTGGAGTCGGCGGCACGTGGGGGAGGCCCCGGTGGGGCGCACGTGGGTGCCTTTCTGGGAGGAAACCGTGTACCATCCGCTCTCGCTCGCTGCCAGCCAGTGTTTTCTTCCCCCAGTGAGTCTCTTAATTTTGCTCATTTATCTTGAAGAGCTCCGTAAGCGCCGTGGGCTCCGGTGGGGGCGTCGCACGGGGGCCCGACTCCCGACCCCCACGCCTGCCTCCCAGAGGAGCCATCCAACGCGGACCAAATCTCATTTTCCTACAAATAGTTTGTCAGAAGCAGCAGGGCAAGTAATAAATCACGGAGAGCGAGAGCGGAGAGGGAAGGGGGAGCGGAGGCCGGGAGGCGGCGCGGGGGGCGCGGGATGGAGCTGGAGGCGCAGATGGAGCGCGCGCGGGGGGCGCACGCGGGAAAGGAGGGCGAGACAAAGGGAAGGCGCGGGGTGGAGGAGAAAGGGAAGGCGCGGGAGAGGGAGGGTGGGAGGAAAAGCGAGAGGCTGAGAGAAGAGGGAAAGGAAAACACTGGGATGAACAGCAAAGAGTGAATCTCGAGGCAAAGAGAGCGGGAGAAACTGAATCCATCTCTTTCCTGGGAGGCAAAAGAGGCGGCTGGTAGGCAGGGAGCAGCCCAAAAGGTTGACTGGGGATTCCCCACGCCCTGCCTTCCCCAACTTCCTGAGCTATTGGGGAATGCTGCCCCCCCCCGGTCCCTGCTGGCCCCCTCTCCTCCCAGGCTGGAGGGATACAAGAGGCAGGTTGGGATGGGGTCAGCTTGTAGCACTAGCCAGCCCAGATTGAAAGTCCCTGCAGTCGGCATCCCCGTCCGCATGCTGGGTGATGGGGCATGCAGGGGAAACTTGCGCCCCAACTGTCAAGATGAAGCTTTGTGGCCTTGCCCAAGACACTTCAGTGAGCCTCAGTTTCCTCATTTAGCAAGCAAGATCAGTCATCCTGATTTTCGAGTTTGGGAGGATGGAAAGGGGGCGACTACGTGGAAAAACCGCTAGCGCACCGTGCAGACCTTTGATTAGAAAAAGCAGCCCGTTGAGTTAGCGCCGGTGAACTTGTCCCTGGGGCCCTGGGCAGGGTGCTGGGCCTTCCCACTCTGCTCTGCCGCCTTGCCGGCCACCCCCACATCCTGTGATCCCCAGCCAGACACTCTGATCCTGCAGCTGTCAACGCAAGCACACTCCAGTGCTTTCTGCTCTGCCTTTGGCCTCCCTC
>PVJO010000373.1:63712-253741 GCA_004026905.1 Hystrix cristata
CCCCCCCCCGCGTCCTCTCCCTCTCCCTTCCCCCCCCCTCCCTCCTCTTCTTCCTCACCCTCCCCCTCCCCCCCCCTAGCTGCTGGCCTGGAGCCGGCTCTGCAGGGGAGAGTGTGGACACCCTTTCAGGTCAGAAAAGGGAAGTCTTGTCTGTGTTGGTCACACACACAGCTCCCAGCATAGCCCTGACATGTGGTGGTCTCATGAAATAAGTGCCTTTGATATCAGGAATATGCTTTCACTAGTTCACATCTATGACTATAAAGAGGCAGTTGTTATGCAAAGGGCCCTGAGACACAAAAATCTCTGGCAGGAAGTGGCAAGGCGGGATTTGAATCCAGAGCATCCTTTCTCCTTTGCCCATTAGCAGGACCCTTCGGACATCCCTTGACTTGAGGTACCAGGAAGGTCGGGGTGGCAGGGGGGCCTCCGCCTCTTCAGACCTGGAGAGAGGACGCCCACGGGGTACTGCAGTCCAGGTGGCTCATTCATTCCTGGGCTGCTTGCCAGTGGCCCTGTCCTCTGGCTCTGGGCATCCTGGGAACTCTGTACCTTGTTCAGGACTTTGGGGACAAGGTCACATTTCTGGGAACCTCTCCCACCTCAGCTCTTAGGACCCCAGCTATATGTGCTCTGCTCACTTTCCCTCCGACCCTCCAGCAATTTGGTGCACTCTGGGGACCTCATGTTCGATGCTGACAAGGAGCAGAGTCCCAGAAAAAGACCACCAGGTTCTGCTCTCCTGCCATGTTCCAGTGAGACAGCCCTGAGCAATTCTTTTTACCTCTCCAGGCCTCGGGTTCCTCAACTGGAAAATGGGGATTTGCAAAAAATCCATGCCAAGCTCCCAAGGCTGTCATGAGAATCAATTAAGGCAAAAGCTGTGAAAGGCCTCTTACTCTTCACCTCCTTCTGATGACAGACCCTGCTTCCCCCCCCCCCCCCCCCCCCCCCCCCCCCCCCCCCCCCCCCCCCCCCCCCCCCCCCCCCGCCGAGCCCCCTGCCGAGCCCCCTGCTCACCCTGCAGGAAGTGCACACAGGCATCGATTCCAGGATCTGAGCCCTGAGGACTGCAGGAGGCCCCCTTCCCCTCACAAAGCACCAAGGCCCAAAAACATTTAAAACCCAGGAAGAGTGAACCAACTTGGGGAGGCAAACTAAAGCAGTGGCTAGGAGCTCTGCAGGAGTACAAACTCAAGCTTACAAATCCAGCTCTATCCTTTATTCACAGTGTTCCCTTGGAACAATCATTTTGCCTCTAGTAATGCCACTTTGTGAGGCAGATAATTTATCTATAGCAGTAGCACAAAGTAGATGTCCAATAAGTAGCGACTAGTCTTATTGCCCCTTATTTTTGTCTTGGCTCCTGACAAATTAGTGACCCAATTGTAACTTCTCGTCCTTTCTCAGTGTCCTCCAGGCCAGCACTTTAGTTCATATCTTTGTCCTCTCTTCTTTCAACAATAGTCGTGTCCTGTCCTGCCTCCAAGCCACTCGGCTCACCTCAGTCTGGCCTCATGGCCACCTTGGATTCCTAGTGTGCAGGCCACAGGAGGAGGCAGGGAACACCAGTGAAGTGGAGGCACCTGGCCAGAGTCACAGGCTGCCCCACAGGCACAGCCGCCCGCCCCTGGGCTCCTGTGGCCATGCTTTGGAGGATGGCCCTCCGACAAGACTTCGAATCCCCGCAGTCCCCCAGAGCAGCACACTTCTCTTCAGGCCCTTCCCCAGGCTGCCCTGACCCTGCTCCATCCCCGCCCATCCTTTGCCTGTTTTCCTCTGTTGTTCATTCAGAGATGGTTCCTCCCCTTGCTGACTTCAGACTGACAGCCCGGATAAGGGAGAGTCCAGGGCGAGGATTTTGCCCTCAAGGAGCTCCAATCTGGTGTGCTCCAGATGCCTCCCGCCCGCCCTGACCTTCTGGCTCAAGCTGTGGCTTCACCTCAGTCCCTGAAGAACGAATTCCTTCACGAAGCTCTCCTAGATTGGCTCTGGATTGAAAGACTGTTTCCCGAATCCTCCCAAAAGATTCTACTCCTTGTTGGAACTATATCCCCAGCGTAGTTTTATCTTTTTTAAAACTGTACTTCTCTCTGTGCTGGTAACATGCTGATGGCTGACGATTTTAAAGTCCGCTTAATGCATACAGTCTTACCTGGTTGCTGAAGATAGAGGTCCTCGTCAATATCTGCATTACAGGGGCTGGGGATTTAGCTCAGTGATTAGAGTGCTTGCCTTGCAAGCACAAGGGCCTGAGTTCGATCCCCGGCACCACAAAAAAAAAAAAAAAAAAAAAATCCGCATTGCATTTTAAGCCCAAGGGACTCGGACCTCAGTCCTCCGTGAATCTGAATCATGGTCCTGAAATGCAGTCCCTTAGCAAGAGGGGCAGCCAGACCTGCCTCCCGAGCAGGGGAAAGACTCTCTGGAACCTTGCAGGTGCCACCAAGGGGAGGAGATGAAGAGCTTTGGACATCAGAGAAGGGAAGGACCATTCCCGGATGTGGAGAATCCAGGGCCCCACCCTACTTGGCAGCTTCTTAGATGCCCCAGCTCTGTTTAAATGCTTTCTTCTATGGAAGCATCAAGCTTTATCTGCCTGTAACACACGGTGGATTCTCTGGGGGAGTTTCAGATAGTTACATCTGTGCACAACTTTGCTTTCACTCTCTACTGCTTGATTGTGCAGATTTTTCCCCCAAAGAGGGCAGATTCTACCAAATGTTGTGTTCCCTCCCTCCGCAACCCCCTCCCCCAATATAATGCCTGGTACTTAGTGGATGCTCAATAAATAAATATTGGAGGAAGGGAGAAAAGGAGGACCAGAAGAGAGAAATGAAGCAAGGACAGTGAGGAAAAGGGAGGAAGAGAAGCAGGGAAGAAGAGGCAGTGGAGGGAGGAGGGATTACAGAAATGCACTCAGGTGGGAGCCATACTCTATAAACGGTGCAGGGAGGCATTTCCTCTCAATCTGGTGGTGTGTGTGCCTCGCTCTCCCAGGACCAACAGGGGCTCCTGAGGAGCAGATTCAGCTTCCCCTTGCTGCCTGGGGAAAGAGCCCCGACTCCTAGGTGCCCTATGTGGAAGCCAGCACTATCTGAAGAGCACTGGGTGTAAAAGTAGCAGCTGCAAACTCATTTGGATGATTAAGATGGCTCAGATCAGCGAACTTGAGCAAGATCCAGTAAAATTTAAGAAATCTGGCAGCATTGCTGCCCACTTTCAGAACAGGAGATTGCCAGGCAAAGTGGGCTGCCAGCAGCCAGGGTCCTCTGGATCTGCTGCGACAGGATGTCCAGGTGAGGACATGGCTACCAAATGGCAGATAAATGGTGATGGCCTGAAGGGCCTGGGCTTGGAACCTCGCACAGAGGGCACTCAAAATGCAGTCTACTGAAATGTGAATGGGGTGAAAATGTATTCTCGTGTTGCTTTTCTTTTCTCTAAGAAGTGGGAGACTCAGATTCCCATGCCCATGTCTCTGTGGCAGGGTAAGGATTTGCTGCAGAATATAGAGGTGAGCCAGGCCCAAGAAGGGCAGCAAGCTGGGAAACAAGAGCTGCCAAGAGCTGTGACCTGGCCTTGGGCCACATTTTCCTGACTTTGTCTTCATCCCTAAAACCTCTTTTCCAATCAAGGTGGTTCTACATCTCAGCCTGTCTTCACAGAGTCTCTTCTTGAGTTACAAAGTACCAGAAAGAATTTGAAAAGATTTTTCTTCAGAAAAAAACCCAAAAAAACCAGACTGAAGCTCTCATTATTTTAATGCAGAATGAAGTCTCCCCTAATTCCATATACTTTTGATCTTTCTTCAAATGTTGCCAACCAACTGAGAATCTTCTCTACTCTCAAATTCACTCTGCCCTTCATGTTAAGATGTCAAGGAGCTGGTTGCCCTTTACGAGGTTCAAAAACGTCCCATCCATTCATTGACTCAGCAAATCTTTTATTGAGCACATGCTGTATAAGTAAGGCTACAGGAGAAACAAACACGAACAACATAGCCTGTTACGGTTTAAGTTTTAAATGTCCCCTCAAATTCTCATGTGTGGAGGATGATTGGATCATGGGGGCGCTATGCTCATCAGTAGATTCATCCATTAAGTTCAGTAACTGAGTGTGCTATTAGAAAATGGGGCTTGGTTGGAGGTGGTCACCAGGGTATGACCCGAAAGGGTATAGCTCCCTCCCTGGCTCTTCCCTTCACTCTCTGCTTCTTTGCTGCCATAGGTCAAGTGCCTTTTCCTCCAACATGCCCCTCTGCCATCCTGTTTCTACCATGGTGCCAGATAATCACAGACTGAAATCGCGAACCAAAACTAAACCTCGCTTCCTTTAAATTATGGCTGTCAGGTATTGTGTATCATTGACAGAAAAGTGACTAAAGACAGGGACTAAGTCATTGAGAAGTTTCTGTCCAGGAGAGAGAATTTAAACAAATAAGAAAATTATTATACATACAGTGTTGCATACCTTACATACCATAATGCCATAGACTATCAAGGTTGATCAAAATCTTAGAGATTGTCTGGCCTTTAAAATGTTCAGTGCCAAAAATAAAATAAAATGTTCAGTGCCTTACAAAACCCATCCAGTCCAAAAAAAAAAAAAAAAAAAGGCTGGGGATTTAGCTCAGTGGCTAGAGTACTGGCCTTGCAAGCACAAGGTCCTGAGTTCAATCCCAAGCACCAAAAAAAAAAAAAAAAACCATCCAGGATCATCTTTACCCTTAGCATTTGAAAGGCCTAAATTCGGTAGTTATGAGAAAGAGATCCAAGCTTTTTTATGAAGTTATTTGGAAGAAATGCTTGTCCTTCTGGGTTTTTCTATATCTGTCACTCTCGCGCTGGCTATTTTAGGAAGCGAGGTTTACCTCTCTGGGCCTCAGTTTCCTTCTCGCTAACTGAGAGGGTGGGATCACAGGGCTTCTGAGACCCTTTGAGCTCTAACGTTTGATGATTTATGATTAAGACTGAGATGACATTGCTTTGCCTGCTGTCCAGAAAGTGACCCGCCAACTTTCATAAAAACAATCATCATTAACTGATGTTAATTGATCAATAAAACCACCACAATTTTATAGCATGAAACTTGGGACTTGCTGAGATTAACGCTACAGATGAGTCTTGTGGAAGTTCAGCTGTAGAAATGAAAATAGCTGACTGGTAGCCTAATGATTCAAAGTGACACAGACTCAAACTTATTTTGGTTGAAATAAGAATAGTGCGGAGAAACTGAGCCGTATATAAAACAATGTCATGGTTGGAAGAACACAGGTCAACTAGGTTGGTTGGTGGGGGGAAGGGACTGGGCTTTCTGGGGTCAGGATTGGTACAAGAGGAACACGGAGGGTTTGGTCACAGCACTGCATTTCTCCCCCTAAAGAGATTGTGGCCATCCCTACCTTGGGACCCTGGCAACCTGTGGTCAGTAAAGCAGTATCGAAACCTCCCATTTTTCCTCAAATTTAATCTATTCATTATCTGTTCCTCTTCTTAAATTTAATGTCATTCCTTCCTGACTCTCTATTCCGCTCCCCCTTTGGACTTGACATAATTTTCCTGGTCTTTTAAACTCATCCTCAAGACTCTCCCATTTTATGCCACCCTGTTAAATTAAATAAAACTTATCAAGTGTTATCACCTATTGTGCACCAAGTAATTTATGTACTTTATCCTTGCACCAAGAGAATTAGTAATGTTGGGACTTTTCTTGCCATTTCATAATTAAAGAAGCCGAGGCTCGGAGACTTTAAATAACTTGCCGAGATGGGACACTGGTGATTGGTGGAATAAGATTCAGCTACATCTGCTTGCTTCTGAAGTTTTTAGTCCAACATCTAGATCCATATCCCACTCAGTATCTACCCTGGAGTCTCTCACATCTATCCTGGAGTCTCTCAAGAAAGAATAAGATAAGTGACCCTATAAATTGTTAGTGGCTTTGTCCAAGATGAGAGACAAAATGTCAGCAAAAAGAAAGTGAAGAGGTACATCTGAAAGCTGTGGGGTGCAAAGAAACCTGCGAGGTTTGCATCATCATAGCAAAGAGATGATGCATTTGAGGGTCATGAAGGTAAAAGGAGCCAGACATAGTGCAGGCAAGAGCAGGGAGACTGAGAAGCGAAATGGAGGGCATTTAAGGTTGCAGCGAGAAGTGGCTTTTGGCACAGGGCACCGGGAGGTAAAGTATATTGCAGATGCTGGCGGTGGCTAGACAAGAGGAGACTTTGAAGGTCACCATCCAGCTGCCATCTATGCCAAAGAAAAATGGACATCTGACCTAGTCTAGAAAGCCAAAGTCAATTAGAGGTATGCATAATATTAGTTCTAGATCCTGTGATAAGTACCAGGTTTTTAAAAATGTGTACGTATAAACCTACAATCCACACGCTGCCACCTTCTTCCGTGCAGACGGCAAACGTATTGTTACTATGTTCAAAGCCAGCCCTCAAGTGTGAGTCACCAACTGACAACATATGACAAGGAAGCAAGCCTGCCTTAAGAAGACTGCTTTATGCAAATGTGTAAATACATCAAACATGGTTCTGAAGACTTTGGGTTAGGTGTAGATTTTGAATTTCTCACATTCAGTTTAGAGATGAGTTTGGCAGTACAGGACTCTGTACAAAGTGGTGATGACCTGCACAGACAACGGCCCTAGGAAGCACCGCACACAGGCCATCATGTTGAGGTCACCACCCTCCCCATCCTGTGCAGCTGGAGGTGAACTTCTCAACTTAGAACACCAGTTACTCTTGCTGTTGCGAATTCTCTAGCCAGAAATAGTCCAGAAACACATAAGGAAGTTAAACAGGGATGATAGTGGCTACTATGGACGTACTTAATTAACACTCCTATTAGTAGAAGACATAGCATCGTGTTGTGTATGTATTCTAGATGGTTGATTAGTAATACATAATACTATTAATGTTTTAATCAGGGATAATAAGATGATGTTTCTCAAACACTCACATTGAACAAAGTACCTTCTATGTGACAAACGTCAAGCAGGGCCACAGGCTTTCCAAGCTCTAAGGACTGACTCCAGCTCTGGCTCCTTTGTGTCATATTGCTCCACTTACATAAGTCTCAGATGCCTCACCTGTAACTCCTGCATTGGGCCCACCCTCCAAGACCTGCCCCCCGACACTCTTCTTCCTTCTTGGAGAGGCTCATTCTTACCTGGCTCCTCCCGTTGTGTGGCCGCCACACCTGCTGCCCACTCCGCCCTGCTCACTGGGTTTCCCGTCTTAGCCTGTGTGGCTTCTGTTGCCTTTCAGATCTCAGCACAAGCCTCATTTCCTTGGAGAAGTCTACTGCAGAAAGGAACAGGCCAAATCTTTCCATTACAGATCACATTGATCGCTGGTGAAGATTTACACGCATTGATGTGATTACTTCATTCTTGCTTATCGCGTGTGTGGGGCCCAAGAAGAGACACTTTGGCTGTTTATTCTCAAGGCCGTACCCCAGGAACTACACTATAGTGGGAGCTCAATTTGTGTGTGGTGGGTAAATGAAGAAAGTTTATCCATCAGCTGATATAAAATGGGACGACACCTACCTTATAATAATAATAATAATAATAATAATAATAATAATAATAATAAACCATAGCTTATCCCATCATCATTTCGCCCTCCCTTAATACATGACCCCAACCTTCAGCAACATATAATCTCCAATTATAAACTGTGACCTTACAAATATCCCACTCCTTTTTCCCACTGCCTGCTACCCACCACTGATCTACCTGGTCAGTGTCCTGAGTGAACAGTCCCTTGCCCGTCAGGCACAGATAACTGTCAGGCCCTCTACTTTCTCCCTGCTTCCTTCCTCTCCCCGAGTGAACCTCCTGCCCTCCTTCCCTCTGTGCCTCTCTCTCCCAGGGTCTAGTGTGGTTGAAGATCCTGAAGTGTTTTGTATATTATAGCAGCTCTTTTTTTAATATCTTGAAAGAAATCTGTGTTTCCCTCTTTCCTTCTCACTTTGTCTTTCCTTTTTCATCATTCCTCTCTCCTCTTTCTCTCTCTGATCATTCTATTTGTGAGACAAAAATTGACCTTAATCATGATGGATAAATGCAAGAGCAGAGCTCAAGTGATCTGTCTGAATCAACGAGAAGGGAGATGGAATTAGATGTCATAAAGAAACAGTGGCCAGCCTCGGAAGTCCTTGAACAGGCTCACAGCCTTCTCTAGACTCCCCCAAAGTCTATCTCTTCAACATCCTCTAATGCATTTGCTTCTTCAGGTCAGCTTTTGGGGCAAATGCAAGAACTAGTATATCTGGCTTTTAGATACTGTTTAATCACACAGCAGTGGTGTTATATGCTGATGCATTTCATTCAAGATGTATGAGGTCTTAGCTACTCTGAGTGACTGATCTAGGAATTCTGCTAAGGGTGATTTTTATACTATTGTTTTCGTGAAAAAGAGCTGGACTTCTGGGCTCTTTTGTAACTTTCGTCTTCTCTTTTAAGAAGCTAGAAGGAATCTGGTTATCACAGAGAACATTTCATTGGAAGAAAGATTGTATGCATTTTAAGAGTGCTGGTAATAGCCTGGGAGTGCCAGGCCTTTGCTGTAGGAGTTATACAGATGTCATAGACATTTGGCCTAGAAGGAGATCCCACCAGTGCGGCTCCTGGGGTCCTTGACAAACAGAGTTCCAGGTTCCTGCACAGTCTGCAGCTGCAGCCCCCACAGCAGTCACATCTCCCAGAAGCCCGGAGGCTGTCTGCCGTGCCTGGGTCCTCTGATAGGGATGAGCTTCTCCTCTCTGTCCCCCTCTCCTCGTCATCCAGCCCTCAAGGGAAACTGCATGCACAGGACACTAAAAGTCCCAGCAGCAGCAGCAGCAGCAACAGCAGCATCCATCTTTCCCTGAGCATCTCCAAGCAAACACCTCCAAGCAACCCCCAGGCAGGAAGGACCTACCCCAATTTCAGATGAGACTGTAGTAAATGACAGACTGGGGTTGGGGAGCTGAGGTGCGAACATCTCTGGCAGCCCTCTCTCCCAAGCCCCTGCACATTCCAGGGACTGACGTGAGTGTGTATGGGTTCCTTTTCCAAGTGGTACTTTATGCAGAATCCAGAGTAGACAAAATCCAAATGGCCAGTGTGAGAGGCATACAGAAGAGAAACCAAAGTGAACCCTAGAGAAAAACAATGCAGGTCCACACCTCAGGGTACTAGGAAAGGAAGCGGATCAATGGGCCTGGAGGTGGAAATTGGGACAAGATGAGCAGCAAAAACCAGGCTTCTTCAGGTATGGTGGTGTGGCTGGTGGTGAATCAGGCTGGTGGTGTGCAGAAGGCTAGTGCTCCATGATGCACATCTGTGCAGTGTCACAGATTTCAAGCAACTGGGACACCAAAGGACACAGTCTCTCACCCGCTGTTAGAAAAGAAACAGTCACTTGTATGGCTTCCAGGGACACAAAGCTTCATGTAGCAGGTGAGGCTCTGAGATGTTATGTAAATGAACCAAGTCCAAATTTAAATGCTCTGGGGAGATTCATTGTTAAAAGGAATTTAGGAAGCCTAAATGACTAGCTATCCCCAGCTGTCCTGGTCTGTAAGCTTGTTCTCACAAAGCAGGTCTCCCAGAAGTGGGCTGACCCTGGCCGATACTTGATCAGCCCACCCTGGTTTCTGATGAGCAGCAAACCACTGGTTATTGCCACTGATGGCAGCGGTGTCCTATTTGTAGTGGTCTCTGGGGGAGAAAATCCACAACCTTTTTCACAAACTCATTTCAACCTTTAAACTTCTTCCAGTCTGAGTTTTCTCCTCTGTCCCCAATCCCACCTCCTGCCCCTTTAAGATGAACAGAAGGGGTCGCCTCCCTGAAGTCCCTGTGTGTGGATTTTGACTTCATAATTCTGCTTTTCTTTTTCCCTAAGATACTCCTAAGTCCTCCTTCTCCTTGGAAAGAGGGACCTTTGGGCTAGGGATCAGGCATGAGCTCGGCAACACCTTGAAATAGATCCCCAGGTGTAGGGTTCCTGCTCTGCCACTTATCGGTTGGGTCCTCTTGGTCTTGTGACCTGACCACTGTGAGGTATGACCACAGACTCCTTGTCTGTAGAAGGTGGACGGGGGCAGTAGCTATCACGAAGCGTTCTCAGGATCAAAGAAAACCAAGCACAGGTTCAATATCCATTATCTGTAATGCTCGGGAATGGAAGTATTTTTGGATTTTGGATGTTTATAGATTTGGAGTATTTGTATATACATAATGAGACCTCTTGAGAATGGGACCCAAGTTTAAACACAGGTTCATTTGTGTTTCATATACAGCTTACACACATAGCCTGAAGGCAATTTTATACTGTATTTTTTTTTGATATACTGTATTTTAAAATAATTGTATACACGCAACATTCTATGGTATGGAAATTCCCACCTGTACTGTCATGAAGTTTCTGGTTTTTCAGCACTCTGGATTTTAGATTTTCATGTCAGGAAGCTTGAGTCTCCATGGTACCTGGAACCCTCACGTGCTGTGAGGCTGTGTCCTCCCCTATGCTCCTCCACACTGTGACAAGCTCTTCCATATGGTCAGGTTTAAGTCACGTTAAAAATATCTGTTGTGACCTGCAACACAAAGCAAAAGCAATCGCTGGGAAATGAGAATGTCAGACATGGTTTCTGTCCTGAAAATCTTACAGGTGACTTGGCAGAGACACCCAGGCACAGAGACACCCAGACACAGACACACACGCCCTTGCATAGCCCTGCCATAAGATGTCCAGGCAGGTTTGTTGGATGGTGAGAAGCGGGTTCCCTGACAGATTTCCTTCCCTCAGCCCTGAGCTCCCTGTGAAGTCTACAGATTCTGCCTCCTGAGATTTGCCTAGAGAACTGGCAGAGGTTCTTTAGCCAAGAACGAGAGGTGGGTGAGGAGGGGGAGGACGAAGGGCCTAACGTCACTGGGCACGCTCTCTGCTCTGACCTCTGTACTGCATGCCACTCCAGTCACTTAACCTGATTCTAAGATAACATTGCAAACTACTTTGGTTGGACAGTGTCCTGAGTCACCCCGGTCCCCTTGTAAGACTGAAGCACTCATTCCCCAGCTCTCAGAACTCTCTGGATCTGCACTTGGCTGACGAAAGTCAAGCCCCACTTCCAGAATAAGTGGTTGATACACGACTTTGAAGGCTCGGTACCCTCACTCAAGTCGGGACCATGCTGCAGAACCATCCGGCTTCAGAGCACTGTGTAACCTACGTGGCCGCAGAGCTTCCCCCTCTCCCCACGCAGGGGCCAGTCGCAGAGCCACTCCCCAGTAAGCCTGCTGCACACTCTTCTCCCCACAGAGACTTGGAGAGGCTCAGAAAGGTTAAGAAACTTTTCCCCGGTCACATTGCTGTTAAGTGATGGGACTGGGCTCAAACCCAAGTTAGTACAACAGCAAAACTATCATTTTCAGTACATGGAATAAAATCCCCCATGACACTTAGGAATTCAATATATTCCTTGAACTCTAAAACTTCCCCAAAGAAGTAGGATGTGTACTTCAGACCAGCAAAAATCCAAATGAGATCAGGCCTAAGGCTTAGAACTGATGACAACATTTAGTCCCGACTTTCTCCACAGGCCACCTCAGGTGACGCAGGTCCAGGAAGGCCCAGCCAGATGGTCTGCAGCAGAACTCCAAGGACGCAGCACCAGGCCCCACCATGTCACCTTCTACTCATGTCACCTGCTTTACACGGGCTTTGGTTTCTTCATTTATAAAATAGAAACGATAGTTCTGCTCCAGAATTGTTCCCAGAGTTAGCTGATATGAAATATGCTTAAACTATCTTGAAATGCACAAAATCTCCCACTTCAGCAGGAATGCAGAACCCAGAAAAGATGAGAGTAGGTGGCATTTACTATGACACCCAAGGAGATTCTTCCAGTTTCTTGCTAGCCCGCTTCACCTTCGCGCCCCTGGTCTTCACAGCAAGACTGTTGATGCCCCCAGAGGAAAACTCACACTAAGATTCTTGGTCCACCTGGGGCCAAACAGGACACTTGCATGAGCAGGGAATTGCATATTTGGGCCCTGGCTTACAGACTTAATTATCTCAAAAGTTAGCTCTAATTTTATAAACTACCTCTCTCTCTGGGTTTGATTTCCTTTTTTCTGAAATGAAGAAATTGGACTGGATGCTCCTTCGTGCCCTTTCCATCTCAGGCATGTAGACTCCTATGGTAGCTGGTGCCCTTTAGACAAAGTGTTCCTCCTCCTTCGCCCTACTCTTGTTCGTCTACCTGCCTCCCCCACCCTTCACCCTTGCATCCCAGGTAGGAGGATAGAAAGGGCAGCAGAGGAAAGCAGACTCCAGCCAATCCAGGGTCCCCCAGAGTCGGTGGTACCCTGGAACAACAATAAGCCACTCTGGCGGCTCTTTTCTGAGGAATGTATGCATGCTCCTCATCTAAATGCAAAGTCCTCACTGTTGTAATTGGCTCTCACATTCCAGCTGACCATCTGTTTATAGCGAGCCTCACACTATGCTCAACTGTCCACCCTGTAGAGCATTTTAGGAGCTGCTCACTGATTTTACAATTAGTCAAATAAGTGCAGTTAGAAACAAAATGTGCTGGGAGAAGGTTGAGAAAATACGCACCAAAGCTAAATAGACCACAGTTGTTCAGAAAGCCAGTTTACAACGTTAATGAGCAACACATTCTGCCCAGGCTAAGCGCCTCACCTCACCCACATGCACTTTGGCACACGGGGCAACAGGAACGGAGGCAGCTGTAACTGTCACCCCGTGGGAGGTTTGCAGCACCCTTATTGCAAAAGACAGATGTGTTTCCCAGAAACAGAGACTTGTTTTGCAGACTTGTAGGATGTTTCCACAGCAAAATCTCATCACCAACATGCTGTGGTTTACAGAGAGATGGCTTTCACTAGAAAAAGGTTTCTAATGGCTCCTCTCCATAAGCACACTAGTGATGGTGGAAAAAAGCGGGAAGAGCTTTAATTCCATTCATTCATTCATTCGAAAGTACTTGATAAGTACATGCTACCTGCTGTTTATTTGACAGCCAACCAAACTTGTGTGAATCCTCATGTGATTTCAAATTGCTCTTTTAGGAAATTAAGTAGAGAAGTAATGAGTAACTTTTGCCGTTAATCTCTAAAGAACCATTTGTGAATTTACTTTGGTACAGGCATATGACAACAGGACCATCAGACATTTCGTATCATCCATGCTGCCACTGCCTACTGGCAGAAGTGAAATTTGTAGATGGTTCTGTCCAGATTTCAGAAGAAATATGTCATGTACATAAACCCAAAGCATTGAGTTTAATGTTGTAGTCCAGGGACGGTCAAGAGACCATCTCATGAAGCAACGTGAATGAGTGGGGTGCCGTGTTGGGACATATTCTGAAGCCAGCTCGGCTGAGTGGGAGAGTGTCCTGGGATGCAGGAAAGGGAGGGGTGTTTAGCATCCTGGCTTTTGTATTTTGTAAACTGCATACCAGCATCCTGCAGGCCTTTTGACCAGAAGTGCTTTTCCGCTGCTAATTGACTCTCAGAAATGCACTCACTCGAAGATTTAGGCTCTTTTTCTGGGAGAACAATCTGAGCCACATGGCCTCAACAAGGTACCCAAGCTCTGGGGCCCAGACTGTCTGCGGCTTCCCTCTCTGTTCAGCAGAGCCAGGCAAGGGAGCGGGTTCCTCTGTCCCACTCAACAGCCAGCGTCCATCATGGGCGAGTTAGGCAAAGCGAGCTTGGGGGTAGTTAAAGGGACAATGTTTGGGGTGGACAAGCCATGCAGGCCCCTTGCCCCTGGGACTTGGAAAGCCTAACCATACAGCAGGCCAGGAGCTAACCACGCAAGTCGCAGCTCCTTGTGAGTTAACTCCAGGGACAGCTGCACTCCTCACCTTCTGTCTGTGTAATTAACTAGCAGTTGTTCCTGTTTTGTGGAACATAGACCCGGCAGCCCCTGGGAGGGCCTATGGGGACGTTCTCAGTCTGATTGGCAGACACTTGGCAGGAGGCGCAGCTCCCGCAATGCTTGACTGAGAGGACGGAGGACAACTGATTTTTTCTTCTCCACCTGAAATCACACTTACCATCCATCTCTTCCCCTCCCTCAGAGCCCTCTCAGTGTAACAGTGGCCACTGCTGCCGGCCACCAACCTTATGAGTCCCCTGATGTGTCCAACTCAGTCCTGATGTCTACTGCTATATGAAACTGGATTGAATCCCTAAATCCTTGGAATTTGAGTTCGAGTGTGTCTAAACTGAAAGAAACTTTAAATGCCTTGAAAGTTTCACCACCATGCAGAAGTGGACACTTACTCTTGGAATACCCAAGGATACACAGCCGGCCAGGGCAGGGCTGGGGCCACTTCCGGGGCTTGTCATGCCCAAACTCTACTCTCGTGTTATCCTCTTCAAAACCCCACAAGAAGTGCAATCCATAACAGTCTGGAGCCACATGATCTCCCCAGATTAAATCACTTCAATGTGTTAACTCCCTTTTCTAAGCCTTCAACACTAATCTCTTATCTAAATTCCAGAACTACTTTTTAAGGTATTTAAAGATCCTTCAGATGCAATTTGGTAGCATTCTGTCTCTTCCCTCTTTCTTGAGCCTATCTAGTCAGCTGTGTTCTTGCCTATAGCCTTTAAATTCTGGATGTGGATCCATTCTGGGAGGCAAATGTGTAATCACCTGGATTTGTGGATCATGGATTTAAAATCCTGTGCCCTTGAGGGAACTTTCTGGAGTGCTGAATATCCCATCTCTTCACTGGGGTAGTGATCATACGTGTGTATAAAATTGCCAGAACTCATAAACTGGGTCCCTCCGATGGGTGTGCTGCAACATACGCAAATTCTATCTCAGTAAAGTTGAGTTAAAAGAAAACGATACCCAAACAAATCACTTACTTCCAGTAAAGCTGTAACAAAGAATACTGTAGTCAAGACTCTCAGACTGCCTTACAATACAGTCCATTTCTCCCTGAGAGAAGGGCTGTGCTTAGTCGTAAATGTGAGTTGATATATTTTCTGAGACTACAAATCAGTCTTTACCTGCACATTAAAAATATTCCTCCTTGTTTCACATACAGATACACAGACACGGCCCCAAAGCCATAGCAATTTGGTCAAACTGCCTGAGTATTTCTGAAGCCTCTCCAGGTAATCCTAGTGGGCAGCAGGGCTGAGAACCACCTGAGTCGCTCTTATGGGTGTCAGCAGTCAGGGTGGCTTCTTTAGGATCGCCGAGTGTCCAGCAGGTGAGTCAAGGACAGCAGATGACACTACGTCCTGCTGTGACTTACAGTCTGCTTGGGATGCAAGCCACAGAGCTGCATAAAAAGGAGGTAGGCTGTACCTGAGCAGGGCTGCTCCCACGAGTGGAGGTGTTTAAGTCACCCACAAGAGAGGCAAGGGCACGGTGGCCTGTTGGAGGGCAAAGGTACTCACTTCCAAGGTGAATTTCGAGAGCCTTCCTCCTGCTCCTGCACCTCTCAGGCTTTCGTGGATGAGTAAGTGGAAACTCAGAGAGGTCAAGTAGTTTCCCCAAGCTCTCACAGCTGGCCAGGTAGGAGGGTGGCCTTGAGCCCATGACTGCAAGCTCCAGAACACAAGCTCTTTCCAGATGCCACTTGTGCCCCATCAGGTACGGGGTCTCCCCTCCCTCTTCGATTTTCCAGAACTGATGTATTGGCCTAGTATGTGGTACTCTGATTCGCTCAAGCTCCCCAGGTCCCAGGGGCAGAGAGATGAGTCAAAGCAACAGTGGTGCATGTAGGGGTGGGGACAGCTCTCTCTCTAAGTGACATCCACCCAGCCTGCAGTCACAGGGAAATGCACTCATCAGAGGGCACAGGTGCCTGGCGCCTCCTCTGAAAGGGGAACCGCGTGTGTGGGGCGAATAATTCAGCTCCAGGAGGGAGGGCACAGAGAGCCACACCGCCCCTCCTCCTTTGCCAGGGCAACGTAGGATGTCAGACAACACTGTGGCCGCCTCCTTATTGGGCTGCTCGGCCATTGTCCCCTAGACAATGGTTTCCGGCCCTGGCTTTGTGTGGGGCTGCCAGCTGAGGTTATTAGCCACGGGAGCTGCCTTTGAGGGACATCCAAGGGAGGGGTGAAAGGTCACTAGGAGCAGTGAGGGGAGCGGAAGTGGGAGGGAGAAGCAGCACAAAAGAAAGGGATGAGCCCCTGTCCCCCTCCCCCTCCCTCGGAGGAACCCCAAACAGAGCTGTGCCCAGAGAGAGGTGGGGTGGGGGGCAGAGGAAGTTCCAGCTGCTGCAGAGAGGAGCATGGCGTGGCCATCTGATGGCCTTAGAGGTGGGAGGCAGTCACCAGCCACCTGTGGCTTTTCAACTGACTCCTGAAGTAGAGGGCTGCTCCCCAAGCCCTCCAATGTCCCATCCACAAGAGGCAAACCGGATAGACCAGAATATGTCAGTCCTGGGAGTGAGGGGTGCTGCCCTTCCCTACCACTTCCCAGGTTAGCCCTGCAGGTATGGGACAAGGACATCCAGTAGAGACCTTCCTGGGCAAGTGGCCATGGACACAGGCCATAGATAAAGCTGCAGAAGTTCATCATCCGTGTGTCACCTCTTTTTAATGGACAGGGAAACCAATGCCCAGACAGCGAGATGACCCATCAAGGGCACAAACCCAGTGATGGACACAACTGGGATTTGGAACACTGCCTATTTCTTGCCCTTGGGAAGCACTGGGCTTCTGCCATCCAGTTAGTTGCAGCCTCCATCCTTGCCCCAAATTTCTCAGGTCCCCTGAGTTCTAAGACTGGGTCTAGCTTCTCAGATAATATCAAAAGACATGAGCTTGCCACTACCAGCCCCTCCCAAGATGCCAGGCCCCAGGGAAGACAGCTCTGCCCTGCCTCTCAAATAAGACAAAGGCAGAGAATACTGCTCTTAGAGCTGCCACCACTGCACCCAGTTCTGCCAGCACAGCAGAAGATGCCCAAGCCAGAATGTGCCACCCAGAGCAGGGCCGCAAACCTTGGAGCTTCAGGTGGCTTCTCCAGCCTGTGTACTAGAGAAAGGTAGGGAGGGGTGACAATCAGTTAAATTATGACATAATAAATATTTACTATCTTATGTATAAGTTTGGATATGAACAGAGGTTGTATGAATTATTCCACCCAGAAAAGTATGAATTATTCTACCCAACTTCTGTGTCTAATGTTATACATTTTATCTCCAGCCCTCTACCTCCACCCTGACTTCCATCTTCTCCTGGTAGCCTCCCTTCCCTCCACTCAGGGCACACTAGACCACCAAGGCCGGGCAAGCTTGGCTGCCTCACTGCCTTCTCCCCGCCACCACCCCTAGGAAGTCCAGCCCACACCGCCCCAGCTCTCCCACCCTCGCTCCTCTGCCCGGTGCATTTCCAAAGCCCCTCCTGAGCTTGGCTGGTCCCTTGGCCATCTCTTCCCGCTGTGACGCTGGAGCTCCCCTTGCCTAGTAAAGCTGCCTGGAAGTGGAGCCGCCCTTCTTGCAGCCAGCACAGTGGCCCTTAGTTGGTAAACAGCGTGGGGGTGAAGGCTTATTTGAACAAACTCACAGTAAGCAGATCAAACTAAGGCAATGATGAAGTGTCTCCCTTTCTCTCTGTGTCTCTCTCTGTTTCTCTGTCTCTGTCTCTCTGCCTGTCTCTCTCTCTCTCTCTCACACACACACACACACACACACACACATACAGATATACACACTCACACTTACATAGAGCTGCACCACAACCCTATGAACTGTCTGTATTAGCATGAACATTTTGGTCACCTGCCTTGTCTGTTCAAAGCCAAAGCCACCATCCCCCTGCCCTCCCCCCTGAATTTCCTTCCTGAAACCTCAAATCGTCTCTGCTCCAACTGGAAAGAAGCACGCACTACCTATACTGCAGCCGGGGACGTGAGGATGTGCGGACTTTGCTTTCCACTCAGCATGGTGCACCCTTTGACACTGCTTATGTACTTAGGTCTCCTGGAGTGAGCTGTACATGGGGACAGGGTTCAGCTTGGGGACTTGAGTCTAACTACTGCCCTTAAGCCCACTTCAGCCCTCTCTTGATTAACACCCAAGAGGCCCAAACTTTTCAGAGTTTGGCAACAAATTAAAACCCAAACCAGCTACAACAAGAGAGGGTGGAAGGAGTGGGAAGCAAATGAAATGTTAAAAAAAAAAAATAAGCAATACATACTTGCATTCTCATTAGTAGGAACATGTGAGATGAAGCACGCTATGTTATTAGGCATTCTCTCGATTCAGTAAACACAAGCTGAATAAATTTATAAATATCAGCATTAAGTGAGATTTAACGGGAAGCTGTTTATCTTCTGCCTGTCAGGCAGGAGGCGACGCTTTCCATGTACCACTCGCCAGCCCTGCAGCCTGCACCCGGCTGCTCAGGTGAGCCTGGCAAGCCACTGCAGCGGGTCTGGTAGTGGGAGGGGCCGCATGGCAGAGCGGCCACCAGCGTGGGCCCTGAGCAGTGAAGAGATGGAGCTAGCTGACTTGGCTGCATCCCTGTCTCCCCAGCAGCAGCAAGTATCTGTGTAACTCTGAGGATGCTGGTTATCATCTCTAAGCTAAGCACCTTGGTATGGCTTCATGTCCTCACCAAAAGTCTTGTTGAAATTGATCAGCTGTGTGAGGTATGAACAGATAGGACCAGGTAAGACCTGGAAGAGGTGATTAGGCCACGGGGGCTTATGAACAAATTAGTCTGCTCAAAGAGCAATGGATTATTGAATTACCTTGAGAGCTGGTCTGTTTTAAAAGCCAGTTAGGCTTGGTCTCTTCTGTGTATCCCTCTTACCATGTGATGCTCTGTGCTGCCCTGGACGCTGGACGCGAGTCCCCACCAGTGAGAAGGACCTTGCCAAATGAGGCCCTGCAACCTTGCACCTCCCAGATTCTAGAACCATGAGCTAAATAAACCTTTTATTCTTTGTAAATTATCCAATCCGTGGTGTTCCATCATAGCTACAGAAGACAGACTAAGATACAACTCAACTGAAGTGTTAAAAAACCAATGCTGGCTGGGTGCGTTGGGACACACCTGTAATCCTACATGTTTGAAGGCTGAGGCAAGAGGATCACAAGTTCAAGGCCAGCCTGTGCAACTTAGTGACTTGGCAACATTCTGTCTAGAGAAACAAAAATATTTTAAAAGGGTTGGGAATATAACTCAGAGCCCCGTGTTCAGTCAAAGGAAGGAAGGAAGGGAGGGAGGAAGGAAGGAAGGGAAAAAACTAAATCAGGGCCTACCTCCTAAGGTTATTCAGAGCATTAAATGTTATTGTTTGTCTCCAGTACAGAGCCAGGAAACATGGAAAGGAGCAGGGGGTTCTGGGCTCTGCCATCCTAGATGGAAGCAACACAGACACAGGGGGAAGGGGAATCACAAGGCGGCTTCAGGGAAGATGTGGACTCCTGGAAGCTAGGTGTGCATCTTGGCTCCACTAGGATCCCTGTGGGACTTTTCATGGGTGACTCCAGCTCTCTAAGCCTCTATTTCCTCCTATTATATTCTTAAAGTCCTTCTGAGCCCAAATTGTCCATGACAATTGTCAAATGAAACCATATGCAATGAGCATCAAATATTGGAGGAGGACAAGGTCACCAAGGACTGGGGTCTTGTGACAGGTGAGATCCCGACATGGAGTACATGGGTCTCTGGTCCCTCTGCAACCTGTCTCCCCCTGCCTGCACCCCACTGCAGGCCGGAGCTCTGCACATGGGCTTGGCGAACCAACAGCCTCCCAGACCACCCAGCATGTAGTGGAGCTGCCAGCTCCCTCTGCCCAGCCTGGACAACAGGCTGTGTCTAGGACCCACTCTCTGCCCCTGTCCACATATGCACCTCCACAAATAAAACAAAAGATAAAATAAAATCTGCACTCCAGCCTGGTTTACACATAAGGGTGCCAGAGGTCCACACCTTCCCCATGGCCACCTTGTCCTTCCCTTTCATGGTATCTGTATTGCTTCCTCGGGCTCTCTTTGGTGTTGATGAAGAAAGGGCAAAGTGGCCTTGTGACAGTAGTCAGACTCAAGTCCCCAACCTGATACTTCAACATAAGTCACAGCAATAGGTCCCCAGCAAAAAGCTGCGGCATATGTGACTGATGCCAATTTCCAGCTACCTAAGAAGTCTTGGACCCTTATAAGGTTCTAGCAAAGTCCCTGAGAACAAAATGAATACCTGGGTTACATTTGAACACAGGAGATATCCAAAAGTGTGGGTTTCCCAATGCGTGACAAATGCAGAACTCTTTCTCTCTCCTCTCTCTCTCTCCACTCCATCTGCTGAAACCCATACCCCAAGAATCTACCCAAGACAACTTCCCAAATGTACTCGGATGCTTTGCTGCCAAGCTGCATTTCCACAGAGCTGTGAGTGGATGCTGCACGACAAAAATGTGCAATGGGATGACACCCCCACCCACTCACTGCCAGCAGGGGGGCTCACAGAGCACCAGGAACAGCTATCTGAGCATGACATTACACTCTCTACGGAGAAATTAAATAAAAGGAGGATGTAAGAGGATGGTGGGGATGTCCCCTAATGTCTCACAATATCCGCTCATCATGGATGAAATGAAGAGGTTGAAGAAGGTCATCTCCACAGGCCATTCCAGCCCTGAATCCTATACATCAACCTTGTTGCCATCTGGTCACGCAGGGAATGAAGGTTCTGGGAGCTGAGATGCTTATTTATAGATGCTCAAGTGCAAGAATATTGGGTCTTCTGACAGAGATAAGCACCCAGGCAAAGTCCACCATTTACAGGAAACTGGCTATGTGTGGACTCCTGGACCAGAAGCTCTGAAGTAAATGCAGAATTAATGTGAAAGTCACATACTTCAACAGACCACAGAGAGAAATGGTTTCCAAGTGTGTCCCTGGGCCTCACTTGGTCTGAAACCAGGCCTAGAGTTATCTGACTGTCCAAGTCTGTTCAGGCTGCTACAACAAAAAAACCATAGCCCGGATGCCTTTAACGACATTTATCTCACTCACTTCTGAAGGCTGCAAGTTCCAGATTAGGGTTTCACTGTGGTCAGGTGCTTAGGGAGGGCTCTGGCTGGTAGATGGCCATCTTCCTGTTGTGTCATCACAAGACAGAGCAAGTATGTGGTGAGGGGAGCAACAGGAGGTTAGCTCGCTCCTATCTCCTCTTTTAAAGGTACTAACCCCACCAAGAAGGATTAGTATTCTCATAATCTAATTGCCAGCCAAAGGCCCCATCTCCAAATACCATCCCATCAGGGGTTAGAGCTTTAACATGAGAATCTGCAGGTCCACAAACATGTAGTTCATTAATGCTCCAACCTCTATGTCTGCCTACAGATGCTTTTGCTAGTATTGCTTTTAGAGTCTCAGCCAACAGAATCAGGTGTAGACCACACATCTTTAGGTCTCGGTAAGCTAGGTCTAAAGACAGGGATCACAATAATGGTGACAAGGCACGTTTCACTAGATTCCTCCCACCTGCTCTTTAGGGAGTCTGTCCACATTCAAATCTCACTGAGTGTATTCCAAAGCCTCAGAATAGTTGCACAACCACTGACATCAATTTTTTAAAAAAGAATGAAAAATAAAGAATGAGAGAAAGGCTAGGGTGTAGCTCAGTGATATAGCACTTGCCTAGCCCTAGGTTCAAAATCTCGGCACTGGAGATTAAGGGAGGGAGGGAGAGAAGGAAGGAAGGGAGCAAGGGAGGAAGGAAGGAGTTAAGGGAGGGAAGGAAGGAGGGGCAACCATGACAAGACCTGCAGGGCAGTCACAGGATAAGCACTGTGAAGATGGCACTAAATTTGGCATTGATGGCATTCAAGGGAACCATGGAAGAGTAAGATGTGGAAAGATATGAGAGGGAGGGAGGGAGAGAGAGAAAGAGACAGAGATAAAGAGAGAGAAGGAGAGAGAAAATACGAGAGGATGGCGTGTGTGTCTGTGTGTCTGTGTTTGTGTGTAGAGGCTATTTTGTGCTTTGGATATATTTCCTTTGAGGTTCTTTCTTCTGTGGTTTCCAAGTGGCAAGGCTAGCCCTGAACTTGGAGACAGCCTGGCCAGAGAGATATATCTGTTTCCAACTTAGAAGAAAGCACCTAAGCGTGAAGGTTGGGAGGAGGCCAGAAGAGAGAATGTAGTGAAAAGGAAAATGTGACCAAAGCCCCAACATTAAAATGAACCTTGAATTGAAGATAGGGAGAGAAGGCAAAGTCAGAAAACAGGACACACTGGGACAATCTAGAGGACAGGAGGGGCCTCAGGTGTGTACAGGATCTGGACATCGAGTTAGCAGAGGTTAACTTTTTGTTCTCTCATCAAACCTACCATGGATTCCACTTTATTCAGTTTGCCAATTCAAATATGAAATTCATCCAGAAACACCCTCACATACACGCGGAAAAATGTTTAACCAGCTATCTGGACATCTCATGGTCTAATCACCTCTTGGGGTGATTAGGGGTGACTGTGAAAGACAAAAGAGACCACCATGACAAGCCCTGCTGGACAGTCACAAGATAAGCACTGAATTTGGCACTGATGGCATTCAGGGGAACCACGGAGGGGCAAGATGTAGAAAGATAAGATGCCAAGGAGCCAGTTGGCAGTAGGACATTTAGGAACTCTTCTGGGTTGAACTGTGGTCACCCAAAAGAAAGTCCTAATCCAGCCAGGTACCTGAGAACGTGATATCATTAAGAAATAGGATCTTTGCAGATGTCATCAGTCATTAGGATGGGCCCTTAATTCTATACGATATGGGTCCTTATAAAAGAAAGGCAGAGACGGCAGCTGTGCTGCTACAAGTCAAGGACTCCTGGAAGCACTAGAAGCTGCAAGACGGAAGGACTCTTCTCCTGCAGGGCTTCAGGGGAAATAGGCTAACGCCTACTTCTGGTCTCAGACCCGAGAGAGTAGATTTCTGTGGTCTTAGCCCAACTTGATGGCGCACTGTTACGGCAGTTCCAGAAAACTAATACGGGCAGCACATTTCACTTTATAAGAAATTTTTTCATGAAGAGATATGGACTTAAAGACTTGTAGAAAAAAGAATGTTTGCTTTTCCTGGAGATGCTTAATTATGCTCGTAGACCAAGAGAAAAGAATCTGTAGAGAAAAGCTGAAGATTCAAACAATAGAAGAATGGTTACTAAAGCATGCGGGAGGAAGAAGGGATTGAAATCAGAATCCAAGTGGCGTAAGTGACATTTTTTTAAAAAAAGGAGATACTTTGTTGTCTGAGATCAGGAGTCCTGCCTGAGATTCTACAGAAAGCAGAGCCTGAAGCAAGGATTGATGTGCCGGCATTTTATATGGGGGAGGAGTACAAGCCCTGGACAGTGAGGTAAGGGATACATGGAAGCAGGGAAGGGAAGAGGAAAGTCCTGTGATGAAATACATGTTTGTGCTAGCGGCAACTTCACAACAAGCTGTGAAGATGTTATTAGAGTTCCCCGGAGAAACAGAATCGATATAATATATAGAGATATAGACAACATAACGATACAGATAGAGGTAGAGATAGATAGAGACACAGATGATACAGGTTTAGATATACATCTCCCTTAGGTAGGTGGATAGATGACAGATAGATGATAGGTAGGTAGATAGATAGATAGACAGACAGATAGATAATAGAATGAGATAGAGACAGAGAAATAGAAATTATCATAAGAAATTTGTTCATGAGACTATACAGGCTGCAAAGTCCTGCATTCTACTGCTTGCACCCTGGAGGAGCACCAAGCTGGTAGTACAGTTACAGTTTATTCCAAAGGTCTGAGAACCAGGCACATCAGAGGTGTAAACTGTAGTTCAAGGGCAGAAGACTGATGACCCAGTTTGAGCAGTCAGGCAGCAAAAACAAATTCTCCCTGCCTCTAGCCCTTTTTTTATTCAAGATTTCAGTGGGTTGTTACTCCTACATTTGGAAGGAAAACCACTTTACTACATCTAATTCAAGTGAAAGTTCACCCAGAAATACCCTCCCAGACACACCTACGTGTAATGTTAACCAGGTATCTGGGCACCGTGTGGTCTAGTGAGGTTGACACGGAATTAACCACACAGACACCTGGCAGATCGCGCATGAGACATGACTGCTTGTTCTGCTGGGCTTCTCTGTAAGATTTTCAAGGAGAAATCATACCTCGAACTACCCATTAGAAGGTGGAGGGAGGTTTCCCTGATGATCCCTCTCTGGTCTCCCACTTCCCAACAATCAAGATTTACTCCACAGGAGATAAATGTCCCTGAACTTTTGGATTGGATTATCCAGTCTTCCTTCACCAAAGCACACTGAGCCTCGTGGTAGTGATCAGTCTGGAAGTGAACGGATGGTCTAGCAGGGTCTGTGCTCCGGGCAAGAAAGAGAATGTAGGCAGTCGTGAGAATCCAAGAAAGGACACAAGGTGTGTCTTGTTTTGTTTTGTTTTGTTTTTTGTTTGTACACCAGGGAAAAAGAGAAAATGAGTAAGTGACCATATAGGGACATTTTTAAATAAAGAGAAGCTGGGGAAATTGACTTTCAATGGTTGTTGATGATGGAGACAGACCTCAAGTAGACTGTAGAGAAGGAAGAGATGGAAAAGTGATGGTGACCCTAAAGTGCACTAAGATAAATCAAAACTGAGCAAAGTAAACCTGCAATAAACGCTATATTACGGAATCCGAGGAATTCAGAAGTAGACATTGGAAGTCACTTTCCTCAATACTTTTACTTTAAAAATGAGGTTTAGAGATTAGTGATAAGGATCTCAGAAATTTACTCTGCTTGTTAGTGATCTAGCCTGTTCTCATGATTAGCTCTGTGTGTGTGTGTGTGTGTGTGTGTGTGTGTGTGTGTTTTTAGGGATGGCCTTCAGCATTACGGTTTAACGCCATCTTCTCAGTTACTCACACCTACAAGGAAACACAGATGCGCCCGGAGGCTCTAATTCAGATATTTCTCCACCTGGTGGCACTCGCCTGAATTACAGGCAGAGTCCAGCCCTTGGAAAAGAAACCGGGAGCCCTATCACTATCTGGGAATCCAGAGGGAACCGCAAAGTGCTGAGACCTTCCAGCCCCAGACAGCTTCTCACAGACTCACCTTCATCCTTCAACTCAGCCTGCTTGCTTCCACTTCTTCCCACTCTGTGTTCCCCTCTTTGTAGTTCCCATTTCTGTTGAAAGGACATTGGAACTAGAGGAGGAAAGTAGCAAACCAAATGTGTGAAACGCAGCCAGCACTGGTACTGGCCTCTGACTCTTTGCAGACTTCTCAGATGGTGACTGGAATGGACACTCCACACACTCACACAATGATGTGAAAAGCAAGGAAGGAATTATTGGTGTCCTCTCTCATTTCCTTTTATTCTGAAAGGTGGGCCTCAGCAGCCTCAACAGCTGTCCCCCATTGCCACTCCTCCTGACTTGCCTCTAGGAAAGTGGAACTACAACAGAAGAAAGCATCCACTGGACCCAAAGAAGCACCCCTGATGCCTCCCAACTTCCTTCCAGGAGAATCTCCTCTGGGGCTTCGCTCTCAGTCACGCTGATATGTATGGCATCAAATCCCAGTGTTAGCACTAGGGGCAGGTTTAGTGCTCAAAGGAAGCCAGTTGAGGACCAAAGAAGAAAGAGGGAGACAAGTATTCAGTTTTCTTCACTCGCTACGAAAATATTCTCTGAGTGGTGTGTTGAGAGACTGCACCATAAGATAAGAAAATAAGAGTCTGATACAAGTTTGCAACTGCTGTGTAACAAATTACTAAGCTTAGAACCTGAGAAAGACAAGCATTTATTAGCTCAAATGTGTACTCCCATGTGCAAGAATCCAGGAGCTGTACAGGTGGTGAATCTGACCCTGGTTTCCCGTGAGGTTATATCAAGCTGCCAACCCGACCTGCAGCTGTTTGGGCTGAGGATGCACATCCAAAATGTCTCCTTCACTGGCTATCGATGGGGGTCTTGGAGTCTCGATGGCTGTCTGTAGGAGTCTTTGGTGTCTCACCATGTGGGCCTCTCCATAGAGATGCCTGAGTAACCTCAGGACATAGCAGCTGTCTTCCACCAACACCTGTCCCAAAGAGCATGACGGAAGCTTTGTCTTTCACAACACGGCCTCACAGGGATAAACCATCAGAGCTGCACACTGCAGGGCCATGCAGACTGGCCCTGTCCCATGTGAGAACTACACAAGGGCATGAATAGCAGGAGACAGGGATCCTTTGCTTTGGGAACATTCGGGGGCCATCTCTGGAGCTGGCTATCAAATAGCATACAGTGAATTCGGGGTAATGCATTACTTCGATAAAACTAAGCATACTTAAAACTAATAAAATTAGCTTTATAAATAAAACTAATAAATACCAAAGATTAATGGTTCTTAGATTTGAGCGGGCACGAGAATCACTGGTGTTTTAATGCACACATTGCTACAATCCACCTCGAGTTTCTGATTCAGCAGGCCTTGGGTGTGGGACCAAGAATTTGCATTTCAAAAAAATTTATAGATGATGCTTATGCTGGTATTCTGGGGACCACACTTGGTGTGGATAAATTTATCAAAATTTAGAATTGGAAAGCTTCTTTTGTTTCATAAGAGACTGGGTCTCACTAGGTTGCCCAGTCTGGGTTTGAACTCCTGGGCTCAAGCAATCCCTCAGCCTTGGCCTCTTGAGTAGCTGGGACTACAGGCATGCTCCTGAGCCCAGCTTGAAGGTTTCTCAAAGGTCTTCTGATTCAATAGTTCCCAAATCCAGCTGATCATCAGAATCACCTGGAAGAGATTCTAGAAACCATAAGAGCCTCCGTTTACCTCGCCCTGACTTAAGATTTTGCTTTGATTCTCAGATGTAGGATGGAAGGGAGAAATTTTCTGCAGAGGTACAGAAAATGAAGCCAATGCCCCGATAGAGAAAAGGAAAGAAGAGACAGCAGGCAGCCTAATGGCCTTCTGGTTCCTGGTTCTGGTCATTTCTGAGGCTAAGCTAATCCTCGACCTTGATTTCTATGACCCATTCCCCATCTCTGTAACTCAGCTTCTGTATTTTTGCCTAATTGGTTTTCTTCTTTACAACTAAAGAGTTTCAGTCAGTCTGTTAACCAGGATCCTTTGGCACTGCTCATGCTACTAGGTCCACCTGGCATGGGGACAAGCCTCCCTCCTGTGGGTGGGTATCCCTCAGGTGCTGGACACACCCTGACCTTTCCTTTCACCTCCTTTCAACCAGCAAGGACCTCTCTGTCTTCTACCAAGTCGGTACCTTCCTGCACCCCCCGCACAACCTACTCCAGGCCAAGCCCGGTTAGATATTCACCATCAAAATCAATTAAACCTCATAATCCCTTTCAGAAAATGTTCCTTTTTTTTTTTTTCTTTTCTTTTCAGGCCAAGAGAGCGCTATGAGAAAACCAGGGCTCTAGTTTATACTGACATGTAATACTTTCCTCCATTTCTTCTCTCCCACAGGTCCAATCCTAAAACAGAATTCACTACATAAAATCCCATCTTCCATGCTCTTTTTCTTCTTTCCTTCCTTTCCTTCATTTATTCCTTCTTTAGATGCTCAATTACTACTTACAGCTTCTCAATATTTATTAAGAACCTGCATGAGCCAAGGGCTGTGCAAGGCAGGGCTAGACTCTGGCCTCGGGGAGCCCACAGTTGTCTTCCCACTCAGCATGCTCGCTGCTCAGACTTGGTCCCTTCCCCTTCCCATCCCAGCCTCCTGTTCCCGCAGCAGATTGCACCTGCATTAAAGGTCTCTGCCTTGAAGGTCAAGCTCTCTGCTTTCTGGATGATGGAAGGTTTGCTGAATGACCCAGTGCCTCCTAATACTCTATTTAGCCTTGGGATTGGTATTGTCACACTGCTCCCAACAAAAATAGTTGTGTATTGTCGCATCTCCAGAGTCACAGTGCCTGAATTAGGTGTCATTTCAAGGAAGATGCTTCCCTTGTTCTTCCAAATGTCCTGTTTGGATGATTCCATCTTCCTGGGCAAAGCCGAGAGATTCAAGAGTCTTACCCAGACTCCAGGTCCCTTTTAGACAGTCTTTCCCACCCCCACTTCTACCTCCTGTCTTTGGCAACGGGGGGCCTGAGTCCGAGTCCTGATCCCAACACTCAGTAGTTAATTGACTTCCTGTATGCTATGTAGCCCATCAGAGCCTCGTTTCGCTCATCTGTAAAACAGATCAATGCTAACCTCATCAATTGCTCAGTGGCACTTGAGGGTGATGGGGTCATGCTACTAGAAAGAACTCTGGAGCTGGGAGTTGGTTGCTGCCATAATTCATAGCAGTAGGAGAAGCAAGGAGATGTAAGAGAGGACAGCTCATCCCTCAGCAGCGTGCAGGGCAGAGAAAACACTAAAGAAAGATTCATCTTTCATATGCTTGCCAGCTGGCAGGGAAGGGCATTGAGAGACTGAGCATGTATTGAGAATATCTGAAACAACTCCTGAGCTCGCCCTGCCCTCTCCTGAAACTGTCCATCCTAGACCTAGAATGGTGTCAACTGATTGTCTAGAATGACTTTGGAGAGCAGAGGAAGCCTTGGGCTTCCACTTACACAGGCCTCACAGAGAGAATCAGGAGGGTTAATGGCCAGCTTTCCTCAGAACTGTCACAGAAGGAGTGGATGGCATGTGAGTCCTGGTGTCCACACTCTGGAAGACTGCAGAACGAGGGGCAAGTCAGCAGTGACTAAGGCAACCTATGCCTCTTCCTCATTTCTGTCCATATTCTTTACTCCTCAGCCTTCAACAAGGGAAGCCTAGGTCCACATCTGTACGCAGTCTGAGCCCCAGCCAGCCATTCGATAGGTGTTGGTGGTGTCTACTCTGAGTCAGAGTCTCTGCATGAGGATAAAATACAGGAGCCCCCAGGAACCCTGTCTCGCAGCCCAGAGAAGAGACCCTTGCAAAAAAGAGGATGTGATCTGGCTCAGAAGTTGGGAGGGTGAGTATCCTGACCCTCTCTGTGGGGAGGGATAAACACATGAGCAAAGATAAAGGAGTCCTCTCCACACCTGCCTTTCCTTTTCTATAAGAATCAGGCCTCCTGCCTGCTCTTGTCTCCTTGGCCCTGAAGGGTTGGGGCAGATGGAGCAGGTGACTATTGGCCAGGGTGGAAAGGGACTGGAGTGGGCAGTGAGAAGGCTGGGGGAAAGCAGAGAGAGAACAGAGAAACCTCGCCTCTGTTGAGGAAGCTAGAGCCAGGAGGGAGAGGAACTCTGGGGTAAGAAGCCAACATGTTGGTAATTCTCCCCAGTCTGTGTCTCTATTTCTATTTCATCATCTTCTCAAGATCACACTTCTCCCTCTGAGTGGGAAAAGATGGGCTTGCGAAACCAGAAAGTGTAGGCTTAAATCCCAGGCCTCCTGTCACCATCAATATGACCTCAGGGAGTTTGCCTGAGTTCCCAAAGCATCAGTTTTTATTGATTTTTCTTTTAAAAAAGGAAAAAAAAAAAAGAGCATACTTGCCTAGCATAAATGAATCCCTGGGTTCCATGCCCAACACTGCACAAAGAATATATAAGTTTCCCCATGCTCAGAGTTTGTGTCTCACTTTCCTCTGAATTCCAATCGCTCTCCAAGCAAAATCTTCTTGAGTTGTTAACCACCTTCTGCTCTATAGTCTAGTTCTAGTATAATCTCCAATACAGAGTTTTTTATGAATAGCTTTCGGTTCCTTCCAGGCAGGGGTTGCAGCCCAACATTCTCGGAAATGCGTCCTAGAACTGAGTGCACAAAGGTGATCAGAAAACCCCTCCTCACCCATTCACTCAAATTCCTGCTGAGAACCAGCCCTGGCCTTAAGGACAGCAGTGACCTGGCCTGTAAATATGCTTTGTAGCTAGAGGCTGGGAGCCATGTTCGTGTGCCAGGTGGTGGAGCCTGGAGGCAGCAGAGGAGAAAAAAAAACAAAGTTCGTCTGCCCCTGGTGACAGCCACAGAGTCTCAGAGAGCAGCCGGGGAACCAGGGCTTGGTTTCTCAGCTTGGGTGTACTGGGACCTGGCACAAGGATGCTTGGTTAACCCCCTGGCTCTTTGGGATCTGAGGCTGCATAAAGAGAAGGATCCCATGCAAATGAGGCCAGCATAGCGGAAGGCTAAATACATTTAATTAAAGGGAGGCACCTGGAGACCCAGCCATGGGAGGCAGAAACTAGAGCAAGTCGAATGCACTTCAGCTTGGGGAGGGGTGAAAGGGTCTGGGCCTGGGAGGCTCTTTCCTGGTGGACCCTTCTCCCACAGCCCCTACCTCCTCCATGCTCTTCCCACCTTCAGCAGACAGAGTGGGGCAGATGGTGACGCAATCCAGATTCAGGGATGATCGAGCCTGGACCCCCGGAGGAGAAGCGCCTTCTTGATCTTTGTCACAGGAATGGAAGAAGAGGCAACTAGGCAAAGAGAAAGAGATTCAGGTCTCCCCTGGCTGCAAGAAGCTGTGGAGCCCAGAGTTCCATGGAGCAGGGAGCTTAAGAATTACTATCACTGTCACCATCATCATGCCTAAAACTTTCAGGGCCCTTAATAAGCTCTCTACCTTGTGCTCCATCATTTCATCTAACCCTGTAAATGTAGGTGTCCTGATTATCCCATTCTCACAGGTGAGACAGCTAGACCTCCCAGGGGGCCAGAAGTATCTCCAAGACCGTTGACCTCCAAAGTTCAAGGGCACAGGACCCTTCCCTTAGAGATAAGGGCACAAGAACAGTGAAGATGATGGTGGAGATGCAGCACCTTGGACAGCACCCAGCACTTAGCCAGTCCTCACAGCAGGTACCCAATCTGGTGACCCCCTCCTCCCCATCCAGACCTCCTTGACATGGCAAGGGGGTGTGTGTTCCCTCAGATGCCCCTGGAGAGACAAAACATGGGACTCACCTAAACAGCCAGGGTCAGGTGCCTCATTCCTAACCTCTAGACCATGTCTTTCCATCCAAGCAAGATGGAAAAAAGGGGAGTATTGCTATTGTTCATTCCTCTCTGTTTGTGGAAAGGTGTGCTGAGGATTAGGAACAAAGCAGAATTGAGATCTCTGAACCTATAACAATATGCAGTACCCAGTGAGACCCTGGTTGGCCTTAAGCTCCTCAAAATTCATCTCTTTTTAGTACTCACTACACACCAGGCATTCAATATTTCTTGCTCACCTGCCTTGGAAAATCAAGTTGTTGTACCCAAGTCGAATGCTACCTTATCATACTATCTCCCATAGGACTGTGGACAGTGGGAAAAAAAAAATAACCTAAGCAGGGTGGGGCTTCATTACAGTCATTGAATGACCCTGTCAAGTGAAGGCTACCAGTGATCTTGGCCTGAGTGTCAACAGGGCACAAAGCCCTTCATTCCTAGGAAGTCAGTAACAAACACACTTGTTTTGCAAGCCAATATTTTTGTTTTAAAAGCTAACAGTTCACTCCATTTACTATCACCTACAATCACGTGTAATAGGCATCATAACCTCCCTTTTATGGATCAGGAATCTAAGGCTGGGAGAGGTCACATAGCTTGCTCAAAGCCACTTAGCTTTAAAGTGGAAGAGTAGAGTATACTCCCTCCCACCTCAGCCTACTTTCCAGAATCTTTCCACCATGCTTTCTCCAAGTTTGGTTGGTGTCTTGGTTACTTTTCTCATTGCTGAGACAAAATACCCAACACCCAAAGTTAAAGGAGGAAAGATTTATTTACCTCACAGTTTGTAGAGGTTTCAATCCACAGTCTTCTGGCTCCAAGGCAGGGTGGCCTGGCAGACAGGCAGAAGGCAGCAAGGTAAGCAAAAAGGAGTAGACAAGCCTTTTTCTGTCCCTTATATCTTACCCAGGCCTACCCGCCCTTAGGGTGGGTAGCACTCCCACCCTTAACCCAGCACCCTTAATCCTAGTATCACGCCCTGATCCCAGAAGAACCATGCCAATCAGTGGACTAATTTAGTAATCACACACTCTAGATCCAGCCACCTCTGAAAACACCCCACCTATGACCACATAAAGCTTTACAGGGACACTTAAGGTAACGTTTGGGGTCACCTAGAGTTCAGCAGTCCAAATCCTTGTCTAGGGGCCTGCTGAGGATCAGCTGTGGAGGAAGGTCCCTCTTCCAAAATGGACAGTGACTTGATCAAAATTTCTGGACCCACTCTTAACAGCCGGAAAGACTTTGAACTTCTAAAAGAATTAGTTCGTGCACAGCAGTCTTTGCCATCCAAAGCAAATGTTTGAGGACAATGGTCAATGCTAGGGCATCACCAAGAATCAAACAGGAGTGATCCCGTCAATGATCAATGTCTGCCACCCTTGTGGGACCCGAAGCCAGGCTGTGCTTATTTCTTCCTTCTCGATCAACTATTCCCTGGGTCTCAGAGCAGCCCTGGGGTGGGGGTGAGTCTCTTCCCCAGTGTCGTTAAGACGGCATCCCCTCCCAGTTTGGGCTATAATCAAAGCCCTGAGTGGTATGGCAGTACTGGACTGGGGCGTGGCTTGGCGCTGGGACCTGTGCGTTTAGTACAATGATCTGATTGTGCAGGTTGTTCCAGCCCAGCAGCACTCAAACTGTCACATGCTCCCTGGCCAGCAGGTGCCACAACCTTGGCCCAGAGATTCAGTGCCCTCAGTGGCAAGACTGAGTGTCAAAGAGAGGAGGAAGATTTAGCCATCTCTCAGCGTCCTCGAGACCACCACCCAGCCCTGCCCATGACCTGTTCCCAACTCCCACCCACAGTCTATCTCTCATGAGGTCCTCAGGTCCTCAGAAAAAAGAGAGAGGCAGGCAGTATCTCCAGGTAAATAATTAAACGCTGCTTAGTTTCTGCTTCTACCACGAGCTGCCAAGAGCCACTGAGGGCCAGGCACGACTGAGACTTGAGTCTAATGTTTGTCTTGTTAACTGCTATGTACCCAGGGTATAGTGCCATGACATCACCATGAAGTCATTATGTCACCTTGCTGCTCACATCCATCCCGTGAACACTCAGGCAAGCACAGATGTTTATTGAGCATGACCTGTGTGCCAGGCCCTGTTCTGGGCACTGAGGACACAAACGTAGAGAAAGCTGACAGAAGAGAGCCCCGCACTCACGAAACTCACTGGTGTGCAAGATGGGCGGTGAAGAATAGGTGAAATGTAACGTCAGCCAGCAGAGAGAGACAGAGCAGAGTAGCAAGGACGAGAGCAGGGGAAACATTTGTAATCAGGGAGTTGGCAAAGAGTCCACTGAAAAGATGAGGTTTGAGTAAAAACTCAGAGGTGAGGGAGTGAGCATGAGGCCAGCCTGGGAGAGGACAGTCACACACAGATCCAGAGACAGAGAGAGCAGCCTGGCACATTAGAAGGAATTCAAGAGGCCAGCATGGCTGATGCAGAATAAAAGAGCCCCAGCAGAGAAATAAATGTAGGAAAGAGACAGGGAAAGAGTGAGGTGTGGGGAGCACGTGCCAATGGAGTGGAGACTCTGGAGCAACTGCAGGATGTGCCATTTTTCATAGAGGAGCTAGGGAGTCCCTCAGTGTGACATGGAATATGCTAGACTCTCACGCCATCTATATTTTACGTTATATACATGCATAAATATGTGTATATATACACACACGTCATACATGATATAATATATTGTTATATAGTAGCTGCAAAAAGCAACACACAGTAACATAGCTACATACTGACAAATATATTGAATGTGTCCATAGATATATGATGGTATTTACTTAGTGCTTTACCAGTCAACAGCATTATTACAACTCTGGGTGTGTGCTGTCACATACACCGGTTCACAAGCGAAAACACGATGAGATTGAAAACGAAGCTGATCCTAAGCTCTTTTTGTTGAAATGAGAAAATACGGTTTGGCAGTATTGAGCAACTTCACTCTAGACATTGATCTAGCATACACTCTTCTTATTCCTTCTTCATAGAGATGGAGAAGTTGAGGCCCAGGTAAGCTGAGCAACATTTCCAAGGTCCCAGAGCCTCAGTTCCAAGCTTGGAAATCTAGCTGTCTGACTCTCACCATTGATTTTTGTTGCTGTTGTTGTTCTATACGGAAGGCAGAATCTCCATGTATAGTTTCCCCCACCTACATCATCTTCTCCAGGTTTTCTCTGCTGCGCAACCACAGGGGTCCTGTGAGTGCCTAGATTGGTGGAACTTGAAATACAAGATGCCATGGAACTCCAGGCATGTGGATTCTCCCCATTGCACCAGCCCATCTGGGTTCTAGATCAGTGTCTACCTTACTTGCTTGATTTAACTGTCAGCAGACAGAAACTTGCCCTTGGACACTGGAAGGTTTTGAGGTTTTGAGCACCACATCTGCCTATACTGGCTGCCCTAAGCTCTGGGCCCAGGAGAGGGCTTTGGATGTGGGAAGGCAGGGTCGGGTTGGCACTTACACACCAGAAGCAGCTTATCACCACTCGCCCAGGGATGAACTTGAGAGTCAAAAGCTGACTTCAACAATGTTCCTCCCACCCCATCACTTCTCTCCATCTCCAGCACTTCCCTCATCTCTGAAGGAATTGTGGGAGCATGGTCTTCCCCAACCCCACCCACAATCAGGCCTCCTCCAATCCACCCACCATAATGCAGCCAGAAAGAACTTTCTAAAGCCCGCGCCTATTCCTCCCCTTCCCCCCACTAAAATCCCTTCGCCTTTCAGTATAAAGTCCAAACATCTTAACATGCTTTAGGGACTTCTGTGATCTAACTTCCCAGACCCATCTCTCGGCTCTCTCTCTCTCTCTCTCCCCCCACCCCCCCCCGTACACACACACACACACACACACACACACACACACACACACTGTTACTGCACTTTATCCCCCACCACCCCGAACGCAGCTCCCCAAGTGTGCCTGACTCCCCACTGAGCCATAGGGGGAGGCTCCACCTCCATCCCTCCTGTTCTTACATTTGTCTGGTTGATTCCACCTCTTGCTTCTGGTCTCTGCTTTGGGGCCCCTTCTGAAGAGCTGAGCTCCATGAAGCACCCTTTTTGTGCTCCCCAAGCTTTCTGTTCTCCACTCCAACCCATCACGGCACACACACGAACCTGTTCTTTTTGTCCACGAGGGCACGGCTCTTGCTTTGGTCACCACTGTATTCCTGTATTCCTGGGTCCTAGCAGAAGGCTCAGCACTTGGTAGATACTGTCTTATCAATTGTACAACTAGAGGGAGGGAAGGAGAAAGGGAAAGAGAAAAGCCTACTGGTGGGGTAACCCTGGCATCATGCATAACCATAATTGCTTCAAATTCATCATCTGTCACTTTTCTCCACTTCTTAATAGTTTACAAATCACTTTCACACCACCCTGCTGATAAGATGTGACTGTTACATGAATTCATTTTCACCAAGTATGAGGAGCCTGAGAATCAGAGTGGGTGAGCAACTTTCCCAAGGTCACACAGTTTGGGACAAGGTGGCATCACAACTCCGGGTCTCTCTGACTTTGAGTCCAGATGCCTTCCATAACTTACAAGCCCTCCGGGGCTGGGGCTGGGAATGGAGACATTGAGTCCCAAGCACAGGGATCCATCTTTCCCTTAAACCCTGAAGGAGAGATCACAATACTAAATTCAGCCAGCCAGTTTGCCATGTGCAGGTGGTCTTGGGCTCTTGGGGGGCGAGGCACGCCCTCTCTTTTCCCCTGGATACTTGCAGGCAGTCAAGGGTGCCCTGGGAATCAGAGTGTTTCCCTGTCAGGAGGCCTCCTCTGAGCTTCTGTGCACTTTGCCCACTGCCCAGAGGCTGACCACCACCAGAAGCGGGAGATCTCTCCGGGGACCCCTTTCTTCCTCTGCCTTCCCCACCTGTACTCTTTACAAGGATATTCAAGAGCAACCCAGAGAGAAAATAAATTAAAATGTGGGAAGCCCATTCGCCCCCTCCTGTTCCAACCACCCGACCTCCATTTCTCATTTCCTGTTTCTGCAGGAAAATATTTACATATAGAGTTCACTGCAGAACAATTTCAATAAGGAAAAAAGTGAGAGACATAAATATCCATTGGAAGGGGACTAGTATTATGGACTCTAATGGAGCAGTTCAGAAGAATCAGGTGGAACCACACATTCTCACACGGAAAAATGGTCAAGATATTGTCCAGTGGACCAAGCAGCTCACTGAGCAAGACCTAACTGACAAGTCTTGCTCGTGTGAAAATCCACACACCTTTACAAAGGTCACAATTTCAAAGCTAAGAGACATATGGATATAAACAGAAAAGGGTCTGCAAGACAAATATCAAATAGATAACAGGGATACCCCAGGCTGAGAGGTGGGAGAAGGGAGAGGTTAATCATTGTTTGAATTATTTATAATATGCATATACATTAGCATAAAGACAGAAAACTCTGGCTGCTCATTGAATCCCAATGACTAGCTGGGTTGGACATCACGCAGTACTAAACTAGCCTAGAGAGTCTTGGTCCTGGGAACGACATGGCAGCCCTCTCGGGAATGGGAACTGATACCAGGGACTGCACTCTCCACATCCCTATGACCCTCTGAGCACATCGCACTCCCTAAGAGAGGGCTTAGGCAATAGAGCTTGGCAGTTGCAGTGATGGAGCAGAAGGTGATAGGCACTCAGAAGACAGAAGCCACTTTGTCCTCAGGCTGTCCTCAGTCTTCCTCCTCCCCAGCCCCTTCACCTCTCTGCCCCTCCACGTCTCCTGGTGTCCTAAGCACAGTAACAGCAACACCACACCAAGGTCTATAAGCAGTGTAGACCTGCCATCTTTAGTGTAACTAATTTTACTCTTGTCTCTATCATTTTCTGAGCACTCACTATGCTCCGAGCACTTTGTCTGGATTAACCATCACACTAATACACAAAAGAAGGACCATTACTGACCTCACTCTGCAGACTCAAAAACTGCAGCTCAGAGAAGTTGGGTGATTGCTACCAGGTCACACAGCCAGTCCAGGAATGTGCAAGGGTTGCAGCTCTGTTCACAATTCCCACCCCACAGTTGGGATCCCCTACATCTTTGCATTATGGAAAGGCAAGTACCAGGATCCAACAGGAAAAGACCATTCTCCCAGGCCTTGCTTTCTCTCCATCGGAGTGGGCCTGTGGGAAGTTACTTACAAAAAAGGAAATCTCAGCTGACCAGGTTGAAACCAGCAAAATGATGGAATGTGGACAAAGAGAATAGAAAGCACCAGAGCCACAGCACACTCTATGAGGTTCAAAGGAGAAGAGTTTAGAACCAACAGAAGGAAACTCTACCTTACGCAATAATGATAGATCTAAAAATGTCGAGTTTTAAATGAAGTTTAGAACTGAACAGGTGGGTGAATTTCTCATCATCACCACAAACATGTTCCATGTTTCACAAGTCACCAGAGCAGCAGGGCTGCTCACCCGATGTCCACAATCTTTGGTTTTCTTTTCGTTCTTTTTCTTTTCATTCTTTCATTCATGGGGCCTTTCTCCAGGCCTTCCATAAGTCTCCTCACCAAGGGCCAAACTGCTGCTCAGCTTATCAGTGGGGGACCTGACACTGATAGAGACTCTTTTCCTAGTTAATTCTCTAGCTTGGAGCTATTAGGGTTGTCCGTGCCCTGAGCCACCCCCTGGGGTAGTGGCGGTAACGCTGCTCTGCATATTAGATGGGCCTCAGTTCAGATCCTCATTCCACCACTTGGTGACTGTAGGACCCAGAACAACCTCTGTTCCCTGGTTGCCTGCAAACCCTGGCTTCACTGGGTACTATGAGAATAAATGGGGATGTAAATGAGGCACTCAACAGGCCTTGGCATTTGGAGATACAATAGTAGCGATAACTGTTGTTATTTGAAGAAAATGGCCTGCTTAACATTTCCTCACCATGATGGTATGATCAGTGCAGGGGCCGTAGAGTAGCAAGGACACCCAGTGAAGCACAGAGAGGAATATGGGCATCCTGAGCCCCTGGCCCCCAGCACAGAGCTGCTCCTCTGAGCCGAGGGAAGGCAGGGCTACAGTAAGTATAACTGGCAGGGGACACACTTGAGGGAACCTATGCCCACAGGACAGCGGACAAAGCACCAAGATTTCTCCACTCAGAATATGCCAGAAACCCTCCAGGCAGAGAAGGTGGGGGGCAAAAAGCATGTCAGGAGGGCATGACTGCTCTGTGGCCTATGACAACAACAGGAACCTCTGGCATTCCAGGGCCACGGAGAACAGCGCCGGCCCTGAGTCTGATGAGAAGCCCTGGACCTGGGCCTTTTTCCTTGGCGCTTCCCCAAGAACGTCTGTCAGAAAGGCAGCCCACTCAGTGCCCTGGCCTTGACCAGAGAGGATTCCTGTGTCCTGACTCTCGCTGCTCTGGCTGGACCGCGAGGGTCTGGCTGAGTGGAGGACATTCTTGCCTGGTGAGCTGATCTTCTGCACCAGAGAAATTTTCTGGCCGTAAGGGTCCGACCTCACCCTGGCAATTCCCCGGGTTCCAGAAACTTCCTTCCTGATGGGACAGGGGTAGGTGCTAGGGAGTGGGAGGATCCGGTCTGGGATGAGCAGAATTTTCAACACTTAAGGCAAGAGCCGGGTCACAAGTGCTTATTTGGTCACTGAGTCAGCCACCTACAGCTGGGTGACTCTGGTCCTATTAGCCTTCTAGCACTCACTTTTTCATCTGCAAAAAAGACTACAAAAAGGGTCTCACTTGTTATTTGTTACTTTAAAAAAAAAAAACTGTTATAACTAGAGAGAAAAAGACCTATGATAACCCCTCTGGCATTGCCCCAGTCCTCCCTCCTCCATCACCTTCTTTTCTGCTTCCTCAGTGAGGATTTTTCCTGCCCCTTCCAGGAAGCAGCAGGTTCTCCCGCAGCAGCCCAGTGGCCATTGCCAAGGGGACATGGGGTGGGCAAAGAGCCCAAGAGACACGTGCCCAGGTCATATCTCCACCTCTACCCGACTGGACAAATGCCACCGGTGGCTTTTTCCAAACTGCCTTTTTCCCCAGTCAGCAGCCCTTTCCTTTCACCTGCCAGGACCTGTATTTCTATTTCTGTGTTTTGCAAGCCTGGGGGATGGGGAACACACAGCAATTAATGATTGATTCTCGGGCACAGCCACCAGGAGGCCCCAGGGCAGGCTGCTGGCCATTTCCTGAGTGTAGGGACAGGGTAGACCCAGTAGAGATCCCATGTGGCGAGATGGGGCAAGCCTATGAAGGGAGAGGGGGTGTGAAAACTGCAGGTGTTCTGGGCACTTCTGCCCTCCAAAAGCTGGAGGAGTGGGCTGGAAATGGCCAGGTGCTGTCACTTCCCTGCTGCTACTAGCTCTGCTCCTGCCTTTTGAGTCAAAAGAGATTCACTGCTTCCTTTAGCCCCCACACCCACCCCTGCACCCACAAGCTCCAGCTCCTTGGTGTTTTCCTCTCCAATAGCTTGAACCCAATGCCTCAGGTGGCTTGAAAAAACCTCACCATGCTTTGAGGAAGGATTAAAGGAACCGACTTCTACAGCAAAATGTTAGAGGAGTTTTAACTCTGCCCTTCTTGGACGCATTGCCCCTGCCTTTGTTGTCTAATAATAATTAACTTTTGTACAGAGCAGTAGTTCTCAAAGGGCCTTTGCATTCATAATTCTATTCACCCTCACAACAAAGCTGGGAGGTAGGTCTCATCCCTCCACCCCACACTCATATTCCTACAGAAGAGGAAACTGAGGCTCAGAGAGGGGAGATGGTCCCATCTCACAGTTAGGGTAAAAACCTCAGAGTAGAAAGCTGCCGTTTTCTTCATCCACCTTGGTCCCAGGAATGATTCATCACATGGGGAGGTGGCAGAGGAGGGCTGCTGGTGACAAGTCTTCCCCCAAGGCTGCTCAAGAAAACTTCTGAGACTTCAGGTGGAAGGGGAGGCGATGACCCCAAGTCTCTTCTGCTGGGGTACCCGCAGCGGGGGAAGAGGCTCCCATAGACCATGCTGGAGAATAAAAGCTGGCGAGTTGGGGGAATCCCACCAGTGCAGGTGGGGGGATTCCACATGAGCAATCACTCAGCCAGTAGTCAGCTGAAAATCTGAGCTATGTACAAAACACCCCAAACCATCTCCTCCCCAGCTCTAATCAGCAGTATCACTAGCTCAACTTGGTTTACCCAGGACAGCCCCAGTTTTAGCACTGGAAATCTCACATCTAGAGAAGGCTCAGGGTTTCATCTGGGGAAACTCTGGGAGTTATCTATCACCAGTAGAGCGAACTTCAGTTGACTCCTGGAAAGAAAGACCAGCAGATCAACACAGAATTTAAAAGTCATAGAATATTATGCAAACTCAAAAACTTGCTAGAATTGGGCAGTTACCTGGGATTGCTGGAAGGTTAAACACGAAAGAATATTCCTTTTTACATAGAAGCACTCAGACCTGTGATCAGACTTCTCAAAATTTTAAAGACAAAGCAGTAATTTTTTTCTTCTGGTTCTGCGTTTTAATATTGGCAACAAGTAAAATTTTCTTGTAAAAATGTTGAGTTTTAAAAAATCGTAACTGGGTGGAAATCACAAGTTGCCAGTTGATAATCTTGGCAGGAAAGCCTTATAGGCATCACATTGGAGAAGATGCAGTAATGAAGGAAGTTTGGTTTTAAAAATGAGTTCTCAGTGTCCTAGTCTTGAGTCATGATGCGAATGCATTTTGAATTTTGAGTAAAGTCAAAAGAAGGTTTAAGAGTGTTAGAAGCTTGAAGAAAATCTTTGACTAAAGACATTTTTAAAATATGTGTATTTTGAACCTTTTATTTTCCAAAGAAGGAAATTATGCCAGAAAGATAGAGTTGGCATAGAGGATAATGACATTTCTTTGCCCATGGTCTTGGGGAATCAAAAAGTACCAAGGAATCCAGGCCTGACTTCCAATTGTAATTAGAAAACATGTGTGCATGTGTGTATGTGTTTGTGCACACATGTGTGTGTGCACACGCATGTGTGCCTTTCCTTGAAGGGTAGCACTACACAGCTACATATTAAGTTTTCATATTAAAGTGATTTTTTTAAAAAAAAATAAGTTCACAAATGAGACAGGATTGTTTTAATAACTTGCTTGTTTTGGCCTTTGAAAATATTTGCCCCAAAAGCAGAGGAAGGCAAGAGATGTGTTGGTCAGAAAAGAAAAAACAAACCACTGGCTAGAAAGGATGCATGAGATTCTCTGGTTATTGGCATCTCTCAGATCCCTGACTTAGGTAGAACCCCTGGGGGGCTCAGGTTTGTTGAGATAAGAGCTTGTCAGACTCCCTGTGAAGCCCTGCCTGCTTGGCAAGGGACCTTGGTGCATGATGACGAGCATCTCTCAATGGCCCCTCTGTGACCACCCCCACCTGTTCCCCTAACATGGCAGAGTAGGGGCCGGGGTGGCAAAGTGGCCCATGGAACCCATGTGACCTATGCCAAGATCCATTTCCTTCCTCACACACTTCAGAAATCTTCTCCTTCCAGTGAGTCTGACCAGAGAAGTTGAGGATCTGGACCTCTATAAACCTCAGGTCCATGTTAAATAACAATTTTGGAGAAATACTTAAAATAATACAACACTGGATGCTTTTATTTAGACCCCTTTATAAATGGTGGAACATCTAGGGAACCATTTCTCTCTTTTCATAAAATGGCAGATTTCTCCTAAATTGAAAGATGAGGAAGATTGGGTGGGAAGAGGTTCCAAATTTTGGTTTTTCAGTGAGAAAAGTTCTTTATGATTTCACACAGATACAGGCATGTGTGCACACACACACCCCTCCATACCCCGGTTCCCTCTGCACCTTCCCCCGCTCCCATCTCCCCAGGCACCTTAGCCTCCTCCACACCCCGCAGCAGTCCTTTGAGGCAGCCTAGCCCTCTCTGGCCACAGGGCCGTCCGCTCAGCTCTGGCCTGAGACGGGAGCGTCCAGTCCCTGCCCCACTGTAGGTGCTGCGCGTGCCTACACACAGTCTTCCCTGTACCCTGATTCCCTGACAGACAAGCTAAGAAAAGGGAGGGGCAACTGTCCCCACCACTAAGGGCCTGTCCCTACTCAGGGACAGCGTCTTAACCAAACCGAGAACCCCACATCCCGCAGGCTGTTGATTCCTGCAGACAAGGCCAAAGGTCACCCCAGTCTTGTCCCTTTCGAAGACCTTTCCAGAATAAGGTGAAATCTAGGCCTTCTCTGCTCTTCCTCCCAAGTTCTTCTCCCAAGTTCAAAATTCTGAAGGCGCCAGAAGGAGCACAGGTGGCTGTGCATGGGTTGGGAGGACAGAGGAGTCCTGGGGGCCCAGGCGCCAGGGGCTTTCCTTACCCTAGCAGTGTGTGGGTGTGCATCCTACCCGTGCCACCCGGGAATGGCTTCAAGATGTTCAGGAGTCTGCCTGGAAGAGATCCCCACCAGGCCAGGAGGCAAACCCTGGGGCCTGCAGCCCTGTGAGCCAGCTTCCAAGAAAGGACCACAGGAACCAAAGCAAAAGTCCCCTCCCTAAAAAGAAAGAGTACTTCCAAGGAGCAGACCAGGGGACAGAGTAGGGCTGTAGGGTGTCACAACAGAGACCATATCTCTCACTCTGGTGGCCAGCAACCCCAAGAGACTCCAGAGAACCTCAGACTCATGCCAGGAGGCCTCCATCTCCCACTCCTCCAATATTCCCAGGCCTGCTTCCTTAGGGCTCAGCTGCCCCCCTCTCTTCCCTTCGCTGGAAACAGAAGCTCCAGCGAATGTTTCTAACTCCTGAGTCCACTCAGCCATGTCCCCCTTGCAAAATCCTCCCCTTCCCGCACTCCCCTGCACCCAGCCAGCCAATCCGAGGCCTGCGAGCCTCGCCAGACCCATCTCCCAGGGCCTCGGTGGGATAAAACCAGTCTGCGATGCCGGGTGGATGGGAACAAACTTCAGAACCAGGAGAGACGCTGGGCCCTGGGCACCATCGTCGTCGTGGGCAGGCGGACGCAGGCAGCGAGGGCCTGCGGCCAGCCGGCCAAGTAAGCTGCCCGGGGGAGCAGAGAGCTGACTGGGAGAGAACGGGGAAGAGAGGAGGGAGAGGGTCCCAGCAAGGCTGGCAGCCTTTTTCCTGCCAAGTTAAATGGGATAAGGCTGGGGCAGTGAAGGGAGATGGTACCCCGGCTGGAGTTTGGCGGATCCACAGCGCACCCTCAATCCCCTAATCCTTCGGACAGGCATATCGGCTAGGCCAGGCTGGGTTGACCCCACTTCACCTAAAAACCTTCCTACTCCTGGCAGGCGATGAAAGTCTAAAGGATAGGGCCTGCGGAGGGGACCTCAGCCTGAGGGCTTCGGAGCTCATGCCCCTTCCCCTGGTCCCTTATCCGCAGGGCAGCGTGGCGCGGGCACAGCCGGGATCTGTGTGAGAAAGCCCGGAGTACTCCGCAGGCTGCGAGCGACTGCCCGGCGATGCCTCACAACTCCATCAGATCCGGTAAGGACGCGCGCGTAGCGGGACCCCCGAGCCCCCGCGCCGCCCTGCGTCCGTGCGTGCGCTCGGGTCGGTGGGACTCCGGAGCTGATGCTGGGCTTGCCGGACCCACCTGCGCGGCGACACAGCTGGGGGCGCCTCGGGCCTGGCTGTCTGCTGGGTCTGCCTCGCTGATCCCGGGTGCCCCTCGGCCGGCTGAGCCGCCCTCCCCAGGCCTTGGTTTCTACCGACCACACGGAGCGGTGAGGGCTTCTCTGTGGGACCACAAGGGTTGTCCTCTGCTCCCCACAAACGTCCTGCTCGGCCTGTGGGTGAACATGGAGAGGTGTGTCAGGGCCTGGGCCGCGCAGGTGCTGGACCTGCAGCGCCCTTGTCCCGGGCCCCTGAACCCTGGTCCCCGGCTGCGCTCAGAGCTTGCGGTGACTGCCCTAGCGGGACCTTGAGCCCCGTATCTCTCAAGCCAAAGGGAAAGGAGCCTGCGGTCCGGGGCCTGAGAGCAGGGACGCGCGCGGATGCTCCGCTCCCGGATTCTCCCTTGCCCAGCACGGGGCAGGCGGGGAGCCGCGCGCGGGGCGTCCGCTGGCGAGGACTCGGCTCCCCGCGGACCCGAACCCCTCCCCACCTGCGCTCGGGCCCGGGGCCTTCAACGGCGCCCAGCTGCTCGGCCGCGGCGCCCGGTTTCCCCCGTCCGGGCCTGGGCCGGCGGAGTCTGTGCCGGGGGGAGCCCCAGGGTCGGAGCTGGTGGACGCGGTGGGCGCAGCCACCCAGGCGCGCGGCCAGGGCGGGTGGCCGGCGGGAGCGCGGCTCGGCCCGCGGTGATGGATGGAGCCGGGCCGGCCGCGGGGAAGGCGATTTATGGGGCCAGGGCGCATCGCTATCGATTTGGGCCGGCGAAGTGAGAGGAAATCAATATTTCAGATGAATTCTCGGCGAATATGAAGTCCCGCTCGGCAAACGGGACATTTGTTATAATAAGGAGGGTCGGATCGGGCGCGCCGCGCGGCTGAGATCTCTATTTAGCCGGGAGCGCCGCGGGGCCGGGCTGCGCGGCCAAGTCCGGGCGCCGAGGGCCCAGGCTCCACCCGGAGGGGCACCGGCAACCCCTGGGGCGCGGAAAGGTTTTCCCACCCGGGGCCGCCCTAGAGCGGCGGCGGGAGGAGTCGGCGGGATGCCCCCTCCCTGCTCCCCGGGTCCCTCGGAAAGCGGGGCCGATCGTCCGGCCGCCCCCCGCCAGCGCGCGTCAGCTTTAGGGAAGGCGGATTCTCCGCCCCGGTGCCGCGGGTTTTGCGAAACCAGCAACTAAGCGTTTCGCCCCTTAACCGGCTCCTCCCGGCAGCCAGGCGCGCTCCTAGGCCACTTTCCACGGCCAGAACAGGGTTTCAGTCCCGTCGCCTTCAGCCAAACCGGGGCACAGCCCTGGGCGCCGCCCTCGCCCCCGAGGCCCAGCGGCTGGACCCCCGGGCTCATCCCGCGCCGGGCTGGTCCTGGCCGCTGCAGCTCGGATCGGGGTGGGTCCCCGCCTCCACCTTCCGCTGACCCTCTGGGCGATGGGGGGAGGAGTGGGTGCTCTCGGACCTCGAATTCGCCGCCCTGCGCGGGTCCCTTTTCCTCCGACGTTGCCCGCAAACTAAGCTTCTGCTACGGGCTCTCGGGCTGCCTTATTAATATCAGTAAATATTTTGCTACATATTTTCATTCTAGAAGCACTCATCAGAATAAATGGGAATTAAAGAAAGACAAAAGGTACCATTTACTTTTACTTTACTTTTAATCAACAGTCCCAGATGACGAGACCCTGCTTTCCCATTAGCTTAGACGCAGATTGCCCTTGGATTGGAAGAGGGAGCCATCTGCCCCGGGCCGCCTGGTATTTTTCTGTCTGGGGCAGGCAAAGGGGCTTCTTCCGCCCTAACCCCAAAACAAATAAAGCGGCGAGGAAAGGAGAAGGGAACTTTCTCCATTAGTCTAGTTTAATGCTAAACATAAAAAAGAAGAAAAAGAAAATTGTCCAAAACAGCTCTAACAGTTCAAAACTGTCCGTTTTTCTTTTTGTTTTTTGTTTGTTTGTTTTTGTTTTTCCTGAAGCCTAGCTCTCAAAAAAACCTGAAGGAAAGGCCGTCTGTCTTTCTGATCAGTTTATTGGACACAGTAGCCTATATTTGGAGCTCAATTCATAACTGACCATCTTGTTCTTATAAGCTCGTTTTGTCCGGTTTTAGCAGCTCTCCAGTTTCCCCTAGGTAGCCCCGTTTCTAGGTTCTGTATTTGGAGATTCCTCCATGTAAGTTTGTCGTGGAGCAAACTCCTGGGTGGGAACGTGGGTTTGGATTTTCGCGCTAGCGAGGCGAGGCGCACCCTTTTCTGATCATCTGAGTCGCGCAGAAAAGTTTCCTGTGCCTCCTCTGCCGTCCGGGCCACCGAGGCTCCCTGGCTCACCCTTGCCTAATCTGGCTTTGCAGCGACATCTTAATGTCTTCTTTTCTCCAGTTTTAATCTGAAGGACTGGTGCGAGCGAATTATTCTGATGTGCGCAGGTCGGTGATGGGCTGAGCGCTCCGTAAAAGTCGCCAGGATTTTTGTCGCATCAGGGAACAAAATTCTCTACAGCAAAATTGTTTTTTAGAATATTCAAAAATGCATGAGAAAGAACAAACGCCACTTGAATATTCAAATGTAAATAATACTGTGTGAAGGAGAGTTTTGAAAAAGCAAGAATTCCGTTAAAAGTTACATGAAATAACTTGTCGCAACCCTCTCCCCGCGTCCTGGAGATAGGTCATTCAAGCGGCAAAATGAGAAGTAAGATCAAGGAGAAAGAAGCCGGGCCTGGCATCTAAAGCCCTTTACTTCCTAACCTATGTTTCTTGCCTGGGTTAAAAATAAGGTATTGGAAGAAGCAGGGTTGAAACACATAGAGAGGTATCGGGGTTCCTCAATTCATCTTTGTTTCAAGATCGTCTATCCTCCCACCCTACTCAATGCAAGTTAATTAGGAGATAATTTAGCTACCTTGTGAATTAGTTTTAAGATAAGTATCTTTTCAAGCTTTGTCACTTTAATTGCCCCACTGATTGATAAGAAGTAATTATTTCTAATTGACACTTTTTGATGTCTATTGGAAGCATTTATTTGGGACTTTTGGGGGGATAGAAGGAAAGTTAATTAATTTTACCAGTCTAGACCCAAAAGGACTTTATGTAATTTTGCTGAGGAGGACAAAGGAAGTGAAGGAAACAGAATAAAAATCAGTCTCACGGAATTTTAATTATTAAGAGACATTTTACTTCAAAGGAGATCATCTAATACAATATGTCAAAACTTTCTGTTTATGGCTTTAAATATTTAATTTTAATAAGGTGCACATTTTATGGGTATACTTTTCTCATGGGGATATGTGCACCCACAAGTCCCTTATGTATCAACTTCATTTCAGAGTGGGTTTCTCTGCTTTGTAGTTAATTTTTGTGAAAAGTAAAAGCAGAGTAGGACTCAATGCACTCAGAATAAATGAAATCATTTCTTGTAACAGCTAATTGTAAGAAAGAATTACTAATAGTCATCCTTGTTCTTTAATTATTGATGGAGTTGGGTATAAAGGTGAAACTTTACTTATGGTAACAAGCGGTCTCATTCCTAAACCTTGGAGTAAACAGTTTAATCATTTACATCCTCCAGCATATTTTACTGTGTGAGAGAAAAGAAAGAATAAAGAGAAAAAGACAATGAAAAGGAGACAAAGGAGGAGGGGAGGGAAGAGGGGAAGTTGCTGGGGAGAATAAAATGAAAGCACTTATTTCAGAAAGGAAGGTAGCCAGGTGCACGGAACCTTTGCCATTTAATGTAAGAAATTTGAATTACTGTTTTCAAAACACATTCTTTTCAACAAAGAATCTCTACCCCAAGCCATCTCTGAACACCACCCCAAACCCCACCTTTCTACCATTAAAAGAGGCAGAATCATTGGCAGAATACAGCTGGCAGGAATAGTGGGTATTTAAGTATCAAAACTTTGATGTGTGAGTCCATGGAAAGGAAACAAGAAATCACTCACTGTACTCTGATGACTTACAGAAACTCAAGTGTTATTTTTTTTATTTTATTATTAAAACCCTTGTGATCCTCATCTGTAATTTTATGTGCCCAGTCCTTTCCTAGAAAGACTATGACTTACAGACATAAGACAACAGTCCCGCATTAATCCAAAGTGAATGCGTGCACAGACACACACACACACACACACACACACACACACACGAGAAATACAATCACATGAGATGTGTGCCTGTCAGATTAATTTCAGCCTGGGCCTTTTTCAATCATTTATGTATAAAATCGTGTCTGCTTTTAATGATGTTTCTCCCAGATTACGTGGATCTGCAAGAATGAGGAAACATTTTAAATGAAAAAGAAATTTAAGACGTACAAGCAGCAGATAATATCACATACCAACCCCACTATTAGTGAAACTGAAAAAAATATATAAATAATGCAAACAAAAATCGGCAAGGGAGAGTTTAGTAATGGAAAATTCCCCTGCAATTAACTGAAACAGTAATTTAGTGGAGATATGCCTGAATGAATTAGCATTTATTAATTGGTTCTCATAAAAACAATTTGTGTGTGCGTGTGTGTGTGTGTGTGTGTGTGTGTGTGTGTGTGTGCTGGAGAGGGGGAATGTGGAAAGTATGTATTTTCCACAGGAAAAGTTCCTCAAATGTTCATGTCAAATTATGTTGTTATCAAAATCTATTTTGTGGAAAATCCGAGTTCTCTCACTGTCCAGTTTCACCTGCACACAGAGAGCTGGGGGTGGGGGTAAGGGGAAGAACCCCCTCTAGAGCAGAAACAATAAGGCTGATCCCCCCACCCTGTTCTCTTGATACATGTCCAAATGTGAAATTGGCAGGCTCTGCCATGCTTAGGAACATCTAAACCAGGTCCCCAAGGACTCCTCGGTGTCCTCACTCCTCTGGGGCACAGCTGGCGAACTGAGGCAGAGAAGGTCCCTCCAGCCTGCTGGAGCATCCTCGTTGGCCCAGGCAGGAACTACAGTTTGTAATCTCAGTGAGGAGCTTGCTCGGGTTGACTGGTGCATGGACGTGTTTACTTTCTCTCGCCACAGTCGGTCTGCTTTCAGTTCTAAGCATTTTAAAGCTGCTCTATTTATCAATCGGAGAGGTGCCGAGTTCTCAGCTGAGCTGAGAAGTTTGAGCTCTGTGGTTCTGAGTACAGAAGGAGCCCAAAGATAAACAGTTTTGTTTAAGGGGGGGATAAAGATGATTTTTTTAAGCAGAAGGGCAGGGAAGACTGAAGATTATTTCTGCTTTTGTTTTAGTTGAGACTTGGGGAAAGGCTGAGGCATTCGTCCATCAGATCCCCTTTCCCTTCAGAAGTACACAAATCTTTAAGGGTGCAAAGCACCCTCTAAGAGAGGAGACTGTGCCTCACGCTCAGTATTCTTCAAGGAATGATTCATAAAAGCTTCAGACTGGAACACCTCAGCCCAAGTTCTTTCAGGGAGGGAGCTGAAAGCCCTCCTGCCTAGGAAATATATGCAACACTTGTTCTGGGATGAGTACTAGGAGATGGTTCTCTTTTGGAGAAGGAACCAGGGGTGGCCTGGTTTGAAAGGTCCATTTCCTCAGGCCAGTCCCAGTCCACCCAGCCCACAGTGACACTGGGGCAGATTCCCTGAGTTGGGCTGTCTCAGGCTGAGATTCCCACCCTTCTTTCTTCATCTGCAGTAGTGACGCTTTTCAGTAGGTCTTTTGAGGGTTGAGGGTTATTTTCTCACAGCCAGAGTTAGACTGACTCGCCTGTTTGGGTTACCAAAGCCCCTCCAGACTCCTCTCTTCGCCAGATGGGGACATGATGAGCCTGATCTACTGGCCAGAAAAAAATCTTCATGGAACAATTTCTATTTTAACCTCGTAATTCAAGTCACCGAGGCTGGTCCTTCCCCAAGGATGGGTTTGGATCGAAACCAGGATCCCTTTATGGAGACATGTCCAAGATTAAGGGTACAGAAGTTTGAGGGTCCCCCAGAGATACATGGGTCTTTTTTCTGTGTTTATTCCTGAGGCTCCTCTCTAGTCACAAATGTCATACAAGATGGCAAGTGCTTCGGAGGCTCGGCACAGCGAGCCTCACACCTCGTCTACTCTGCTGATGCAGCTTTTATGTCCACAGAAAGAGGACTGATCCACAGGAGCTGAGCATACTGCGGACTTAGTGATCTTTCAATAAATGGAAGCCACGATTCTCATCTCTGGGGACCGTTACAAGTGTGGCATTGTGCTGAGATCAGGCATATTCATCATCTCACTTAATTGTCACAACTCTGCCAAGCAGGTGTTGCTGTTGACATTTTTTAAAGAAGTGAACTGATACTCAGAAAGGATGATCTGACTCTAACTCCCGTTCCACTCGTCCACACTCACTCGAAGTGCCACTTGTCACAGCCCTGGGCAGTAGTAGGAAGGGACCCCACTTGCAACCTCTGTAGAAACACAGCGAGAACCCTCTGTAAGAAGGTACGAATGTGACAATCAGAGCCATCACTCCCCCAGCTTGATTTCCTAATCATTGTCTCCACCTCTCCTGCGATTAATTAATGTACAGCTTTTCCAGTGTGGTTCTCAGTCTTCCCATCTATGAAATGGGGAAGCAGTCACTGTCTTGATGCCCTTTCCTGGAAGTGCTCTGAAGAGGAAGGGGGTGACAAGCCGCTAGGAAAGTCCTTCCTTTACTAGGGGACCTTTCTTTCAACACATTCCCAAGACTTCCTTGTCTCTACATGTACCAGAAAAGCAGCCACCCTTGAGTACCTCAACAGACCAAGTCCGCAGGAACCCTGGTTCCCTCCCTTGGCATTTCAAAAGCATACTTGGCCTCCCCACCTGGGTCCGCTTTGGGAACTGGTGAGTGAGGGGCTGTGATGGAAATAGCTGCAGAGTTACCGGGAAGACTGCCCACTGTGCCAGGTCCCACCGCCAGCTGCCCCATTCCATGACGCCACGGCCAGGAGCGGTAGACGGCATTTGCCTGAGATTAGATTTGTTCCTTCTGCAGCTTGCTCAGTCCTCCTCACTCAGGGGCACCAAAGTGAGGCCTCCACCCCTTCTCTGGCTGTTGCAGAAGTTCCGGCTGTCTCCTGAGCTTGAAAGACATTTCATTTTACTGTTTTCACTTGTACGTGTAGAGAGCAGCTGCCTGGCTCCTGGGCTGCTTGCGCTTCCCAGATGAAAACTGGTCTTTGGTTTAAGCAAAGAAAGACAGACTGAGGAGGAAAAGGCGTTGCTTCTTTCCCTTCTTTTAACTTTTTTCTTTCTTCCCCTTGTCTTCAACCACAACGGGCACCAGTTTTGTCTTTTTCACTTGTTTTCCTAAGTGGCCTTGGAGTGACCTGGGTAGTTAGTGCTAATTAGCCCCCTAGAACATATTGTCTCTGTCAGGCCAGCACAGCCGAGAGGTCCCGGAACTGGCTGCGTGAGGCATCTAATAGAAAATGGCTTAATCTGCTGTCGTTGTGTGGACTGTGTGTTTGCACACACCCAGGGCCTTCTGTGTGTGCTGCATTTTTGATTCTTCGGCGTCTCCAGGAGAGCAGCAGAACTATTCTTCCTGGGATAAGCCCAGGGGCGCGAGGTGTCAAGAGGGTGAAGGACCTTTGAAAAGTGCTGTGCAGCCAGGGCCCTGCCACCGGCTTGCCACCACTGGAGGCCCTGCTGTCAGCCACGGGAGGGGCTGAGCCCTGGAGGCTTTGTTCTTGACCCAGACCTTGCCGCTTTCTCCCTGTGTGACCTTAGGCAAGTCAGTTGTCCCTCTGGCCTTGATTTCTTCATCTGTGTAGAATACAGGTATTATGGGGCTGGGGATTCAGCTCAGTGGTAGAGCACTTGCCTCAAAAGCATGAGGCCCTGAGTTTGAGCCCCCATACCAAGTAAATAAATAAATAAAAATATAAATGTTGTGTGGTTTCTAGGAAGTAATGTAAGTAAAACCAGCATTGTCACCTGACACATAGTGACTGCTGAAGACATATTTTCCGCTGTAGTATACGGTGGTCACCAGGGAGGTGAGTCTCTGGGCACATTTCCAAAGGGCCCATTGTCTTAGTATTTCCCATGACACTCAGTGGGGAGCTTAAAAGTCAGTGCTGAAACTTTGTTCTGTCTACAATCTAGGTGAGATTAATATTCCACATGGACAAATTAATAGGCCCATGACATAAGAGTGTTGAGGCTAGATTAAAGAAAAATATGGAAAGTGCTGGGCAAGACCCCTGGGCCATGGTCCGTTGTTATGTAGCCCCATGGAGAAAAGGATTTCTTATTTCATTTTACCAGAAAACTCCTGCTGGCTTTTGATAGAATGGGCTGCCCAGTGGACTTTACGTTGGTGTTCAGAACATTCCAGGGACTTGGTCAAATTGGTCTGAAGGTGAAAACACACTCACGTGGGTGTGCAGTTATGCTGTGTGTGCAATTCAGACAGGGCCCCAGGAACACTTGTCTTGGGAACTTGCCTTTAATCGTTACAGAACCATTTTTTATTTTAGAAAGAATTAAAATGCACCAATTTTGCACTTTCTTGTTTCTTCTTTCCCTCCTTCTTCAGCCACCTGTGACTTGTACTTTCCTACCTTGTGCAATAACGATCTAGCTGTGGCACACTAGCAACCCCTAGTTGACAGTGAAAAGTGAATAGCTGAGCACCAACTTCTGCCTTGAGCTCCATTCTGCTCCTTTTACCCTAACACTGAGGTTCATGGTTGAGCAGCATCAAAATGCAAGTGGTGGCAATGGGGTGACCTCTTGACACGAACTGGGGCCCATATGGCAGTGAGCCTGACTGTGACTTTGAGGTGGGAACTTGGAGGAAGAATGAGGTTGGCAGGCACAGGGAGGGCATCGGGGCAGGAAATGGTACCAGAGTCCAGCTAGGAAGCAGCTGGAATCTGAGGGTTAATGGTTTAACTCTATTTAACAAGTCTTCCTGGACTGCCACCCACTGTGTGCAGGGCACTATGCCAGCAATGGTGGCATTCGTGGCCAGGGTAGTAAATGTAAATAACTGGGCTTCTGTCATGAAATGAGGTGGCAGGCACCTTCTGGGCAGGCATCAGGGACCTTGTGATTTCCTTTCAAGAGGTCAACCTACAAAACCAGGAATAATCAGACAAAACAATTCAGAGACAGGACAAGGACAGAATACTGAAAACTGGGTTGGCAGTCACACTAGGGAGCCTCAAAGATCATTTATCTTGAACAGCCCACCCCAGCACAACCCTGTCATCACCACTAACAAATAAATGTCTTCTGGCCTTCTGTATTCAGAATGATCCTTGGAACACTGATCCTACACGGGCTCACAGAAAGGCCTCCTGTGTAGGATCAGCTGACTCCATGAGTGTCTACACTAGGGCTGCATCTCGGGAGCCCAAGACAAAACATGGCAGAACTGTAGGTGTCAGTGTCCTGGAGACACGGCCACTTAAACCAAACAGAAACACTTACTAGATACTTCCAGGGCTTAATCCCACTTCTTTTGACAGTAACACTGCTGTCATCTTGAGACTCTCCCTTCCTTGGGACCTGACCCGGCCCAGTAGCAGGAAAATCTCAGTTGCCTGGGGAAATCTGGGGCCCAGGAGCGCTTCGTGCCCCTGCCCACGCTGCTAACCAGCTCCACCTCCCTGGAAGTCACTCTCTGTACCATGCAATATAAACAATATTGTGCACAGCCTCCTATAGTTTATAAGCTATTTTTTTCTGTTTCTCTATCTGCCCCGCGTAGATGATGCCCACCTTGAGGCCAAGGAACCTTTCTCTTTTGGTGGAGGGTAAAGGGAAATGTTTAAGAGACTGGTCTTTGGGTCAGACCTGTTCAACCCTGGTACCTGCGTGACCTCAGGGGCCTTGACTTGCTCCATGGTCCTGCCTCAGAGGACTGCTATGAAATGGGCTGAGGTCATGTCTGTGAAGTCTCCCACATCCCAGCTATCCTCAGCCAACCCAGGTCCAATACCACCTTCCCACTTTCCCAAAGCCTCCTCCCCAAGTCCCCTAGTCCTAGTGCAGTATTTGCCTAGCATGTTTTGCAGTCTACTTTGCATAGAAGCATTTATCTCATCTTTTAGACTTAAGACAGTCGTCTGGTAGGAGATAAGCTGTATAAATCGCAGGAGCTTCAATGGTTTTTGTTACACTTCATAGGTTTTTTATGCCTAGACCCAGAGTTGTTCAAGACTGGGGGAATCATAGATGAGGCCCTGTCATTGCATTGTATTGGTGGGAAACCGAGGGCCAGAAAGGTATGCCTCACCGCAGGTCTCACAGCCCTTGTAGCAGAGCAGGGACTCCTCAAACCAGGGCTCTCTCCACGACCGCGTGGTGCCTGGCAGTGTGGCAATAGTACAGTGAGGGTCAGAAAACTAAAGCCAAGGAGAGTGAAGAGAAGGGGCTTCCCTCACCTGCTGACAAGGTCTGGGAAGCCCAGTGAGAGCTGCCAAGACACACAGACACACATATGCACACACATTCACATACCCATACACATGCATACACAATACTCAGACCCAAACTTACTCAGACACACACTTACATACAACCAGGCCTGAGACTAGACAGAAGTGCAAAGGTTCTCAAGGTACAAAATTTAAGGGGGATCTGCATCTCAGGCTCATGCAAGGGCAGACACAGCCCTAAGAGTGAGTACCTCTTTACATTTTATAACCTGAATTCCTGGGTGTCTTCGCTCCAGGCCTCCATATATGATACACACACACATTCACACGCCACACGTACTTATAGACGTACACATGCACGCAGACATACGATACTCTCCCACAGATATAAATATACTAGGCATCTGTGTGTATGTTGAAGGATGTCCTAAGCCTGTGAGTGACAAGGAAAAAAAAGCAGCCAGAGAGAGCCCCAATCTCACATACCCAGAGAGACTCCACCATGAAATTATAGGAGTAATTCATGAGTCCTGGTTGAATTCACAATTGCTAAGAAGGAAATGATAAGTGACATGGTGAGGAAAGTGGGGTCCAAGTCACCCAGGCACTGTGCTCCATGTTGTGGGTCCATGTAGGGATAAGGCAACTGACCTGTCACCTCTGTGTTCCTGTAACTTACGGTTTGAGGTCTGAACGGAGGAACACTGATAACCAGCCATGTCCTTCCTCCCAGCTCCCCAGGCTCTTGCTGAGGTTAGGAGACGGGAGAGACCTGTGGGCTCAGCATTCTTGTTTACAGATGAGGCCCGGGGACAGTCAATCATTTGCCAGCGTCAGTCCCTAGCATCCCTGGGTCTCTGGAGCTCCTGGTGGCTCTTCTTCCCCAGTGGGGCCAGAGCTACCAAGTGGGCAATGGCAACAGGAGCAGGCTTCGTCCTTCCAGATCTGACCTTTGGTCCCTGAGCATGAAGCATGGAGGGCAGGTGGCTGAGGGCTGTCACAGGTGGGGTCCTCTGCACAGCGCATGAGGACGTGCTCTCGCACACTCCCTCACTCGGAATTCCCGAACAGCTGTGCACCGGGGGCCTCTCGGCTTTTGCCCTACAGCCTAATGAGCAGCTACGTCCCAGCTCACACATGCTTCTGATCGCTAAACCTGAAAAGGAAACATGAGAGCCGACAACAGCCTCCTGGACACACAGCACCAAGCTTGTCACAACACCCACCTGGACGTATTTAGGGTTATGCAAACAATGTGGTGTCATCATGAATAGTTTGTACATTTGATCAGCCAATATTTGTATAACTTTTATAAATCAGTGATTCTCCGTGTTTTCTTGCAGGGTGAGCAGAGGTGTTGAATGATAAAAATAAAACACAAAAAAGTTACAGGAAAATGTACATTTGTGAATAACTATCAAGTTTAAGGTACACATTTTTCTATTAAAGAGCCACTACTTCATCTTTTCCTTAGGCATTAGGATCTGATCTAGCAGCATGTTATGGGTTTGGCTGTGTCAAGTTTGCTATTTTGAGGTGTCCTTTGCAGAGCACTGTGATCTTCCACATTCCCCGTGTTCTTACAAGTGTCAGAAGAGCTGGCGTTGGTTTGAGGCTAGATTCATCTGAAGTCCATGTAGTTGACCTAGCTCCCCATTTACATGAAGTGATGAGATCAACATGCCCCCACCCATCAGAAGGCATGCCCAGGACCCCTTCATTCATCTGTAATTTTCCTAACAACCCCCTACTTCTCTCCAGCCCCTTGGTATAGCACATGTGTGTTAATCACTTAAGGAACCCAGCTGCTTTGTAGCAGAGTGAGGACACACACAGAAAAGGTGGGTGACTGGAGCAGGGTCTCCCTTCACTCAGCTCCCCAGGCATCCCTCCACTTACCCATCCGACCTTGTGTATGTTGCTCCTTTGTCTTCTCATGTCCTTAGTACATACCCAGAGCCATGATGCCCCACCTAGAGAAGTCCCATGAAGAGCTGGCTGACCCTGAAATTTCCATCCAAGCCACCCATAGAGATCATGATTTCTTTTGTCTCCTTTTTGTGTGTGTGAATTTCTTGGGTGCACCCTTCTTGGGTGCATGGATTTTTCCTCCTGTATGCAGACCCATGTTCCAGCCCTTTCTGAGAAGGCTCAGATTCCTGGCTCACCACCCTCCACTTAGGACTCTCTCCTCAGGCCTGTTTATTCTGCTGAGTGGTTGTTAGTCTGCACCCTGTGCCCAGACCCTCCTAAGGAGGGATCTGTGCTCCTTCACTTTTTGCATCTGACTCCCCAGCCCTTCTGCCTTAGGGCCCAGAGGTGTCCCATGAAAATTTCTCACTCCAATCCCCAGCATGTTAAATCACCCCAGTTCTTACGACCTCCCAGGCCTTGCAAGTCTCAAGTTCTAACTGCAAATTGCGTCAGTGAGAGCCTAAGCAAATGCCCGCCCAGCCCCGCAGTGTGGCAGACACGGAGCTAGCCTCCGGGGTTACAGGACTCGTGACCGCTCACCTCTGCTTTCACGCTGGCATTCAAGAGAGAGAAAAGCAAACTGGACTTTTAATCACTCTTCGAAATCTCTCTTCTAGTCAAAGAGAAAAAGGAAAGACTTCATTTCAGCAGACATAACATGCTAAGCAAATGGGAGAGGGGAGCGCACTAGGGTGCGGCCTGGCTGGGTGGTCTGAGATGGGGGGCAGGTGCCACAAATGGTTCAACCCCAGCAGAGATAGGGGTCCTGAAAGTGTCTGCCCAAGTGTGGGGGTCAGCAACGGAAGGACAGGAAGGGTCTAGTCCGATTGTAGGAAGACTTGGCTAAAGAAGCCAGGCTGTGACATGAACTCCAGTCCGCCATCAGTAAGTCTGTTTTAGGGCATTTTACTGACTTGTGCATGAAGCTTCCGTCTTTCCCTGGCTTGACCTCATGCTTCTGTGGTTGGCACTTTTTGTATCCTTTTTAGCTCTCTTGCCAGAACCGCCTACCTCCTGGCTCTGTCCCCTTTGGGCTTTGTGGTATTTTTATTAATTGGAACAGCTGTGGCAATAATCTGTGATAGCTGTATTATTCACATTATCAAAATGTTCTGATTTCTCTCCTCTCCTGGCCCTCTTCCCACGAAACTTAACCTGGTAGTTTTCCAAAATAATCTTAGACTCTTGCTTGCACTTCCTTTTAATACAATCATTAACAAACCTTTGGAGATCGACTTCTGGAATACAATCAGAGAAGACTCCATCCCACCTTGCTGATCCTATTTCCCACTATTTCTGTATGCAAACCCATGTTCTAGCCAACTCGTCATTGTTTTCAAAACATGCCATGAACATTCCCATCTCTGGGCCTTTGCCCATTCAGTATCAGCTGCCTGGAACACCGTCCAGGTGGCTCTCATACCCTTGACAAAGCTCTGCTTCAGCTTCACCTCTTCCAACAAGAACTCTTTTTAAGTACCCACTTTCCAGCGTTTTGTCATAGCAACACAAAATGAACTAAGATGATTAGCATTTGAGAAACACTATTCTAGAGTTGCCCACCAGGGGCCTGTCCACAGTAGAGCTTCTCTGCTGGCCCACTGGGGACACAGCCTCTATCTTTGCATGGTGCCACCTCCTTCCGGAGATTTCCCATCTGGTCGCAGGCAGGAGCTGATTGGACTTGGACATAGTTTCAGGTCTGCTCCTAACTGGTTGTTCATTTAACCCTCCAAGATGGCACCCTCTGTCTGTGAATGGGCCTCACGGTGGCAGCCCCCTCCCCCACTTGTAGGGTTGTTGTGAAAACACATCTCTGATGCAGCCAAGGCCCAACAAATGTTTGCTGACTTGAATTAAATTTAGGAGTCACTCCCTTGACAGTGCTTTCAAAGGGCCCTGTGAATTTTAAGTGAGTGCATAGCCATCCTTTAGACTGGACCAGGGTTGACAAGTTCTTAAGAGGAGGAGAAGCCTGGAGTGTCACTTGGCTGACTGGGGCCCACCTAGCCCAATAGGGCATGAACAACGGACATTTTCTGGAGGTTTTTCTGTGCAGATTTACTTACACAGAAAGTAAATATGATGATGATGACGATGATGGTGATGATGATGCCACAAGAGGGATGACTCAAGAATGAAGATGAGGCTCTGTAAGAAGGACAGTGATGTCAAGAGAAGAAGGTGACTTAGAAAGGGTCAGATGTTAGCAGGCACTTTTCCTCTGCTTGCCTGGCAGAACCAGTGGCACTAGAGTCACTGGAGGGAGGCTGTAGGAGCAGCCAAATATTCCCGGAGAGCACAGGGGCTTCCCCAGCACCTGCTTTTCCAGCTCAGGGTTAAAAACTCTGTAGATCTACCCAGTGGTTTGGTAGGATACTGTGAAAAAGTGTCACAAGCTGAGTAGCATAAAAGATAGAAATTTATTTTCTCACAGTTCTGGAAGCCAGAAGTGTTGAATCAGGGCGTCAGGAGTGTTGGCTCCTTCTGGGGGGTGTGGGGAAGAAACTCGTCCATGTTTCTCTCCTGGCTTCCAGTGGTGCACTGGCAATTTGGGGTGCTCCTTGACTTGGGGCAACACAGCTCCAATTTTTACATGGTGTTCTTCCTCTCTATCTCTGGTGCATATTTCTTCTTTTTATAATGGCTCGATCATATTGGATTAGGGCCCACCCCCCTGACCTCATTTTAACTTAACCAACTACAAAAACTCTGTTTCCATATAAGGTTACATTCTGAAGTACTGGGGGGAGGAGGGGTTGGAATTTCAATACATGCATTTGAAGGGAACACAGTTCAACTCATAACAATCTGAGTGTTGTGTGTCTTTGGTCTAACTGAGCCCATTTGCATCTCTGACCTGATCCCCAACTGCTTTGGGTCCTAGTGACTCCAGCTTCGGAAACCCTGGTCTGGAACTGGCAAGGAGAGAGAAGCCACCACCTGCCCTCCAGAACCTTTCTTGTTACTCTCCCAAAGCCAGAACCCCCAAATGAGGGCTTCGAATCTGGGCTCATTTTTATCAACAAGATCAAAATGACAAGCAAACAAGCTTGTAGGAAAAGTCATAATCTTTCAAAGTGTGCCTTGGTTCAGAAACACTCCTGCCCAATCCCTGCCATCTTTTTCTCCCTTCTACCAAAATGGCACTAAGATCCCAAAGGGTCTACAGAGATAGTGGATTGAACAGGGAGGGACCTAGGTCAGAAAATCTAAGTACTGTCTTGGCTTTGCCAGGCAGCGAGTCGGTGACATTATTTAAGTCATCTCTCCTTCCCAGCTGGGACACTCTTAGAAGTGTCCTGTGTAGACAGTGAACATACCCCCTCAAAAGCCCTCTCTGCCAACACACAGGTCATGCAGCAGCTCACGGGGCCCACCAGGTGCTGCTTTCTGCCCTCTTCCATCGGCCTCAGGGCCACCCAGGAGTCCGCTGCACGGGGAATCTGCTCAGAGGCCTCACCGAGCTCTCTCCGTTCCCCTTTCTGGGGGTGTCTGGTCCCTGTTCCCAAGCAGCCCTGGAGTTGGTGGTATTAGGACTGGCAAGATCATCTCTTCCATGGAAATTGAGGTAGCGATCTGCACTGCCAAAGATCGCAGATCCTGGGGAACTTGGGCCTCCTAAGTCTCTTCCCCCCATCTTTCCTCTCCTGACACCACAACCCGTAGGCTACACCTGTCCCCTCTGTTCCCTCCTGTCTCCTTCTGCAGTGGTGAGTGTGGCTTGGAGTAGATAATTCTCTTTGCTATGGTGCCAGGTTCTAGGGAAGCAGTTGTCGACAGGTGTGGAAATTACAGATGTGCAGTTTTGTCACAGATTTTGCTTGGTATTTTGAGCTCAAAAAGCAGTTCTTCTTCATTTATTCCTACCAGTTTCGCTCCTCAGGATGGCCAGGCCTCCCTCCCGCCTTGCCTTGTGGCACTGAAATCTTACACACGCAGAGACAGGGGCAGGTGAAAACACACACACACACACACACACACACACACACACACACATACATCTTTCTAACTGTGCCTCTGATTCAGGCTTCAGCCCACCCTTTACTCCTGAGTCAGTCAATCAGGACTTATCCTAGGATCTAAGAAGCAGAGACTCCCAGGAGGTGGAAAGAAACTTAGAGGTCATTAAGTTCAACTCTCTCAGTGAGCGAAGAGTCCCCTTTTCTCTATGTGGCTTCATTATATTTAAGACTCCTTCAGTCCTCTGGCGTCTCAGTCACCAGTTACTCCAACTATAGTTGTTTCTTTCCTCTCCCTCTCCCTCTCTTTCCCTCTTTCTCTTTCACTCTCTCCGCACTCCACTCTCCACATTTCACTCTCCACTCTTGCTCTCTCCATTCTCATGTTCCCATGTCCCCACCAGGGGATCTTCTAGCCACCTCTTTACTTCTTCCTTATCCATCTCTTTTTCAATCAGTGCCCACTAAACCCACATTTATAACACTGCAGCTCTGAGTTATAGAACCTCACAGCTCATGATAACATGTGTCTTTGGGACCTGGATTATTTACCATAGACGCCCCCTCCCCACCAGACACACACATACACACACATACATCCCCATAGACGCCCCCTCCCCACCAGACACACACACACACACACACACACACACACACTCTCTCTCATGCGCAGGGTATTCCACAGGGTTGCTTGTGGAAAAAAAGAGTGCAATGCATGGATTGAACAAGTTCAAGGTTCTACAATCCATCGAAGATTACTAAATTGTAATTAACTTGTAAGTTTCTCAAGGGCGAGGACTGTCTTCTACTTCAGAAACCATCTTGCCACATACGCCCCTCCTGGAATGTTATTAGACAGAGAGTGGGCGCTCACTGAATTGAAATCTAATGAACTGAGAAGTGCTTTAATATCAACTCATTTGTTAAAATACAGCATTCATAGCCACAGGCCTCTGACCCCAAGGGGAGCAAGGGAGCAGCAAGGCAATCTGTGCGTGAGCTGGAGTATCCAAGTGTGCGTGCAGCAGCTGCCCCTCATTCCCAAATGCAGTGCCCTGGCCCTGGCTGCGCAGCCCCGGGGCTCCTCCCCTAGCCCAGATGTCTGAGCCTTTAGGAAACTCAGTGGAAGAGCCAGAAAATGACTGCTGGTGACCCTCCAGGAGCCCCCAATGGAAGTCCATGCTCAGTTCGTTCATTAACTTTTTAAATACATAGTTTTGGCATCTACTGAGAAGATGTAAAATCTGGGCAGTCACAGGAGCAGCTTTAAAAATGCAGGTTCCAGGACACCCTGTCAAAAGGCTGTGGTTGAACTAAGGTGGAAAGTTCCAGAACTCAGAACTCTTGGGTGCCTCCTGCGTGGTGTACAGCTGGGCCGGAAGCAGTGCTTCACCCCTGCAAGGTGCGCCTGGGCACACCTGCCCTCCAAGTGCTCAGCACCCAGGCAGGGCCTGAATAATGAGACTCAGACGGGGCTGTCAGCAGAGAGAGAAGGTTCCCGGATGCTGCTCCTAGTACGCTTCTTCACTCAGGCTCCCAAGGCCTGAGAGTACGCTCCAGGCCACATCCACAGAGGTGTCTCCCCGCCTCAGGAAGGGGAGCTAGCTGGCCTCCCACTTGGGAAACTATGTGAGTCTCACCCATGGGGAGAAAGCAGCCAGTCTGCTCTTTGGCCTGCTGATAGAATTTGCAGGCTTTAAGGAAGCTGACAGAGGCCTTCAGAAACCTTGCAGAGAGTCCCAGAGGTCATCCTACCCAGGGAACTCCTGGGCTCGATGATGCTGAGGCTCAAAGGGGCTTGTGTGTCCCACACGCTGCCAACTGTCAGGCCCCCATGGGCCCGAGGCCTCCCGACTAGCTTCTGGGACAGTCAGGGCCTCAGGATGAGCAGGGAGCCTAGAGGGATACCGACATTTGCAGCAGCTCCAGCTCTGGAAATCCACACGAGGGGACTCTTCCAGGGAGGGAGGTGACAGGGTTAATCTAGGGGTTGGGGGAGGCGGGGAGAAAGGCCTGGAAACCACACAGTGAAGCAACCAGATTAATAGAGGAAGAGAGAGGGGGGTAGACCATTAGGAAGACAAAGAGAAAATCATGCTGGAGCAATAGAAAAGGAAATCTAATATCAACTAGGGAAAAATAAATGGAGATTAGGGCAAACAAATTAGCTTTAATGGGTTCAATGCTAATACAAGAATAACAGCCGAGCTACGAATGCCTTTGAGGGGAAGATGGGATAGGAACCTGAGCAGTCATGCAGGCAATAAAGATTATGCAGGGAAGGGGGATGGCCAAAGGAGCCAGGGGAGGGGGACAGAGGGAGGACTCGGGGTGAATGGGCAGGGGAGGGGGGTGGAGGGGTCTGCCATCTTCAGTAGAAAAGGATAGGAGGAGGAAAGGGCCCAGAGCTGGTGACAGTAGGGAGGGGCAGTCAGCATGGGGTGGAAATAAAAGAAAGCTAAGCAAATGGAAGACTGAGGACAGAGGAATAGAGGAGACTGGGAAGGAAAGAGGTGGAGATGGATATAAACAAAGAGAATGGAAGAGAATGAACCCACTTGAAAGAGTAGGGTGAAGTATAAAAGATTAGGATTATTCTCTGACTGAGGAAAATCAGCAAAGGAAAAATTAGGCCCCAGTGAGATGAAAATCTGGAGAGAACTGCGAGGCAGATTTTGGAAAGTGCCCACGCTTGGGAGGTGGTGCGAGGCCATCCTCAGTCTCCGGAAAGTATCTGGCTATACCAGGTTAATAGGGTGCTGCCTGCGCCCGTGGCTGGAGGAAGATGGGCAGGAGCCCCGTGGTACACAGCCTTCACTCTGGTGCCTGACAATGCTCAGCTGGAGGCTCAGTTCTGCCCCTTTGTAGCAAGGTGGGCTCGGCCAAATTACACATGCACCATCTCTGCTCCTCTTTTACCTGTAAAATGGGTTGATGTGCTTCCTACCTCAACAGGCTGTCATGGGAATCAAATGGAAAGATGGATTTACAGTGCTCAGCTTGGCACATCACACAATGCTGCCTGTGATGATGATTCCTAAATATTGACTAACTGGGGAAAAGGGCTGAAGACAGAAGAGAGCCCTTCCTCCCTTCCTCCATCCCTTCCTGAAGGTTTGATCTTGCCCAGCTATAGTCCAAACTGAAAGAAAACTCTTTATCCATCCTGAGTCTCCCTGCTTCTGTTCTCTCTCCTGGTTGGCGACCCCCGACTCCCCACCCCGGGCTGATCCAAAGCGAGAACATCCACGGAAGCCAAAATTCTGATCCTACTGGGAGACCCTCTTAGATTCGCCAGAACTTTAGACTCTAGGAGACTGAAAGTGATCCTCCTGGTTCTTTAAAGAGCATGGAGGGCCTGGCACAGGGACAGAGCCCAGAAGACTAAGAGAAGCATCGCCAAGAACACTGGAAGTCAATAAATAACCACCTAGTCATGCACACCAGGAGGGGAAGGAAACGCTGGCATTATTTCCTGCCCCTCAAGGCATGCAGAACCATACCTTCTCTCATCACTAAGGATTTCTAAAGAGTGAACACAGAAAAATCCCAGCAAGAAGAGGGGCAGATAGGGTGGGGGAGTCTTGTGTCTTGCTAAAATATGAAAAATTAACTTGAAGCTACTAGAGAAAGAATCCTCTGGAAAACCATAACCACCAAGAGGGAAGAGACCCGTCTATCTTGATGTCCTTGTATTCCCAGCGCCTGGGGTGATGCCTCTTGTGGAAGGATTGGTGGTCAAGGTGGACATGGGAAAGGCAGACAACATGCCTAGGAGGAGAGGCGCAGGGAGGTGAAGTTCATCCCGATATCATAAATTAGAGGTGAAGCAGAGGTTTCCTAATCTCTACTTCTACAGCTTCAGAGAATGAAAATAAATGAATATATGAACCTCATCCACACATCAGTGCAGGAGGGCAGATTCAGAAGCTGCCTATCAGTTTAAGCTTCTGTGAAGGACTGATAAAGGGGCCACCTGGCAGGCAGTAGAAGGATGGAGGATGGTAGGGGAACTTCTTTCTCTTTCCAAGTGGCTCTTGTGCTTTGATGCCTCAGAATAACAGTTGATCTGGATTCCAGCTCTCACGGACCAGCCTCACTTGTCTGAGAGGACCAAGTCCACGGACACTTCCCCCAAACTAGGTCCTGATTTCTGTAGTTCTTCCCTTTGCTTGCTCCTGCACTAGGGGCAGTGGCTGCTTCCTGCTACTACTACAGGTTGTACACTCCTTATTTGAAATGCTTGGAACCAGAAGTGCCTTCAATTTCAGGCTTTATTAGATTTTGTAATAGCTGAATATATATAGATATAAAATGAAATATCTTATGAATGAGAGTGAAGTCTAAACATGACATTTATTTATGTCTTATATACACTATATACGCACATAACCTGAAAGTAACTTTACATACTATTCCTACAGATCAATGTTTTAACTGCCACCCATCACACAGGTATGGAACTTTTCATTTGTGCTGTCTTGTTGGTGTTCAAAACGTTTCAGATTCTAGAACATTTCACATTCTGGGTCTTTGACTGGGGCACTTGGCTTGTATCTCAGAGTTACTTCTATTTCTCCTTTGTGTTCTGATCTTCCTCCCACATCCAATAATTCCTTGTATTAAAGCCTCACTGTTGAAATACCTAGGAATAGGTTTCTCTCTTCTGACTTCCCTGACTGATACATTTCTCATACCAGAAGAAGTCTGAGGAAAGAGAATTGCAGGGCTGATCCTGTCTTTGTCCTCGATCACAGTGCTGAGATCCTGGGTAATGAGAATGAGGAACTGTTTCTTTTGTATGACTGGATCATGCCAAAATTAAAGGGGCAGCACTCCCTGTAGTCCTGAGTCAGAAACTTCTCACGTGGGATGTCTGAGTTCTCAGGAAGGGTAGCTTTCACCACCAACCCACTGCCTTCCCTACCTTGAGCTGTCTCTCCTGGTTCTTTCCCTAGATGTGTGTTGAAATATACCAACAGAACTGTGAACCCCATGAGGGCAGTCTGAGTGGATCACTGCATCATTCTCCATAGAGCCTCAATAGCCAGAGCTAGAAGGAAAAGGCTCGTGGCTCAGAATTTAAAGATCCACGTTAATGAGAGTTTCCTCAGTGGTGTAAAGTGGTGACAATAGTGCTTTTCTCACAGAATGCTCCTGTAGAACACATTACCACAGTTGACCATAAAGCCCCTCATCAAAGTGGAAGCCCCACCTGTGCTCACACAATTGGTGTTGACATCAAAGATGCCAACGGGGAGACCTGTGCGTTCATTCCCTGGCTCCTTCTACAGCAAGGTGAACCTCCTTTTTCCTGGGCTGTGATGTCTAGAACTCCTTCTTTAAGCAACTCATGTCTAAATGTATGTGTCTGGGAAACAGAATTCTTCTTTAGGTTAAGAATATGTGGACTTCATCAAACTTGTTACAGATCTGCCTTTTTCCTTCCTTCCTTCCTTCTTTCTTCCCTTCTAATAGTAAATCCAATCAGCATTTATTGGGTATCTACTATGCACCAAGCATTACACTAGATACTGGGGTCTCAGAGATAAAGAAGCCATATCATCCCTCAAGGGTCAAACAATCTATGCAGCAAGACATGGCCATTATATAAGCATGAACAAGGACCCAGAGCAGGAGTCAGACACTCTGAAACAACAGCAAGCAATTTTGTGTTGCGAGGGCATCAAGTTCCAGGCTTAGATAGGTAAGAGCTGAGGTAGGGAGCAAAACCAGGGTCAGGTCATGGTGGGCCTTGTCTGCCGGATTCAGTGGCTCGGATTTTACCATGAAGGAAAAGGCACTATGTCTCAGAAGGGTCTTTAAACCTGAGAGGGATGTGGCCAGACTTGGGTGTGGATATGTTGCACAGCAAACCCTCGTTGCAGAGCAGAACGTCACATGTGCCAGGTTGGATGGAGACCAATGAGTGCAGGCGACTAGTTGACTCTTACTCATCTTTCACTCGGATTATATGTCACTTAGAAGGATCTGCCTGGATCACCTTGAACTAACTTCATCTCATGTACCCACCTCATTATTCTTTAGCACTGCACCTGGTTGTATCCTCATCCCAAGTAGCAATTATACATTTCTTTGTCCTTTACCTAGCAAATATGTCTATCCTAATCTACCTATCACTAGACTACAAACTCCGTGAAGGTAGGGACCAATTCCAGGTAACCAGTTCTGCTGAAGTGCTTGATACGTGGTACATATATAAGATATATGCTGAGTAGGTGAATGAATGCATGGGCATTTGAATGCTGAGGACAGCTATGCAGGTACTGGCTTAAATGTTTAGGACGTAAGAACAGTGTATTCTCATATGCCATGTGGGGAGAACCAAAGGACCTATGGCTGTTGGTTAATTTATGTGGCATATATTTATTCAGCACCGTATACAGCTTAATATTGAACAAAGCAGAAGCAGTCCTGCCCTTAGGGAGCTTTCATCCTGGTGGAAGAAGACAGTCATTATGCATCCATATAATCGTGTGAAAACTTTGGACCTGCCAAAGCAATTAAATTCATCTCTACTACCTCCCTAGCCCCCCAGTTTCCCTTGACTAATTAAACTCTTTATTTCTCTCATTTTCAACCAAATTTTTCAGATAACAGTCATACTTGATGCTGCATTTTGATGAGTACTGGTAAGAAAGGTAAAGGATATTATGAGAATACCTAAACAGAGCCCCTAAACCACTTCGTAGGATAAAGCAAAGGCGCCTGGTGAAGCAACTTAGTGCTGAACTCTACAGGCTAAGAGGGGGAGAGAAGAGGTTCAAGGGGAGACAAGAGGGGGAGATAAGAGGTCCCAAGGCAGGGGACCCACTGATGGTTCCAAGGACATGCAGAAGGCCAATGACAGAGAGTATGGTGGAAGGCGGTGTGAGATGAGGCTGCAGGGGACAGGTTCTGCGCTCGCAGGGCACTAGTGTTGCCACTGACCGAGAAAACACTGGAGGAAAAGCCTCTTTATCACCTTAGAGGAGACTTCCAAAAGGAAGCTGAACATAAAAGGAGAAGGGAGACTTGATTAGAGACACCTGGGGTGCCCCCATACCATCAAATGTGCAGCAGCAGTAAGAGTATGGGCACCGAGGACAGCCTCCCAGACTGGGAGCGGCACCGCGTTTCAGAGCAGCCTGGGGACCAAGCAGACATAACGTAAGGAATGATGGAACTCTGTTAAAGAGAAACGAAAAGCCCAGAGTGAGGGTACAAGGAACTGAGAGATGGCGTTTTCATGGAAATCTCTTCAAGAGGAAGAACATGGCACCCTCCCCACTCGCCACCCACCATCACCAAGTGTCCAAGCACTTACTGAGCATGAGACAGAAGAGTAAACTGGCCACCGCATAGAAAGAGAGGAGAGAAGCAACAGGAACAGCTAGTGTGACTGCCTTTTAAGCCATGCGATTGAAAACAATCCGAAGAAAATGTTTCATACTCAAGGAAATAATTTCTTTTTCCAGATGAGGGCTGGGGAGGCAGCATAGAGTAATCTACTTGCATTCGTAGATCCAGAGAAAGGACCTAGTTGAAAATGAGAAGTAAATAAAAGATAATTTATGGAGCAGGTTTCTAGAACAGGTAGGAGGATGGGAAATCAATGAGAAGTGAGTAAGGAACGTGAGCAGCAGCTTCGCCTAGCTCTGGTCTCTTTGCCCCAGTTCACCTTAGAGGGACAGATGGAAGCCAGAGGTACTAGGGGTGATGCGGCAGGCCCATGATTTTGCCTCCCAGCACGCCGGCCCCGTTCACTCGAGCTCAAGGGTGCAGTGTGTCCAGGGACCCATAACCTCATGAATGGTGGAGCGAGCTGGTGTGTGGAGTTGTGACAACAGGGTTCCACGGACATTTTCTTCAAAAGCAGTTGAAGACAGAGCTTGCCTTTATTTCATAAAGTCGGCAAGCCAAGGGGAGCAGCTGGGAGGCTGCAGAGGAAAAAACAGACCTGCAAGAGATTGTGCTGGGGATGGTAACAACACCACCCAGGCTAAGGGTGGTGAGTATCACTCAAGACTGATGAATATCGGCAAGGCAATAGGCCCAGTCAGATTTGAAGCTCCCCACAAGGAGTCCCTGAACCTCTTACTACACCCTGCCAAGGCTCAGCCTCACACCCACCAAACCCTCTTTGGAACTAAAACAAAAATCTCAGATGGTTAGATGAAAATTTTTGCAAACCAATGTATTCGAACCACTGCCACTTTGGGACTGAGCAGAGCTGCAAAGGATGAAGCAGATGGAAAAAGAGGAAAGTGCTAGTGTGTGGAACCTGGGGGTACCACAGTGGGGAGTCCCGGGAATCCCTGTAACAACCACGTCGTGTAAATCATTCTTTTATGACACGTGTACACTAAAGCACTACGTAAACCCCAGGTCAGATGTTAGGTGGACAAAGACAGTGCTGCTGCCCTTGAGGAATTCATAAAAGGATCTAAACTGTTCCTGCTGCTGTTCAAGTGCAGTCACGCTGTGACAGGGACTTGTGCAAAGGACTGTGGGGATGTGAGAAAAATACGCTCCTATCTGCAATGTTCACTATCAGTGTGTGTAATGAGAGTTTCTGCTAATGAGCCCCCTTTTCTTTTTACCGTCCTTACACCTCAGAGCCTCCTAAGGGGCGAGGAACTCACCAAAGGAAGACCTTAATCTACTCAAATGTCACTTTTCCAAGGCTTTGCCTAGAACTTTGCAGAGCTTCAAATCCCTTTCCTGAAGGAGAGGGTAGCTAGGGTTCGAACCCAAGGCCTTCGCACTGAGCACTGTCATCAGCCCCACCCCCTTTTTTATTTTTTATTTTCAGACAAAGTCTAAGTCACTAAATTGACTGGGCTGAGCTCAAACTTTCCATCCTTCTGCCTCAGCCTCCCAGAGTGCTAAGATTACAGGCTATCAACCCCTTTACTATAGGACAAGTTCTCTCTGAGCTGGGAAAGCTTGCATTTCCCTGCCTGAGTACCTTTGCACCCAGGAACTTGCTTACATCCTGCCAAGTGGTCTTATCTTCCTCCTGCACTCCCACCCCTCCTCACCCACGGTGCTCCAGCCCTGCAGAGGGCCTTCGCTTATGAAGCTTCAAACCTCTTCCTGGTTCACACCTTCCCCCCAGCCTGCCTCTAGCCCAGCCAGGGGTCTCCTACTCATTGCTGGCTTCCGGCCTCAAGGCCCACCCGCCTGCAGATCAGCACAGACAGGGAGTCAACGCAGTGGGTGCCAGACCCTCCGCAGGGCAGGAAGGAAGCCTGCACCCACCTCTGGGCGTTGGGTGGTGACTCACTGTGCACTCCCCCACACCGGACACAGGGAAGACGAAGGACCTTCCATTGCAGGGATTCACTTCAAAGCCTCACAGCATAGGCCACTAGCTGGCCCTTTCCAAATCCCCCTTCCTGCTTGTCCTACAGCCACAGTAAATGTCTTTCAACTTCTTCAAAGCACCAAGACCTCAAGCATGGAGTGTTTCTCTGCCTCCTATGGAAATATTTTCACTTGGTTTCCTCCAGATCATCCCTCCCTGCAGTATCTCACCAGCCACTTATGTGCCCCCCTAAGCACGTAGACTGACCTCTTCCAAGGGACTCTACACGGTAATTCCCAACTTATCTCATCACATCCTCTAAAAGGGTGGAAGTCCCTTGAAGGCCAGCATTCTTGTGCAAGGTTGTGTTCCCAGCCCTTCGTACCTGAGTCATCACGGCCACTTGGTTAATGTGTGTTGAGTTGAAAAAAAGTGAAAACCATACTACAGAAATAATATTCTTACAAGAAAGTAGAAGGAGGAAGAGACTATGAGGAGTTCTTCTCTTACATTTTCTTTACCAGCCATTGACTGCCTAAACCTGCGGCTCTCAATGTGCGGTCCCAGACTGGCAGAATCGTCACCATCTGAAAACTTCTCAGATACACAGACTCTTCGTTCCATCCCAGAACTACTGATTCAGAAACTCAAGACATTGAGTTCAGCAGTTTCAAACAAATCTCCCGAGAGAGTCTAACACATGCCCGGGTTTGAGGACAACCACCGTAGCCCTATAGCCAAGCTCAGGTCACACCATGCAACCACTTGAATATTAAAAATCAGGCAAACTTTATATTCATGTCAAGATTTTCAGCTAAACACAATTCTCCTTTTTCACCCATGTCTGCTTACAGCAGGTGTTACAGGTCAGCAGCAGGTGTAACCAGAAGTTTGTTAAACTCCATTCAATAGATACAAGGCCTATAGTTGAAAACAAAAACAAAACAAATAAAACCACTTTCTCCAATAGTAAGATTAAATCAGGTAGAGTCAAAGGAGGAGTCTAGCCCAAGTCTTTTTCCACAATAACACAAATCATTCAGAAACCTGTAAAATAAAGCCCTAGAGACTTCGCAGTTCAGGGGCCAGAGATGGGACTACAAAGACGCTGGAGATGTAGTAATAAGCTTCAGGAGGGTTCCTGAGGGATTGAGTACCAAGAAGTTCTTCCTCGTAATTTAAGACAGTAGCCTGCGTGTCTTGTATTGGAGAAATAGCATAGTTTTTTTTAGAAGAAAAATACCCAACTCATGCCCTCCAGAAATGGCATTTAAACTACTATTTCATTAAAGTGAAGAACCTCCAACTACAGGAAACCTACTTTGCTGAGGTGAAGAACCCCCAACCACAGGAAACCTCACTTCCAGATATAGAGTTCATCTTACAAACACCTAAGCTCAGTGGTCACAGTAGCAAAAGTTCTGGGAAACGGGAAGAAGGCTGGACCCCAAAGGTCTCGCCCCTGTGTGGGTAGGTAGTTGTCTGGTGCCCCCTGGTGTTCAGTATCTGGGTGCAAAAGAGCTGAAAGGCAACCAGGATGGCGAGTGGGGCATTCTACAAATGGCAGTGTGGCCAGTGAAGGGGACAGCAGAATGGGCTCAGGAGTGGCCAGGGGTCACTTAGTCCACTGTCTGGGAAATGCTGAAAACCCCTCAAACATCACCCAACTCTGCTGGAAAAGCGTTCAGTGGGACGTGTTGCCTAGGATGTGAAGCTGTACCCAAGCTCACCCGGTGGCCTCCACCAGGACAGTGGATCACAGTGTCCCTCATGCTGGGTATTTGGCCAGCGGGTTTTTCCTCCTGCCTTACTGCCCAGGGCAGAGGCTTATAGCCCTTTTTTGTTTTAAGGGAAATTGACTGTTCTGCAGAAGACAGCTTGGGCCCCTGAGGAGACATTGCAAGGCAGATCTGAATGTGCTAAGTCAGTGGGTGATAATGGGCACTGTGTGCCCAGCAAAGACACTTCCCACCCTCAGCCATAAATAGTCTTAACTGGTGCACACAGAAAACCTGTGTGGCTCTTCCTTCCCGCCTGCCGCTCTCTCTGACTTCCACCTCCCACCCGCCCAGGGTTCTGATCATTTCCCAACCAGATCCCCCAAATCATGGCCCTGGTGTGAAAAGCTGGCTTCACACCTAAGCCACAGCACCTTCAGCACAAGCCTGCAGAGACAACCCCACGCTTCTAAGATCAGCTCTGGCCACAAAACAAGAGCTTACCCAGAAAGCAGCACTTAGCTGAGGACTACACTTTGGTTGGATCCTGGCTCCTCCTCATATAATGTGTTACGCAAATCACATAAATCAAATCACCAAAAGTCTCCACATCCAGTCTCTTCGTGGGAAAAATGGAAATCTTGGCCCTGAATTTAGCCTGACATAGCTCTAGTGATTTCACAGAGTTGAGTATGTTAGTAAATCTAACAGATACCTTCTCTCTTACCTTGAAGTCTGCACACACGCTGTTCCCACTGCCTGAAAAAGTTTCCCCCCTACTGTCTCTCACTTAGCTAGCACCTCTTTGCCTTCAGTCTCAACTTAGACATGTCCAGGAACCCTTCTATGGGTCCCTGACCACGGCCAGATCTTCTGCCCAGACTCCCAGAACCCTCTACATGCCCCCAGTTCCAGAAGAAATCTTGAGAGGTACTCACTGACCATTTGCTGGTCTGGGTTCCTACAGTTCTAACCCTGTGAGACCAGAGCAAGTATCCAGCCTGGCTTATTCACCTCAGCCTCTGCAGAGCCTGCTCCAGTGCCTGGCACACAGTAGGCACTCAATAGATAAGAGTTTGACTAGATAAATGGATCACAGACTGGGGCCAGAGAGCAGAGGCCAAGCCAGAATCACAGCTAAGACTCGGCTCATGTCATGGCTTGCCTGTATACTGTACAGCAGGCCTACAGCAAGAGGTGGAAGTCCTGGAACCCACAGGGATGTGTCCTGGTGAGGTTTCTGCTCATTGTTTTCAGCTCTCTGATTGTTTCAGAAGGAAGAGATCTTGGGGGTCACCCAAGTGGGACATCCCCAGACAGGTGCTGGTCCACTCTGTCCTAGCTCAGCCAGAGGAGCTCTGCTTCCATTCTTCTGTGTTTATGATTACGTTTTAAGATCTGGTTTTGCGGATTAAGAAGAGAAAGAGATCAAGAGAGATGAGGAAACTGTTGATTTCATCCTGTGCCCTCATTAACAGAAAAGGGAGAAAACCCAGGATGAAGAGGGGATTTCTTCCCCGAGGCCACCCGGCTCAGTGTCAGCACAGAAGGACCCTGAATCCTCCCCTTTTTACATGCTTTTCAGAGGGAGGAAGATGGGGGATTGATATTTGTCTTGAAGGAGACAGAGCAGACTCAGTGTCCCTCGATCTTGATGTACCCCTCTGTAGCTCTCCTGCGGTTGGGAGGATGTAAGCTCTGCACACCACCCAGGCCACACTCCTGGGGAGGTGAGAAGCACCTGACCAAGTTCAGAGTCATGGTCTCACACATACACACACAGCCACCTGTACTCTTGGGTATCTCTCACCCAACCTTCCTGCCTGGCCCTGACAGCTATCCCCGGGAATATTGTTGTTTTAGGCCATGGAGGGCTGAACCAGCTAGGAGGGGCCTTTGTGAATGGCAGACCCCTACCAGAAGTCGTCCGCCAACGCATCGTAGACCTGGCCCACCAGGGTGTGCGGCCCTGTGACATCTCTCGCCAGCTCCGAGTCAGCCATGGCTGCGTCAGCAAAATCCTTGGCAGGTAAGCACGAAATTCACCGTGCATCACCTGCCCCACAGGGCTTGCCACAAGCCCACCCACTCCTCCAGAAACTGGGGATCTGCTCCCAATACCCAGCTTTGGTCCTAAGACCTGAGCAGGCTGAGGTGGTACTTGTGGGCTTCTGCTCACCAGTGTTCTTCTGTTGTTTTCCTATCTGTCCTTCCTCCTTTGTCTATTTCTTCTTCCTGTAGTTTCTTCTTTCTTTGCATTTTCAATCCATATCTTATTTTCCTCCTCTGCTCCTGAGGCTGGAAAATCCTCTCCAATTGTCCCTTCCCTGCTGAGACCTAGGAAAATGGAGCCACTAGGGGAAGTGACACGCAGTCTAGGTGGCTCCCTGAGTCTGAGTGCTTCAGAAGGAATGTCTGGCTTTGTGCTTCTCCCACAGCACCTGCAACAGAAGCATCAGGGTTGTTTGACAAAATTCATATTTCCAGGCCTAGTGCAGCCCCTCTGAATCAGTCTCTTTGGGGTCAGAGCCTAGATGCTGTGATTCTTATGAAGTGGCCAGGCAACATTTAGGAACACTAAGGATTGAGAGCTATTGATCTACAAGACCCAGTGCAGTGGCTACAGCCCTGGCCGTACCCAGGGAACTTTAAACAACAATGATAAAAAAAATTGAGATCTAGGCTCCAGTCCAGAACAATTCAGGGGAATGGGCCCAAGTTTGGGTATATTGCTAGTCCCCTGTACCCCAAATGATTCCTGTTCTCTGCAGCCAGGGGTGAGAAGGGCTGACCCAAAGGTCAGGTGGGCCACACAGTCTAGATTTCCACATGGTCTAGCCTGCAGATCTAGAAGTGACCCTACACCAGAGCATTCAAGGCTTCAACTCAGCTCTGTGCACCTGTTCCCTTCTTACAACCCATGTGTGGGTACAAGGGACTGTGCATGAGCCATGGAAAGGCCTGGCGCCCTGCCTGAAGCAGTCAGGGGAAAATGTAGCCTTTTGCTGGGGTCAAGAACAGGGGATTCCTGAGATGGGCTGTGAAGTCCCAGAGAGGAGATGAGCTCTAGATGCTAGTGACAAGCAAATGGAGTTTTAAAGAGCCCAATATGGCAGAAGGGACCTGAGAACTTCTAAAACCAGGGAAGGGGTTATTGAGACCCAGGCCACAGGTCTGTCAAGCAGCCAGCTGCGGGGAGGAGGGTGTAGAGAGAGGAGGAGCAGAGGCTTTGGAAGAGCAGGCTCAGCTTCAGAGGCTGGACCTGGCCAGGGATCCAAGTGAGACTAAAACTCCAGAGTCCAGGAGGTGGAGTTTCAGCATGAACCACATACACTGGAAAAACCAGTGAGTGGGGGTGAAGGATATGGCTCAGACTTAGACAGGGCAGGGAACAAAGGTGAACCAGCAAGACGAAGCAAAGGGCCTACTGACTCCAGTTGGCTTCCCAGGGAAGGGTAAGCCCAGGATGGCCGAGAGAACTTCAGCTGCTCTCTAGCCAAGAGAAGCGGGACCAAAGAAGCCAACATTGTGAACCTGCAATTCCACTGTCCCTAATAATCCAAGACATCCTTTGTGCAAGGGAGATTTCCTGTGTCTCGTGTGATGGCCCTGTGAATGCAAACACAGAGCACTGGCCAGAGAGACGGAAAGGACAGATGCCAGCAGAGGACTTTGGCCGAGGGTTCTGGCTGGCCACCATTGGAAACCTGCCCAAGCGAGGGAGACAGTTCTGGGAAGGTGGCGTGTTTGAGGCCAGCCTCGGGGCGTCTCACTTCCATACCCCTCCCCAGAAGCCTCAGAGGGCAGAGAGGCCCAGCCCAAAGACCCCACCTGCTTACTGGGTAATTCTCCGGGGTTCTCTATTGGAGTAGGTACTACGAGACTGGCAGCATCCGGCCTGGAGTGATCGGCGGCTCCAAGCCCAAGGTGGCCACCCCCAAGGTGGTGGAGAAGATTGGGGACTACAAGCGGCAGAACCCCACCATGTTTGCCTGGGAGATCCGAGACCGGCTCCTGGCTGAGGGCGTCTGCGACAACGACACTGTGCCTAGTGTCAGCTCCATCAACAGGTGAGGGACAGAAGCCCCCAGGTTTTAGGGAGAACCTTGAAAGAGACCTGAGGAAGGGCCCAGCTGGGGTGTAATGGGTGCTGGAAGGGCCTCAAGCTGAAGAGTCAGGCAGGCACCCAGGCCCGTGGGCGCCACCCCTCCCCGCCCCACACCACAGTGTGCTAGCTGCAGCTTCCTTCCTCAAACGCCACATCCTCTCGCATTCAACCAAAGAATCTTCTTGGGTTGATCCTTTCCAGACCCCTAGCCTGGCCCTCCTTCAAGCATTCCAACATGTGTCTAGTCCTTCAGTCCCTGTCCGTGGCAAGCTGAAGTCTACTGGGGACACAGATCCAAATCAAACATCCCCCTCAAACACTTCTAAGTCCCACTAAGGAGAGGAACAAGAAGGTTTAGGGAGGTTAGGAAAGGCTTCCTTCAAGCAAGAAACAATGAGTAAGAGTTACCTAGGTGAAGCGGTGGGGGCAGAAAGAGCTCCGAGACAGCATATGCTCATAGATTTTTTTTACAAGAAGCTGAAATAAGGCCAGTAGACAGAAAGTACACTGAGGCAGGACATAGCCATAGAGGCTGCGCCTTACGGGTTGGTGGCCATGTTACATAGTCTTGCCTTTGGTCAACGAGCAATGAAAAGCCCTTGGCAAATTTCAAGCCGGAGACTGATGAACATTTCAAACATCCCACTCTGGCTGCAATAGAGAACATCAATTAGAAAGGGTCAAGTGTGGATGGGGTGGGTCAGCAAGTGACCCCAGAAGGAGAGAGCTAGTGATGGCCCACACTAAGGTGTTGACGGTGAGATGCAAAGAGGGGTCAAGCCTGAAGAAGTCAACAAGGTCGAAGCCGCAGAGCATGGTGGTGCATTTGATAGAGAAGTGAAGGAGGCATATATATTTCTGCCTTGAAGGACCCATGGTTCCAATCATGACACAGGGACAAGGTGGGAGGACCATGTGTGAAGAGTGGGGCCATGGGTTTGGTGGCAGACTAATTGAGTTGGAGATACCAAGTGGCAGTCAGAAAGGAGATTGGTCTGGGCAGCCATGGTCCAGCTTTCTCTAAGGGACTTCTGCTCTTCTTACAGAATCATCAGGACCAAAGTGCAGCAACCTTTCAACCTCCCTATGGACAGCTGCGTGGCCACCAAGTCTCTGAGCCCAGGACACACACTGAGTGAGTGCTGAGGCACCTAAGTACTCACACACCCCTCCCACACACCCCATTTGTGTGCCCACATAAACACAGAGACCGTAAACACACCCAGCTATCAGAAGCCTATGTGTGGGCTGAGCTGTTATGGTGAGATACGGCCCAGCCGGGCTTCCTGGACCTCTCACTGAAATGTGGAGAGTGGTGAACATTTCATACAGCCTTGGCATTAACAGCCTCTCCGCCCCCTGGATCAATGACTTCCACCCCTCTGCAGGAATGTCCCACCCACACCAGGAGTGAGGGGTGTCCCACCCACATCCTGACCCTCTCTCTCCCTCTCACCTCACTGCAGTCCCCAGCTCCGCAGTCACACCCCCGGAGTCACCCCAGTCAGATTCCCTAGGCTCCACCTACTCCATCAACGGACTCCTAGGAATTGCTCAGCCTGGCAGCGACAGCAAGAGGAAGATGGATGACAGTGAGTGTCACGGGGGACAGGTGGGGAACTTGAGGGGGTGGGCACAGGAAGGCAGGGTGCTCAGGCTTTGACAGGGAACAAATCCCTTCCCTTTACGGCCCAGGACTTTGTAAGGGTCTGCCAGTCCCTACGTGCAGTCACATGCCCTCTCTCTCAGCTGGCCACGCCCCAGACCCAGAAGTCTGGCCTTTTCCTTCCCTCCTCCGCCAGTCTGCTTCTTCATTTTAGCCCAGGGTTGGGGGGTAGAGAGGTGCCCTGAAAGCTGTCTCCCTGCCGGTGGCACCAGGTGACCAGGACAGCTGCCGGCTGAGCATCGACTCACAGAGCAGCAGCAGCGGGCCGAGAAAGCACCTTCGGACAGAGGCCTTCAGCCAGCACCACCTTGAGTCCCTGGAGTGCCCATTTGACCGACAACACTACCCGGAGGCCTACGCCTCCCCCAGCCACACCAAAGGCGAGCAGGTGAGAGGCTGGGCGTGGGAGGTGAGCAGGGGCAGCCAGAGTGGGAGCGAGGCAGGCTATCCTATGGAGCCTGGCAGCGAAGCCACCAGAGGATGCTTCAGCAGGTCAGGGAGCATGCTGCGTGCAGTCCCAGCCTGTCACTAGTTTTATTTTACCAGACACCCTGGCGTCTTTCCTCTTCTCCCTATTCTCCTGAGACTTTTCAACTGGCCCTTTCAAGAGGCCAGCATAGCCTGGGGTGCGATCTCTCCGCCACCAAGGTCACATCCCAGGCTGTGGCCTGGTGGCCGAATCCTCCCCACGATGGCTGCCTCACCTCCAGCTGCTCCCCTTGCACACCCCATGAGCCAGCATTACTCATGTCCCCAAGCATGCCAGCTTCGTTCACACCTCTCTGCCCTTGAACATCGTGTGCTCTCCTCAACAAATGCCTTCCCTCCCATTCTCTGCCTGGAAAAATACCACACGGCCATTATGACTCAGCTCCATCGTCCTCTCCACCAATCTGTCCCTGCCCCTTAGACATGACTCATTCCTCCGGCTACTAGTCCTCCCATCCCTCATGCGGCTCCTAGTGATTCTCGCAGGGCCTTGTAGCAATTTAGTGGAGAGAGTGTAAAGGCAGTAGACTTCTTAAGGATGGGGCACCCTGTAAGACTCTTTATCTCCAGCACCTAACACTGTGCTCCTTTTTAATAGCCACTCAATCGGGGTATGTTGAATGGATGAAAAAAATGAGTGAGTTGAGAAATCCAGAACCATAAATGGCAAGCTACAAGAGTTTTTCTTTCCGGTGCTCAGCACCGCTAATAGGTTGGCATTTGTGAAAAGATGACAGAGAGGTGAGAAGTCTTACTCGGAGGCCAACAAAGAGGTTCTGATGCTGACAACCATGGAGCTCTCAATTTATTATGTGTCCATGGTTTCGGTGTCTTCCTCCCCTTGTCCCACCAGGCAAACTAGCTGAGAGTATCTAGGATGTGGTCCGTTGCCCACTTTGCCCACACTGTCATTTGGTCTAGAAGTGAGCCCATCCTGAACATGCGCCTTTAAGACAATGGCGATGGCGCCAATAATCAGCTGCACCATTGCCAGTGACCGGCTGGGCTGCTGGCTCTGTGCCAGCCCCCACAGCTGGGCAGGCAACCTGCATCAGCGATTTTATCAGCTTTGTCTGTGACAGCTGGGGGTGCAGAGAAAGCCGGCCGTCAGCAAAGCCGGGGAGAAGGCCTGGGTGCTCATCTGAGTCAGGACAGGCTCCGGGAGCAACATGGGGCCTCGGAGGTGGGCCTGCAGGAAGACTGCTCTGCGAGAGTGAGCCCACAATGCCCATGTCGTGAGGCTGCCCTGGGCAAGTCAGGAAACCCTGTGGAGGAGACCTCCCCTCAGGAACCTGCTGGGTGCCAGAGCCATTTCTCAGCCCCACCCGTAAGCCCCCCAAAGCACCCTCTGTGGTTACACAGAGCACCTGCACCATGCTGGGGTACATAATGGTGAATCTCGGTGACCACCTACTTCCGTGTCTCCATTCATGTGGTGGTGACTTAGGGCCAGGGAGCACAGAGGGGGCTTGGGAAGCAGACTGTGGCGGAGCTCAGGCCTGGGAGCCCTGGTGTCACTCAGATGGATCCGCAGTGGCCTATCTTAGAATTGGTGCCACCATGTATTCTTGTTGCAAGACTGAACAAAATGAAAGCATTTGCAAACCACTGGATTGCTCCAGTCCCTCTCCACTGAGAAGGAAAAGGAGGTCCCGCAATTGTTTTCTCCCTCACTCATTCATTCACCTCACTGGGTTGGGGGGGCACGGGGAGCCCAGTCTAAGACCTGGCCTTTCCTCAGTAAAATGGTGCTCTCTCACCTCGGCACTGGAAGGCGCTCTGGCTGAGAAGCAAGAAGGAAACAGACACTCACACCTGACTTCAGCATGGGGCGAAGGCTTCTTGCTGTGTGATCAACTAGGGGAAAAGCAGTCAACAGAAACGTTGTGTGGCCTCATTCCTGGTCGCTCTTTCGCCACCAGGCACAGCTTGGAGTCCATACACTTCGTGTTCCTGTATTTTACAAATCCACCAGGAAGATTAACCGAATGTGAATAGTATGATGACAGAGACCAAAAATTTGGCAGCTTCTGACTCTTCCCATAATCCTAAAATATTACCTGTCAGAACCACTTATTGAGCATCTGTGGTCACCGAGTGTTCTGTGCCGATTGCTTTATATCAGTACTGTACATAAAAATCTCATTTAATCCTTACATCAGTCTTGGGAAGTGGATTCTATGATCCCTGTTAATATAGGTGAAAAAAACAAGGCTCTCGAAAGTCAAGCAGACTACAGCTACTTGGCCAATCACTATTGAACCAGAGCTTTAACTCACCCAAGTTCTGAAAGTATTGTGCCACTTTGTCCCCAATTCAAATTCCATCCCAGAAAAAAAATCTAGGCATCACTGCAGTGTTTACACCATTCAATGCAACACCCCCAAAATATCTGACTACATAAATTTCTTCCTTTTTATGTTTCCACTGAATTATAGAGAACAGAAATTGGATTTCTGAGTAAATATTTTGATATTAAATCAACACATGCATAAGGAATTTTAAACTTTTCTTACACTCTCTAGAAATTAACTATTTTGCTCAGTTTCATTAACCCAGGCTCTAAGTAACTCCACCTGCCTCTAAGTGGGCCTCCTTGGAAGGCATGGAGCCAGAGCACTATTTAGTCAGTAATTGCTGCTACACGCTGATGGTGCCCTGGTGGCCTCCAGAATTGACTGCAGCTTCCAAAAGTGCCCGGCGTGCAACCAAAAAGTGCTGTGGCTCCTTGGAGAACCCAGCTCCATGGAAATCACTGAAAGTGATTGCCTTTAATAGAGCTATTATGTAACCACAGAGCATTCCTTGGTTTCAGTTTTGCACAACGTTTCACACAGTGCAAATTTGGGGATATGTGTGACCTGTATGGAAGAATGGGTTGTGCTGTCCCTCCCTTGGGGAAGGGAGTTGTGGGAGGGTGTGGTATACACTTGCTTTAGCTGCCTAAATTCTGTTTTAAAGAAGCCCCTTAGGCCATAGCCATGCTCATGGTAGGGGAAGCCAGTTGGAGTAGAGAATGAGGTTATTGAACAAAACCCAAAAGCACTTGATAAAGAGTTTTTTCAAACCAAATTAACTCCAAGTTAAGTGCTGAACTCCCAGACTTCTATTTGCTTGGGTTTGGAGCAGGAGACCAAGACAGCCACCTATTCTGTGGACCGGAGCTTCTGAAGACCTGGTTTTAGTTCTGGTTTCAATACACTGAGCGGGGACACTTACCCTCTGGGGTTCAGACTGTAGGAAACAGGCATCTCTCTCATCCACGTCCCAGGGCTCCGGAGGGGACCCGATGAGAATAAGAAGCAAAGCCTTGACATCAGCTTTTTGCTGTCATGTAGTTTCAGGCAGCAGCTAACAGCACAAGCCCACAGTGTGAATTTGGCTCCACCCCTTATGGACAGTGATGAGTTTCTTGACCTCTCTGTGCCTGCATTTCCTATCTGAAGAGAACTACATCAATAGCAGAGCAAAAGACTCGTAACAGTCCTGCGGGCTGCCTGCTCAGCCTTGGCACCGCCCTGTCCTCTGGTCCCACACTTCACAAGGAGATGAGGATGGAGACTGGTGTCCAGCTAGGGCACCGTCCTCAGAAAGACCCACTTCAGCCCAAACATGGGCTCCCAGCCACCAGCTGCCCTTGAACTCTGGGGCTGGGAGAAGAACAGTAAGACTGTGACTTGGAGAATAGGAACCCATTAAATACACCAAGTAGTGCTGAGAATGAACAGGAGGAAGGAGACAAGGAGGAAAGGCCCTCTCCCCAGGGAGACTAGGGTCACCAAGTCCGAAGACGGGGTGAAGGCTCTGTAGGACTGGGTGGTCCAGGGGACTCTGACCTGCAGACCTCTCTTTCTTTCCAGGGCCTCTACCCGCTGCCCTTGCTCAACAGCGCCCTGGAGGATGGGAAGGCCACCCTGACCCCTTCCAATACGCCCCTGGGGCGCAACCTCTCGACTCACCAGACCTACCCTGTGGTGGCAGGTAGGACTCCCTGAGGTTCCCGGGCCATCTCCACCCAGCCGTGAGGGCGGGCTGGAGGGCCGGGACGGCAGAGCCGGCTAGCTGTCAGGACCGTGCTGGGGCCCCGGCCGGAGAGGACAGGTGGGCTGTGCTGGCTGGGCCTCAAGGTGAGACCAGGGTGCAGCGCCTTCAGTCCTAGGCCCCGCTGCGGGGCGAGGAGGGCACACACACTGCATCCCGCCCTCAGCGCCGGAGGAGGGTGCGGCACGGGGCTGGAGCCTCGGCTCCCCCCGACCCGCCCGCCGAGGACCACCTGTAGCCCCATCCTCACCCGCCCCAGCAGCGCCACCTGCCCGCCCCCCGCCCGCAGCACCCCCCCATCTCATGTCTTGGTGTGTGCATGTTCCCGCCCCGTCATCTCACACCCCTCTCTCCTTGTTGTCTCCCTCCCTCCGGCAGATCCTCATTCACCCTTCGCCATAAAGCAGGAAACCCCCGAGCTGTCCAGTTCTAGCTCCACCCCTTCCTCTTTATCTAGCTCCGCCTTTTTGGATCTGCAGCAAGTCGGCTCCGGGGGCCCAGCCGGCGCCTCGGTCCCGCCCTTCAATGCCTTTCCCCATGCTGCCCCCGTGTACGGGCAGTTCACGGGCCAGGCCCTACTCTCAGGTACGACGGGGACGTCCCGCCGTGCAGCGCCGCGGGGGCGGGGGGAGGTCCGCAGGGCTGGCCAGGGTCCTTCTACAGCCCTTTGTCCTGCCCCCCCCAGCCACCCTGTCACTGCCCAGTTCCGCCGGCGCCAAGGCCTCAGTCCCCACGTCTGCCAAATCCGGCATCTGAAGGGGCGAGCACTTTGGGCGCGCCATGGGGTGGGGTGCACCACCCCCAAGACCCCATGGAAGGATAGGGGCTTTACGGCCAGGAGCCGGATGCTGCGAAGTGGGACCACTTGGTCTGTTAAAAAACAAGAAGAAAAACTTTGGAGGCAAAAAGGCATTGGCCTTTGAGCCAATTTCTGGATCAAATTCCTAAAAATGAATGAGGGTCTGTGCCAGTTGGGGTATAACGTAGCTTTCCTCATACGCAGCAGAATGGCAGCACCAAGCACCAGTGAGGGACCCCAGCAGGATCACCTCAGACAGCCTGAGGGTGGGGTGGGTGGGGCCCTCCTGTCAGGAACTTCATCTGCTTCAAAACATGGAAAGCTATAAGCATGTTAGGCGCATCTGGAGCACAGCCTCTCCTTACACTTCAGACAAGCCGACCCAGGGAGAAGGAGGGCCTAGCCAAAGTCTCTAGACAGGAACGTGGTGTTCCATGGGGTGAGGGCCGGGCCTGTACCCCCAGGGTCTCACCTCAGGTACAGCCTGGCAGAGCTGAGTCTCCCTAACAGGTGGACATTGTCCCTACCAGCCAGGGCCTGAGCAATGTCTGAAAGAGCCGACATTTAGCAGAGACCTCTAACAATCTTCAGATATCTGAAGGGCTCCCTCAGAAAGGAGACTTCGAGATGTGAGCCCTGAGCAGTCCCAGGACCAAGGGAGGAAGCCAGGTGGCTTTCAGATCAGCGTCAGTGGAGCCTCCTCCATGTTAGGGTTATCTCCAAGGAGTCTTCTCTCTGCCCCTGCTCCCCACCCAGCCACCTATGATGCCAGAGCAGAGACCAGAGGAGGTGGGGCAGTGGCCCGGTACAACCAGGGGTCAGACAGGCCAGCTGGAACAGTGATTTTCAAATGTGTTGGGCCTCGAAGATGTCTGGCATGCTGCCCCCAGAGAGCTCTTGGGCTTGGAAACCAATGCACCAGAGACTCAGGACCTCTGCCAGCCTAGAGGAGGCACAGGTCCTCTGATGCATGTTTCTTTCTTCTAACCAGCGACAAATTCTGTCTGTCTGGCACCTCGAATGTTTTTCTCTTCCTGGTGCATCCCTGTGTCTCGTGCAGGAGGTCCTTTTGGTTGAGATGGACACCCAGTGAGTGGGCAGAGAGGTGGTATTCAAGGGTCTGAAGCAATGAAAATGTTGACTCAGTTTGAAATTTCAAGAGAATGAAGTCAGCAGAGATGGGTCATTTGTTTTGACCAAAGTGATTAAAGGAGAAAAACCTAAGCTGAGTGAACTTATGTCAGGCCTAGGAAATGGGATGGGGGGCAGGGGGAAGCAAGAGCAAGAAGAGGGTCCTTGTCTGCTTTGGGGTAGAAGGCTAGCTCACGGGGCACACTGTGTGTCTTGTGGGAGTGGCAGGCAGGGCTGGGGCCTGTGGCCAAGCAGGTAAGCAGTGAGGCTGTGGATAAAGCACATGGCGAAGGGCAGCTGATTGAGGTGCAGACAGTTTGGCAGGCCCAGCTGAGAAGAGAGGGAAGAACAGACGGCAGCTGCAAGCTGACAGATGTATCAGAGCACAGATATGGGCTAGTGCTGGAAGTATAGTTGGAACAGCCGGGGGCAAGCTCCCTGACCCTTTGGCACCCACCTTGTCCCCGCCCCCGTCACTTTTAAGGCTGAAAGCATCCGTGTCAACATGCAGTCAATCAGGAGTGACTCTTCCAACGTCTGTCAGCTGCTAATTTAGTGGACAGACCCACGCTTCAGGCCAGCCGCAAGACTAGGAAGTCATCCAACCCATGGGACAAAGCAGCTGGCAGCAGATACCAAGTGGTCACCAGAGCAGCTGGCAGCCAAATCCACAGCATCAGGCATCCTTCAGGCAGGTGGTCCCCCAAAGCCAGGCACCAATGATGCTGAACTGCAGGTGTGAGCATCCACGGAGATGAGCCCTGGCCCGAGGGTTGCAGATTCAGCACAGAGCAAGGCTCTTAAGAAGAGCAAAGAGTGCCCCAGCTTGGAGGGACTAGGGTCCAGGCAGGTGTCAAGATGAGGAAGCAAGTCAGGACTATAGTGCACTGAACTGAGTCCAGCCCTGCAACTTAGGGACAAGGCAGATGATGGCTGGGTCCCTACTGAGTTCAGGGTGTTGGCCTGGAGCTCCTTACAGACTGTCCACCTGAGGCTTCTGGTCAAGAGTGGACCTGAATACCTAACACATGGCTGAGCCCTGGTGGGAAGACTGGCAGGGCAGGGAATGATAAGATGGGTGAGGTTAGGAAAAGAATACGCCCAAGAGTCTGGGGGCTTCAACCCCCTCCAGGGGGCGGGGAGGTGAATTTAAAAGGAAATTAGATCAAATAATTCCTAGGAAATGCTGCAGACCAGGGGCAAGGAAAGAGGATCTGGTGAGTTTTCATTTCATAATCAGCTCAACTACAACCTACACGAACCTTCCCAGCTCCCCTGCTCTTCATGATCCCCTAGAACCCTCCTGCCATCTCCTGCGACTCCTTTTCCTGTTTTCGTAGAATTTCTGCCTGAATTACTTCTCTCAGCCCAGTGTCTCCCAGAGCGGAACTTCCAGGGGGTCTGCCCGTCCGAGTCTCCACTTCTCTCCATTCACCCAAGGAAGAGGGAACCTCAGGGTTTGGAGAATAATGAGATGGCTCCTCAGATGCCACCCAGTTCCCTGCAGGCATCCTAGTGTGGATTCCCACACACTGGCCGTGACAATGACATCAAGGCTGCCCTTGTCCTGGCACTCCAAGGATGACTCCAGCTCAGCTGATCAGAAAGCTTGGGGTTAGGTTTTATCATCAAAGAGTCCATTGCCCTCCTCCATCCTTTTGTGCAAAATTATATTTAGTCCTGCCAGAGAGACTTCTGGCTTGCCATAAATTCTCCTCGCTATCAGAACAAGATAAAGAATTGAGAAGAGGTTATACAGAGGGCAGACATCAAAGGGGGAAGTGAAACAGTCTCAAATCACCTCTTCCCCCTGAATTCCTTCAGCTATGGCTTTCTGATTGTGTTCTCTACCGCTATTTAGATTATTTAGCGGTAGCTTTGCGGTGCTAGTGTTTCCTTAGAGAAACCCACTTCACAGCCAGCCAACAGGCCTGGATCTGTGTCAACTTCTTAAAATTAGGACCACACTGAAAGTATATTTGAGTGAAGAGGAGAGGGACTTGCACAACAATGTTAAATTTGTATGATGAAGAGCTTTCAAAACAGAGTGGTAGATAAGGGGGCATGTCGGGCCACGATGATGGAATGTCTCTAGCTCATGGCTTCTGTTTTGTTCTGAGAAGGATGCAAGGTTCTTGGCTTTCTGGAGGGGAAAAAAAAAAAAATTCCTAGTGCTGGGAATGAAGCCCAAGCCCTCATACTCAGTGATGCCAGGCAAGCACTCTGCTGCTGAGTTACATCCTCCACCCAAGAAATCATTTTTTAAGGAGCCGGGGCAGAGTTAGGTGAGGCGGTTAGGACAGTTGGTGGTACCACAGTGTGGCTGAGGGATGTCCTAGAGAAAGTTTTACAGGTCTTTCCCGGAGGGTGGGTTTCCTCAGGGGTCTGCTCTGGCTTTGTGGGAGTAGAGCCTAACAGGATCAGAACTGTGGATCAGACTGTGGCCTGGGGCAGGGGGCGGGCAGAGGGAGGGAAGGAGTCCCCTGCAATCTCTGCCACTAACCGCTTAGCTAGCTCAAGAACCCCAGGGTCAGGTGACAGAAAGTGACCGGTAGTGGCCAGAAGGGAGGGGAGCCTGGGACCACAGGCCACCAGGGCCAGAAGGAGCCCTGAGAAGCACAGGGCCAGCACTAGCAATTGGGAAGCCTGAGAGCTAAGACTTGTCTCCCAGTGCCACACCCCCAGTCACAGTAGACACAGATGCTCCTCAGAATCCTTCTCAACACGGTGTGCCAGGAAGCCCCTCCAGTCATCCGGAAGTAAGGTGAACCCAAGTTGTAAGCTCTCATCTAAATTAGGTTCTCATGTGACAGAGAGGAAAATGTGGTTTAAAGAAATTGATTTCTCCCTCATTCATAGTCTGGTTGGATCTCCCCCCCCCACTCTCTTTCACACCCCCCACCCCATAGGCAGTAGGAAGTAGGGGGCAAAGAGGAAAGGAGGAGGTAACAGGCCTGAATCAGCCACCACCCTCCCGTATCTCTTCCTACCATGCCACCATTCACCCAGTACCCCTGCTCTCACAGACCTCACATCGCTTCTTCCCTTTTGGTCCCCAGGGCCTGACTCCGTTCTTTTCCAAAGACCAAGGGGGCTAAGTGTGAGGGCTGATCATATTGCAGTCATACTCATCCGAAGCTTGGGTTATCCCTTGGCATAACTTCAATCTATTTCTCCTACTTCTCTAATTTTTACTTTGTTTTTTGGGTGTCGGGGATCAAACTCAGGATCTTGCACTTGCTAGGCAAGCACTCTAACCGCTAAGCTAAATCCCAGCCCCTTATTTCTCCTACTTCTAAGTATACTAAATTTTTCTTTTCCTAACTTGTATTCCTAGCCTTCTTTTGTTCCTTTCTCTATCCTGTGCCAGGTGAACGGCACCTACCTGTAGAATTCTACCCTGTTTTGTCCAGTACCAACCATAGCTGGACACTGCATAAGTCAAACAAATTAGAGGGTGGTGTTCAGCATTTCAAAACCTTCAAGGGGTTTTAAATAATGCACACTGACAGCTCATTTCAAAGAGGACTTATAAGAGTTTCACTGACATGACTGTTTCCAGAATGCGTCCATTGTACTAATCGATGTCCCTCTGTGGCATGAAACCCTGAGTTTGAATTATGCTACTAATAACCTCAGAGTAATAGTAATAGGGTGTGTAAGAGTATTATTATTTCCCATTTTGCTTGTAAAAAAACAAAAAATGGGCTTAGGTCACATATGTGACTGGTCTAGGGTACATGTAAAATCACCCACAGAAGCAGAATAAGGACCCCCAGCCTCGTCCCTCTAGGGGAATGGCATAAATTGTTCATTGGCCCCTTTTGCTTAGTTCCAAGTGCCCATGCCAGCTTATATCCCATCTTAGTGCCAGGCCTTGCTCTCTGCCCTATCCCCAAGTACTTAAAAAATGCCTACTACATAGTACTTACTCAATACACATTTTTTGAATGAACTGATTGTTCTTGAGAAATCTCCAGAAAAAGAAGTAAGGAACAAGTAGTCATGGTGGTATTGACAACTTACAGGGTTTCACGGGACATATCTTCTGTCCATCGTTACCAGCCACCGCGCCAAGGGGCTGAGGTCTGAAGGACCTGGGGTGGGGCAGAGTGGGAAGACAGTTGGATGATTGGATGAACAGTGTTGTAGAGGAGATGGACCTGCTAAGTTGGTGGACAGGACTCATGGGTAGCCCATGTAAGTGCTGGGAGAAAAAACAACCTCAAAGGCTTTTGGGTCAAACAGCCATATTCTAACATAGTGGTCTCAGCCAGGAGTGATTGCCCCCTACTTCATCCCCACTGGGGACACACGGCAATGTCTGGAAACATGTTTGGTTGTCATGGCGGGTAGGAACGCCTGCTGAAATCTAGTAGGTAGAAACCAGGAATACTGAGAAACTTCCTATGATGCACTGAACAGTCCCACAACATTTCACCAAAGTAGAATGTCAATATTGTTGGGATTGAGAAACTCCAGAAACATCACCAAGAAGTAGGATGACCAAATGACTCATGATTCAGGCTGGAGAATTTGGGAATGAAATGGGCATTGTTAATAAATGTGCTAGCAGAACTGTCATCGCCTTACCAAGAACTTTGAGGAGAGGCAGAGCCTGGCCTGGGCCTGCCTGGGTGATGGAAGAGAGACAGGCAAGGGATCCTGTTGCCGGGCAAGGGCTAAGTGAAGAGAAGGTCACCAAGTCAGGTGGTATCTCCTAAATGAGAAGCTTCCGCTTCCTGACGTATGGGAGAGACAGAGCCAGGAAGATGCGGTCTTTACAGAGCTGCTAAGATGTGAGATAAACAGATATTGGTGTCTGTTTTCCTAAAAGTGATTTTTTTTAGGAAATGCACTTGACAGATGTGTGGCTCGTGCTCAAGTGTAAAGGCTAAATATCTCGGCCTTGTCTCCTTTTAGCCAGTAGTTTTCATGCCCCTTCTAACTCTGGTAGATTCTGTCTACCTGGGAGGCCTGGCCAAGGAGTGGGACTCCCTCTCTGGCTCCCTGGAAAAGGATATGGTGGTTGATTAGCAGTGGCTGCCACAGGCCCAAAAAAGAGGAATGGTGGTCCAGAGGGCCACACACCTGCCGCCTCTTCACCAAGCTTTGTTCCTGGTTCTCTGTAGAGCTGGGGTTGAAACGGTTGCCCTGGGTCACGTGGCCTTGCGTGTATTTATTAGGTCAGCTGTGCTCTCTGCTGTGCTGGGGTGGGGGACAATGAAGACTGAGAAGACCTAGCACCTGGCTCCAAAACATGACATTTCTGTGGGTGACTAAAGTAACATGTAAATAAAGTCTTTGGAGAACAGGGAAGGAAACAGGACTGCAACCCGCATGGTGTCTCCCTCCTAACAGAGGAGGAAGGAATTTGGGCTCAGAGGAAGAGGGAGGAAGTGAGTCTGGAGAGTGAATTTGGAGTGAGCGGAAAGAGCAAGAGGGAAGACTTGTTGGCCTCAGGAGAATGTGATGATCTGCACAGGAAGTCCCCATAGACCAACGGATGACTCTGCTGTGTTTTTCCAGGGCGAGAGATGGTGGGACCCACGCTGCCCGGATACCCACCCCACATCCCCACCAGTGGACAGGGCAGCTATGCCTCTTCTGCCATCGCAGGCATGGTGGCAGGTAAGGGGGGCTGGGCGGGAGGGGAAGTTCTGTAAAGAGCAATTGTTGGAGAGGGGGAACAAGTGGGGACATGCGACAGGCCGTGTCCCACGCATGGGCTTCCCGGTGGACACTGAAGGACAGATCAGAGGGGCACCTTCTGATGAAGGCCTGGAGAAGATACCCCAGTGCCACTTCAGCTTCTTTACTCACCCCAGTTGGGCACCCTTCTTCCCTGATCTCTCATACTGTGCCTCCTGAGGAAAAGGTAAGGGCTGAGACGGACTCGATTCCAAATCCAAACTCCCCCATCTCGTCCACCCATTCACCGAGTACATTCCAATACTGAGCCTGACGTGAGCTCAGGCAGCTGTGGTCCCCCAGTGACTTAACTCTGACCAATCTCAGTTTACTCCTTCTGAAAGACTTGAAGCAGATAGTGGTAGTAATGATGGAGATTAAATGATTGAAATATATTCTCCTTCACAGCCCACACTCATAGAACACCCATGAACAGGATGCAGTTTCTGGGTATTCTGGGGGTCTCGTAAAATATAGCATGAACTGGGAGTATTTTCTCCATCCTCATTTGCCCTCGAATCTGGACTGCCAATCATTTGGGTTTCTTTGTCTGCCAACAGTCATCCGACAGTCAGGATGTCAAGATCAGACAAATAAGGACATTTTGGGGATTTGGGGGGTACAAATCTCACTTTAGGAGCCATTTGGTAAAGATCTTGGGATGGATAGCGCAGATGTGAGCTGTTTCCACTACCCAGAGAGCTCCTGGGCCTTGGAGCTTTGGACAGGGCTCTAGACTCAGGGCAGGTGTGCCCCACAGTCCAGTCCTGGGCCGCCCTCCCTGACTCTGACCCCAGAGACTTGCTGCCTTCACCCAGGTCTGCTACCCCCTGACAGGGGTTGATGTTTCCCAGCCACTTGCTCTAGGCGCCCAAAGCAGAGGCAGGTGGGCTGGGCTGTCCCGGGCAGACTGAGGCGGCAGGAGAGGGCGGGGAGGCGGCTCTGTGCTCCCTGGGAACCTGCTGAGCTGGCACTTGTTGCTGCCCGGTTACCGTGGCGATGTGCTTAATGCAGCGTTGCAAATACAGAATACTGACTCCTCTCTCTCTCCTGGCCCCGGACTCCCTCCCTCCCTCCCTTCCTCTTCTGGACCGTGAAATGAGATTGGTCAAGATAAAAAAGGAAAAGATTCGGTTATTTTTTTAAGAGTGTGGATAATGGGGCCTCTCAATCAAAATCCCAGACTCCAGTCGGCTCCCCCAGCCCCCTTCCAGCCCCTCCACCTTGCCCTGCTGCCCGCTTAGAGGAGGAGGAAGAAACATAAAGCACAAGGCTTTGCTCTTAATTATGAATCATTCCCCAGGGGCAGGCCCAGGGCAGTGCGTTCCTGGGACCCAGAATATGACCTGTGAGGTGGCTGGAAAGCTTGGACCTTTCATCAAAGGCACCCCGGTTGTTTCCAGAAAGACCCTATCCAGAGTAGATGCTGTGAAGAACACACACACACACAAACACGGACACACATGCACACAACTACCACATTGACTGCAAGTGAATCTCAAAGGGGAGCTTGCCTTCCACTAAGTTACATGCAAATTAGTTTTCAAAAAATGCAACACTATTTAAATGAATTACCTGGTTCCTAGGAATGCCCTTGTACAAATGAATTCTTAAGGACTTTTATTGGAGGAAAATTATGTGTCCATCGTTTACACTGCCTGTGACCTCCCAGTTGACCAAAATGGGGATTCCTTCAATTAAAGTGGGAAAGCTCACTGAGTGCCCACTGCATGCATGTAAGGTACATAATATATGCTTAAAGAAAAGCATGTGAATGGCATGCTTCAATTGATAATGGAAAGGAGGAAGTGATCACTTACTATGCACTTCTGTGTGCCTGGTCATTTTTACATACAACTTCACTTCTCATTTAATCTTCACTGCAAGATGGACAGGCTGCCGTCATCCCTGTTTCACAAATAAGGAACTGGAGACGTAGAAAAGCAAAGTAGTATGCTCAGAGTAATAACAACGCTAAGCGCTGACTTGTTCTTCTGATTTCAAACCTAGGGCTCTTTCCACTTTACCACACTGCCTCTCACCACACCAGAAATAAAGACAACAGCTACAGGAAAGAAACGAGGAAAGGACCAGGACACAGATTTCTCTTATCCATTTGCCTTCTGTTGTTCTCATTCCTCTCTGTCTCTCTGTCTGTCTGTCTGTCTGTCTGTCTCTCTCTCTGGCTCATCTAGCCCCAATAACGCAGCACTCATACCAGCTCTAGAAGAGAACCAACAGATCCTAATAGATGGATCCATCCAGCCATCCATTCCTATCGGTCATCAGTCTATTCATCCGTGCTGCCCTCCATATTTCCATTTTCTATCCATCTTTCTATATATCTATCCCCCATCTGCCCACTTTACCCTTCATTCATCTGTCCATCTTTCCATATAACCATCCTTTCATCTGTCCACTTTTCCAACCATTTGTCCAGAATCCATCCTTCCAGCATCTATCCTTCCATCCACCCATCTTTCTTAGTACACGTCCTCTCATCTACCCATTTTCCATCCATCCATCCATCTTTTCACCTGTTCATCCCTTTATTGTCAGTACTTCCATCTTCCACATTCCATCCATCCTTGCTCCTTTCCCTCCATTCACCTCTTTTTTGCCTAACAAATAGCGTGAGTATCTATTGTACAGGATGCTGGGGATACAAGAATGCACAGGATCTTTCTATTCATGGAGTTTACAAGCTAATATTGGAGAGAAACAGACAGTAAACAAGCCGATGAATGAATAAACATAATTTCAGATGGAGATATGTGGTATGAAGACAATAAAATGGGATGATATATAATGAGCCAGGAGGAGAGGAGATAACTACTTTAGATTGAGTGATCAGGGAAGGCCTCTCTGAGAGAATGTTCAAAATGGTCAGCCAAGTGCTAAAGGGCCACCCGCCCCTGCCCCAACAGGACAGTAAGTACAAAAGCTCTAGGGCAGTAAAGAACTAGGTTAGCATGGTAACACACAGGAAGAAAGTGAGTGTATCAAAGAATCACAAGAACTTGGGGAACATGAGATGTTGGTAGTAGCAGGGTCAAGTTTTAAAAGACTACTCAGGCTTCTGGGAAAGTAGATTGTAGATAGTCAAAAAAGAAAGCAGAGTTCAGAAACCAGAAACGAGTTAGGGGATGGTTGTCGTAGTTCTCACAAGAGATGGTAGTGGCTTGTACTAAGGAAGTAGCGGTGGAAGAGAAGAGTGATACTGAGAATATGTTTTAATGGTAGATCAAACAAACTCTTCTAGTGAATTGGGATGGGGATATGAAAATAGAGGAAATTAGATAGATAATAGATAGATAGTTAGAAAGATATGGGAGACTAGGAGAGAAAGAAGCATAGTGGGTGGCAGGTGGAAATCATATTAGGCCATATTAAGATTGAGATACCTGCTAAATACCCAGTTTAATATTTCAGTAGGCACATGATACATTTCTGAAGTCAGAAAAGAATCTTGACTGTAATACATGTTTCAGCCATTGAAGAAAGTTGTTACTGAATGGCAAGGGATTAGACAGTTCATTTGAAAGAGAATATGGATGGAAATTCACAGAAGCCTCCCAACCAAACTGGGTTCTTGAACAGAATTTAAAGTTTTAACAGAGAAGCACCCAGCAGAGAGAATAAGTAGAAAAGACAAATAAGTTATAAGCAAACCAGGAGACTGGGCATCACAGAACCCGAGGCATAGAGAGAGTGATGATCTAAGAGTTTGAGGGAGTCGTGGATATAGAAATGACTATTGCAGCGATCAGATTGGAGAGTGCGGGGATTTGCATGGATTGGCATCGGCTTGATTGGAAGAGGGTGACAAGGTGAAGGCAGAGAAAGACCACGAGACAGAGAAAGGAGCTGGTGGTTAGAGAGCCAGGTGGGTAGGAAGAGAATTTTTAGAAGATAGAAAATAGCGGAACTTTTTTTTCCACCGAGTTAGAAAGGGAGAAGAAGAAAAGAGGAATAACCACAGGGGCCCAATAGAAAGGAGAGTAGGGTGGGATACTGAGCAAAGGAAACAGACTGGCCTTTCATAGATACATCCAGTCATTCATCCTCCATGACTGCAGGCAGGTTGGCTGGTCTAGTAGTGGGAAAAGCCACTCTCAAGGGTATATTCGCACCCTAGCCCCACATCCTACTCCAGCTTCCCTGTGACTGAGGCAGACAGGGGCTCGGTGTGCATTAGATGAAAGTGTGAGCTAGATCAACTGAATGCCTGGGTGAGTGACAAAACGAGAGGGCAAACACGTACAGTATTCCCATCTTTCTTCCTTGTTCTGGAGAGCTTGCAGTGTTGGGCAGTGGACCAGGCAGGGCCCCAGCTGGACAGCCAGTGTAGAATTGGCTGTCTCTGAGGGAGCCAGTGCTGGAACTCAGGAGGCACAAAGTAGCCCAGCAATGACGGGGGTCTGTTGGCACCGGGGGCCACAAGGAGACCCCTGGAGCAGAAGCAGTCCCTAGAGGAACAAGCAGCCTTGGGCCACTGTCCTCCTCTCCCTGCATGCCAGTCCCTTCTCTGCTGAAGTGCATGATAGGATCATATCGCTTCGCAGTTTTCTTTCTTTTCCCCTCTTTGCTTCGTTGCCTTTTTCCTCTCTTCCTTCTTTTATCCAATCTGTGTTTGGCTTAGTCCTTGCCCTGGAGGAACTAACCATGTTCTTGTGAGCTTGCTGCCTATCACAGATTCCACTTTCCTGCTTAATTCCACTCTTCCTATACAAACGCCACTTCTCTGCAAGGAATCAGCCCCTGCGACCCCTAACAGTGGCTCAAGTCTGATTACACGACTGATTTGAGTCTCCACTGAACTCTATTTTAGAGCCTGTTTCACGGAAAAGTAATAAGCTAATGTTGTTCGGTGCTGCTTCTATTCCAAGCACAGTGCTAAGCATTTAATAGGTGTTGTATCATTTAATTCTCACTAAACTCTGTGAGACAAGGAAAATAATTTTGCCCCATTTGACAGATGAGAAAACCAAGGCTCAGAGAAGCTAAGTGACTTATCGAAGTTTACACAACCAGTAGGAAATGGAGATTTTACTTTCAGCAGGCCAGCTCTGAGACAGGAATTTCCACTCCAGAGAAGCTGGGAAGGATACAAAGATCCACCAAAGACACTTAGTTTATAATCACAGGTACATTTCTGAAAGGATATGTAGACATGCATTGGATCTTGGGGTTGTCAGGAACGTGGCTTTGTAAACAAAATCATTTCATAGGTGCATTAAGGAATTATCTGGAATTTAGGGTCAAGAGGCCTGAGGCCAAGTTCTGCCCTGTCCCCTCATTGAGGCAAACTACTTAATCGTCCTGCACTCCGCTTCCCTATTCTGTAACAGGCCATGTGGAAGATTGTGAGACTAAGAGAGGAGCATGAGCGGGGAAGTGCTTTGTGAATGGTATACTCCGGACCAAGTACCAATGATAGTTGTGTTGCTCCGCTTAATTTTGTTGCTGTGGTAGACTGGAATTCTTAAGTAATTTCCTTCCTAAATAGTTCCTTTGGGGAAGCTAAGTAAGGAAGAAATCACAGCAAGAGGTGATTTGGTTTACTTGGTGTAAATTTATGCACTGAGTTTGCTTCAAGTGATGACAAATTCTCACACACACACACACACACACACACACACACACGCACATGCACAAAGCACAGATACGCAGGTACCCTCAACAAATTTACACCTAGGGAGACTGAAAAGCTCTTCTATACCAGTTCTCTCTTTGGCCGCTAATACCCCATCCCCTGCCTTGCACCCCTGTGGACAGTTCCTTCTGCAGAAGGTCCAGCAGCAGGAGAAGAGGGCTTAGAATTGGGGCCCTGGAATTACAGCACAGCGTCTACTCTCCACCCGGCCTTCCAGCCACATGAGCTTCTAGAGATCCCAGGGCCTCAGTTCTTTACCTGGAAAATGGGATGAAGTAGTAACCTCTCTCTCCTAGGGCTCCTTCAAGGAGTCAGGGTAGTGCCTCCAGTGCCTGGAGAGCAGGGCGCTGCTCTAAATGACCCAGACTGTGGAGTCCAAGGGATGATGGAGGGGCCCCCTGCTGGCCCGCTCATCCCCAGGCTCCCCACAGTGGGCCCTGCAGATCCCCCCTACCCCACAGTAGGCCCTGCAGATCCCCCCTACCCCACAGTAGTGCATAACCTCACAGGCCTCTCACCTGTGTGCCTCCAACAGGAAGTGAATACTCTGGCAATGCCTACAGCCACACCCCCTACTCCTCCTACAGCGAGGCCTGGCGCTTCCCCAACTCCAGCTTGCTGAGTAAGTCCCTGGGTGCCCAGGCCCTTTGCTGGGCAGGCTGCATGGGGGGTGTGGGTGCTGAGGCCAGACCAAAAGCTGTCTGAACGCTGGGAGGCCTCAGGTTAGATTGAGGGCCTGAGAGATGAGTAGCAAGAGCACAGTGTATCTGGCTGCTTGAGGGAAGAGAGCAGAGACCAGAGACTTCCTGGCTTTGTCTACCTCCTGCTCCCCCAAGGCCAAGTCATTTAAATCTTAGTTTTTCCTAAGATTTAGGCTCAGGCCTGGAGGGCAGGGCAAAGGTAGACTAGAAAAGTGGGGTGTGGGGTGGATTACAGCCCCAAGGCAGTAGAACTGGCTCCTGCAGGCACCCACTGCCCTCCTTCCTGGGAGCTGCCCCCATTAACTGTCTAAGTGGGTCACAAACAGTCATGATTCAGCATTAAAACCCTTACATGGAAATCCTTGTTCCACAGAGTTATCTGTATTTGGTTTGAGATGTGAAGAGCACTCAGGGTCAAGTGCAGAGAATGAGTGAGGCTACTGCTTCAGGAGCTCAAGCCCGCAGATGGGGAACTCCAGGGATCCCACTAGAGCCTCCCTGAGGGGTGGGCGGGGGGTATCAAGCAGACCTGAGCCAGGGAGCAATGGTGGCTTATCACTGTAGGCCAAACCATCCATTCTCTCTCCTGCTGTTACCTCCTAGAGTTACAGAAATGACAGGAAGGGTGGCCGGCATGAGCTCTGTGGCCATGTACTCAACCGCAAGCCACCTTTGTTCAGTTCATCCAGAAAGGACTAGGGCAATGAGATGCTCTGGTGCTCAGGACACCTTCTTGCTGAGCCTCCCCAGGCTGCCCACTGCCCCAGGCATCCAGACCGCCTTTACTGGTTGGAAAGCTAATCTCTTTGGGTGTTAAGAGGCAGATTCTCTGATCTGTGGCTGTTTGGGCAATGCTAGGGAGGATCCCCGTGGCTCCCCAGTGTGCTCGATTCTTGGGATTCCATGTACAACTGCTCTCCATTGCCCTCTCCCTGCAGGGAGGGTGCTAGAGGTCACAGCAGTAAAGGAGGGAGGGGGCAAGAAGCCACCACTCTTATTCCAGCCAGAAACTCAAAGGTGAGGCCAGAGAAGGAGGAAGCAGGGCTAGAGAGGAGTTAATCTTTGATGAACAGATAGGCCAGGGAGATAAATGATTAACTGGAGCTGTCTTAAAGGTCGGCAGATGCAGGGAGGGCTCTGCCGCAACTTCTCCTCTGACCAGCACTGTTGTTGTTGTTTTTTTTTAACGTGTCCAGGTTCCCCATATTATTACAGTTCCACATCAAGGCCAAGTGCACCACCCACCACCGCCACGGCCTTTGACCATCTGTAGTTGCCATGGGGACGCTGGGAGCAACCAGGCAACAGGAGGACTCAGCCTGGGACAGGCCCCAGAGAGTCATACAAAGGAATCTTTATTTATTACATGAAAAATAACCACAATTCCAGCATTGCGGCTCACTCCCTGTGTGGTTAATTTAATGAACTATGAAAGACGGGATGACCTTGGAGAAGGCCAGAATGTCCTCCAAGACTCCTTGAAGAGGGACAGGAGTCCCAGGGGAATAGAATCATCCCTTTCCAGAACTGATGGAATCGGAGGAGAAATGTGCCTGAGCTGGTACCTACCCAAGGAGAGAAGAGGAAGCCATGAGGAGCTTGAGGGGCATGACAGATGGGGCCTGCCTCACCCAAGGGCACACAAGGGCCACTTGCATGGCTCTGCCATCCACACAGCTGCAGCAGTTGTGGACTATAAGCAGGTCCTTCCAGCCCATAGGTCACAACCTGTGCCAAGGCTCTCCCCATCAGCCCCCCAAGAGTCACCTCCTTCAGCCTCCTGCCATTTGCTATCCAGCTTGCTTGGCTATTCCTCCACCTCCCTTCTGGGCATAGGCTTAGGGCTGGGTGAGTAGACCAGAAGCTCCACCAGGTGTCAGCTGGCTGCTGTGAGCATACAGGAATCACTCCAGCCTCTCCTACCGCAGCTCATCTCTTCGGCAGCTGCCATCATCCAGAGAGCAACTGGAGACACACATCCCACAGGGTGCATCTCTGCCCAGGGCAAAGGCTGGCAGAATGGCAGAGACCACTTCCCATCCCAACAGCCCCTGCACTCCAGCCCACACAGCCACCAAGGAAACCCCGAAGCAGCCCCTGAAGCCAGCAAGGAGCGTCCTTCTCTGGCCCCCACAGTTCCTGCCCCCGAGACCTGACTGTAAATACTGTAAATGAGGCTCTATTTGGGTCAAGCTTCCCTCTTTCCATCCCCCACTTTGGCCTCTGAATGAATTGTCTCCCCACCATGTTGGGCTTCTCTCCTGGATGCTTCTTTCTTTTTTAAAGACAGCCCACCATTGCCACATGACTCAATAAACCATTACTCTTCTTCTCAGGCTTTAGGGTGGGCTGACAACCTCACTCTGGGGCTGCGGGTTGGAAAGGACTGCCTGACGCCCCAGGACCTTGACTTAGCATTCTCCCGCCAGTCCTGATAAATGTACAACACGGGGTAAATCAGTTCTTCCGAGGGCTGAGTTCTTCCACTCTGAGTGAATGGGGGGATCCAACAAGTTGGTGGCGTGGTTCAGGGCGGCATGTGCTTCTCACAAGCAACTGCTGTGGGTGTCAACAGGAAGCCAGAGAGTCAGCAAAGAAGCCCACCTAATCTGCTCCATGGCGCCATGGTGAGGAAGGAAGGAAGGGAGGGAGGGAGGGAGGGAGGGAGGGAGAAGCCTGTGTTCTCCTCATGCCAGGCACAGTGTGGAGGGTGACGGGAAAATGAAGTCAAGAGCAGCCCAATTTACACAGGGGGAATTGAAGCTTACAAAAGAAAATGAAATCGCTGCCCAAGGTAGAAAGTAGGGGATTCAACCAAATCTTCTTACTGTAAGTCAAGCACTTGCGTGTGTATGTGGTACTGGGGACTGAACCCAAAATCTTCATATTCAGCTACATCCCCAGCCCCTTTTTAAAATTTTGAGACACAGTCCCACTAAGCCTCCCTGCAGACTAGGTTCAAACTTGCAATCTTCCTGTCCCAACCTCCTTAAATGCTGGAATTACAGGCATGCACCACCGTGTTTGACAAAGTCAAACACTTTCCCCCAACACTACAGGGCCCTCATCAGGGATACCAGAGGGTTCTAGACCTGAGGGTGCTGGAGAACTGCTCCAGAGGATCTAGTTTCTTTTAATTCAGTTCTCAAGATTTGACTTGACTGAGCAATGGAGTAGTACAGGGAGGAGGGGCCGAGAGGGGGTGAGGGAGGCGTCAGGGACCCATGACACCCCCTCCAGGAAGTCTGGGAGAAAAGGTGCCATGAGGTATTTGGCCTTGCAGGTGCTGTCCATGTCTGCACAGACCCTCCTCTCCACGTGGGGCCTGGCAGGAATGAAGGGGTGAGGCTGAGTCTGATAAAAGGAGGAGGAGCCCTACCCCGCCCAGGGTCTCCAAGGCAGGGAGGCCAGAGGAGGGGGCCAGGACTGTGGCCTCCGTGGGCCTGCCAAAGGAGAGGCCAGAGATACTCATGGGTCGGGTGGGGCATGCAAACACTGTGCCAGGAGGGAAACCTCTCCCCAGCTCTTCGGAGGGGATCTGAAATCAGGGTCGTTTTTTTGTTTGTTTGTTTGTTTCATTTTTATTAGTCCGTGTTTGCAGTACATAATGATTACATTCATCGTGGGGAGTTGGTGCATGTACATAACACATCGTAATTCTTTTTACATCCCTTTCCCCTCCCCTCCTCTCCTGAGGCTCATTTTTCAGTACCCGGGCTTCCCTCAAGCTATAAGCTCGGCAGCAGGACCACGCAGCCAGTCGTATCTGAGGCTCTGCAGGACCCCAGCCTCTGGTCTCCTGAGTACCTAAGACAACCCCCGCCCAAGAATCCCTTGGAGATCCGTGGTGTCCCTGGGAGCCCACAACAGTGACCGTTTCCTGCATTCACAGCCCGGACCTCTCTGGGGACACTGTGTCTCTGAGTCCTAAATGACACAAGGACTCGGGCTGTACTTCTGCTGTGTTGACCTTGGTACGAAACTCACCTTCCTTTCTCTGAGCTGTGGTAGCCATCTCAGGACATCTGGCCAAGAGCGGGTGTTTGGTGACCTGCGGTCCAGGACCTATCCAGCTACTCCATCCAAGGTCAAACTGCGGGTACCTGTGGGGACTCGGAAAATGTAATCATTTACACTGGTGACAGACGACTGCAAATTCCTTGGCACTGAGGATGGCGTCGGGAGAAGTCGGGGTGGCGTGGGAGAGGACACAATGAAGGATGTGAAGACAAGGGCAGGGAGGAGGACACATAGGAGGCTGCCGGAGCTGAGGAGCATGTCCACTCGTGGGAATGAGGGAAGCACCCAGGGGTGACTGTGTGTAAGGAGGGCTGATCCACCGTGCAGCAGAGTCGGGGCCTTGGCTTCTGCAAGGGCATGGGATGGTGTGTGTTAGTAGGAAGACGGGGGATGAGGCGGGGCCTGAAACATTCCCAGAGGATCCAGATCCCCCCTTCATCCCCCCATTGCACCTGGAACAATCTCTCTCACCGCCCATATAAACAGACCTTATCAGTGGTCCAGACATCTTGTCCTGGCCCATCCTCCCTGCCTCCTCCTCCATTTTCCCTGCCTGCTTGACTGTGCAGGCCCGCCCAGGGTGCAGGAGCTTGCAGGAAGTCCATGGGAATAGGGCAGCCAGTGGGTTTCTTGCTGGAGGACCAAAGAGCCACAGCCCTGCCTTGGCCCACCAGGTGGGCAGAGTGGCCCTGACCTTCTGGCTCCTGCCCTGAACCTCTGAGGGCAGGAGGAGATATGAGTCTGTCTCCAAGGCCAGCCCACAGACTGGATCTAACGCCGCTCTTTACCACCTTCCCTCCCGGCTCCAATATTCTTGCCCAAGTTGTTGTTCAACATGTATGTTCTGCCCGCTATGTGTCAGGCATGCATTCAGCCCTCACAACAAGCTCAGGTAAGAGTAGGTGGTGGCCACAGTCCACCCACCCTGAGACGGGAGCCAGAGAGGCAAGGCACTAGCTCAGGTTGCCCCCCTCTACCTGCCCCCCACGTCCTCCCACTTCCATTCCCTCAAAAGCACACATCTTTCCCATCTCTATCAACATGCACCTTCTTTATGCTAATTCCTCTGAGGGGGGCATAGGAAGGGGGGGCACGAGACCCCCTTGGCCACATCAGTGGGCTGTGCCTCAGCACCAGCTCCTTAGTCAGGGGCGGGGGGAAGCCTGGGCGGGAACAGACGGGTCTGATGCCCTCTCTGGTCCCCCTGTCCTCTCCCCTCTCTGCTTCTCCCAGAAACTACACTAGCCTTCCGCTCAGGCTTAGCTTCTTTCCAGCTCACTGATATCCACTGAGGTCTCTGCTTCTGAGCATTGACTTGTTTTGCACTTGGGGAAACTGAGACCAAGAGATGACTTTGTCAAGGTCATTCAGCCAGTCAACAAGGAGCTGAGACCAGAGCCCGACCTTTCACCAGAAGTCTTTTCTGCCTCCCGGTCCAGGGCCTCGGAGAGCCGGATGTGGCCAGGTTTCCAGGAGACCTCGGGCACCTTCTGCAGTGTGGGGAGGGACAGAAGTAACTTGTCAGTGAGGACATGGCCGTACACTCCCAACTCGGCCAGTAGACTGGACGAAAGATGCCGAGGCGGCAGAAGGCACAGTGGGCCCAGGGTGAGGCTTTGCCGGGCCGGTCCCTCCACAGTCTCCCCAGGCCGCTCCTTGGCAGCTGCTCGCCAACCTTTAGTATCAGAAAGCTCCTTTCTGTGGGGGGCTGACTTCTCCCCTCCAAATGCATTCTGACACGAGGGATCTGGACGAACAATGTCCACCGAAGGCTACCTGCTTTCGCTCTGCTCTCCTCTTTCTCCTTCCTTTAATCACACATTTTATTCTTTCTTCCGCTCCCTCTCCTGCTGAGTTAGAAGCAATTAGTCTTCACCCCACCTCCTGACACACCTTTCTGTCTCCAGGGCGTGGATGCCCGAAAGAGAAAGTGAGAGTTTGCGAAGGGCTGGTAGGGCCACAGGAAATGCAGGTGGCTTTCTCCTCCGGTCTCTACTCTCTTTGCCGTCTTGCTCTTCTCATTTCTCCTCCCACCTTGGGTTCTTTGGGGGCCTCTGAGACACAGATCCCAGAAGTCAGTACCAGAAAGATGGCACAGCCCTGTCCCCAGGGCTTCCAGCTCACGAAATCAAGCACAGTCCACCGTGATTAGCCTCACCTCTGCACCTCCAAGCCCCAAACAGAGCGGGGCAGGACAGGTGTCGCCTTCCCTTCTGGGCCTCCCCCACCCGCCCCTTCCTCCTGCTCTTGGGAAGCAGCTCAGGCCCAGGGCATGGTGGCTGAGAGGCTTCCGGAGACCCCAAGCCAGGGGCTCTGGCGCGCGGGAGGCTGCGGGGTGGGGGAGATGCCCGGCTCCCCGCATCTGTGCCCTGTGGCAGCGGGCCAGGCTGGGGAGTGAAGCGCTGCCTGCGGCGCTCCCAGGGAAATGTGATTTCCCTTGAGTGAAGCGGACTGTGCAGTGTGGAAATTGGCTCTTTTCTGAGCGAGCAGCGGCTGTTGCTGCGGAGTCGGGCGGGCTGGGGCCCGCAGGAGGCCGCGCTGGCCCCTGGAGTGAGCCGGGAGCAGCCATGTGCTGAGAACTCATTAGGGATAAATCAAACTAGTAACAGCATGAAGCCAACACCCTCCCCCTCATCACGCCTCCCTTCCCACCCCTCCTCCTCCACTGCGGTCCTCTCCCCGCCGACTCCCTCCTGCCTCCTCCCAGCCAGGGCACCCTCCTCCATCTCCAGGAGCCTGACCCCTGCCGCAGTGTACATGTCCGGTGCAGGTGTGCTACCCTGAATGAGAAATACGTTCATTCACAAACTCGGCTTGTCTGCTCTGCTTCCTATTTACTTGTTTCCTGGGTGGAGGTGGTGGCATGGGTAGCAAGTGAAAGCGGGGTGTGAGCTGAGGTGATTCTTCCTATGAGGTGAGTGAGGCCTCCAGAACCCCGCTCCTGACCGAGGAGGCAGAGACTGGGTCTGCCCCATCTGCTATCCCAGGGGCTGGACGGTGGGTGTCCTGGGATCCTGTTGGTCACTATCGCAATGCCGAGGAGCCTGGCCATCGCCTTTGTCCACCCCTCCGCTGGCTGAGTGTGGCCCAAGACAAGTGTGGCAAAGGAGCTCAGGTCTGCAGTGTAGGGGTGTGACTGACTGGCCTCTGTTCCTTCCCCCTGGCCACCTCAGGAGGGTCCTCCTCAGTTTCTCCACTGTGAACTGTGGCTCAGCCCAGGACACAAGCAGCCAGCCTGACGAGACGGTTCCTGGGTCAGTAAAAAGCCCGAGGGTCCCCTCTGACCAGTTTAGGTATGAAGCCTCTTTCACCCAAGTCCTCCAGGTAACTTTCCATCAAGCAAACACCGTGTGTCCGTACTTGGAGTCTGACTTTTGTTTGGGGTGCAGGTGGGTGGCTTCTGGTGCCCCATCCACCCAGATGGGTACACGCCTGCATTTGTAGACTAACAGCCAAAAGGAGGCGCAAGCCTGGGGTGCGAGAGGGGTGCTGGTTCCCGCAGTCAGTACAGGTCAGCTCGGGTCCAGGTCGGGCTCCCTCCTCCCATTCGCCTGGGGACTCACTCATTCAGAAGTTGCACTTCCCACCCGCTGTTACCTTTGGTGGCACCTAGGAGGATACTATGCCCCCCAAAAGATTTTAAAAACTCAGAGCTTAAAAATGAGATCCGTACAAAACCACAAAACAAAATGGAAAAGTGATGAAGATTGTAAGAGAGATGCATTGTCAGACTTCAGAGGATATTCGCAAAACTCCTCACACTCTTCGAAGGCCTTTCTCTGGCCTGGCTGTCTTCTCCAAACAGGCACTTGTGGGGACACCAGGAGCAAGCTCTAAGCCCTAACTTTTATGTGTCTGTGTGCCCATCTGTAGGGGATTGCAAGGTTGGTAGGAGGTTCATGGAGGGATAAGGAGGGCACTAGGCAAGGAATACTCAAAACATCAGTATCCTTTCCCAAACACCCTCCTGCCCTCTTCCAACCACCACCTTCCACCATCTTTCATCTGGCCTTGCCAGAAACCCGGACATCTGAGGGCCACACCCCCAGAACTGCTTCTCTGTTCCCACACCTCTGTGGGAAAGGGGGAGGTGGCAGCTTAGCACCTGAATCCAGACCTGCAGGTCTGGGCAGGTCCCCTCCCTCTCGTTTGATAGATACCCTTGCACCCAGGGTGGGACCAGTTCAGTCCCTGACCACAGGCTTGTGGGAGCAAAAAGAATAGAGAGAAAGACCAGGTCTTCAGTGGAGAGTGAGGAATGGTAAACACAGGAAAGAAGAGGAGGTGAGGGAGGCCTGAGCTGGGGCCATCTGCCCCGGCTGGAGTTTTAGAACTCAGGATGGTCAGGATGGTAACAGCATACAGCCCTTGGGGACCAGCTCAAATCCAAGGTCCCCTCCCTCATGTGCATTTCCTCAGGGCCCTATTGGGAGGACCAGGGGGAGTTTTAGGGACTGGAACACAAAGATGGGAGAGCTGCACCCCCCCAAATGACCCAAAGGAGGGAGGGAGAGACAAAGAGACAGAGCCAGCAGAGGGGAGCAGGTGCCTTCGCCAGCAGCCAGCCTGGAGAAGGGGTGCTAGGGGTACCCAGACCCAGGCCAAGGCTCAGGGCCCATCTGAGCATGTCGCGTGCTAAGGAGGAGAGGAGGCGGGGGAGGGGAGGGCGGGGAGGTGAATAAATAATAGGAAATAAAACTTCATGAAGCAGAAAATAAAAGGCAGATTATACAGATGTGGCAATTTGAAGGATCATTGCCTCTGTCCTCTTTTTAACTGCTGCATCTGGAGTTTTGAAGCAGCTTATCCCCTCCCTCCCTCTGCCAGGTCCCCGCCTGGCTGGAGGCCCCCACGGGGCGAAGGCACTCGTGGGGACAGCACTTCAAACACTCTGCCGCTGGCATTTCCTAGCACCCGAGTGGCTGCCCAGCCTTGGGCGAGCTCACGGGCTCAGGGCAGTGGGTGAGAGGGCAGCCGGGGTCTGGGGTGAAGGCCTGAGCCAGGGGAGGGAGTGGCTGTGTCCCTGAGGAGGGGCAGTGCCTGCCGGTGAGTTGGGGCAGGGTGACAGAGTGGGCTGTGGCGAGTGTGTGCACAGGTGGAGAGGACACCACAAGCTCGGATGGGTGGGAATGGGGTGGGAATTCGTGTCTGCGTGTGCAAAGGGGACCGCTGGCAAGGGAATATTTGGAGGAATATCAGCTGGAAGGTCTCTGCAGCTTCTTTCCCCTCTTCATCAAAATTCATTTGTTAAGCCTCGATTTGACGCTGTGCCAGGTACTATATAAACAGACATGGTCCTTGCCCTTAAGGAATTTCCAACCTAAGACACACACACTCTGACATTTTGTTTATTTTATTTTAAATATTAATGTATTCCTCTCCTTGTTCCAGGGAGGATTTGAGACAGATCGTAGGAAATGCATGCAATAAGTTAGCAAGACACAACGAAAATAGGAAGCGTCCAGGCCACAGAAAAGATACCATGGCTGGTTTATGGGTCCTGAATGGTGCGAAATTGATCTGGAAGTTGGCCTTGAGTAAAAAGGCCACCGTGGTCACGTACTTGGCTCTCGTTCATGAGAAAAAAATGTTCCAGTTCTCAGAAGAAGCAGCACTTTTGCTAACATTTGGCTCCAAAGGAAATTGTTCACCTTGGCCTCAATTAAGGAGACCAAGCATGGCGATCCTCTCAGAGAAAGGGAGCCAATTCAGGCCCCGCTTCTTCTCTGGTGCTCCGTAGGGCGAGCTGCGCTGATCGCTCCCAAATTGTGCCCAGAAAGAGTACTGGAATCCAGACTGTCTTGCACAAAGGATTCTGGACTCTTCTACCACCCCGCTGGCACTGGGACTTTTTTCCAGGGGATTTTGAACCACACACTGAGTACATGGCCATGACCAGAGTCTCAAAGGATATACTAGTAGCTGAAGTTGCGGTGCCAAACTTGATCCAAACCAGGGTCAGGCCAGTAAATGCAAACGGGGAGGGGAAGGGGGCCGGAAGACATCGGCTAGACGTTTCTGCAGACCCTGGATGAAGGAGCCATCTCTTCTCTGTCCAGGGACCGCCTACCAACACTATGTACCGCCTCAGATAAGGACAAAAATCAGAATGCCAGGAGTCTCTACACTGACACCACAGGTGAGGGCGAGACCCCCTGGGTCAAGTCTCTTCTGTGTCCTGGTGCCTTGTTGATCAAAGTTCTGTGAACTGTCACAGAATCATTCCCAGGACAGAGCAGTCAGGAAAGGACGGGTCTGGGGGAGACACTTAAATTCTGCCCAGCAGTCAGAAAGCATGTAGTACGCTCTCCAGGAAGATTTACTCAGGAGCCACATCTTGCACAGGTGAAAACTCCAGGTCTGACATACAGAACAGAGATCAGCGCTAAAGGCTTCAATTTAGAGGCTCCCCAGAAGCTGTCCTAGAAGCCCTGCAACCAGCCAGGCAAGATCTCTGAGGCCGCACCTTGGGGCGAGACTGCGTACAGTGGGTAGGAGAAGCAGCACAGGAAGCAGGGACGACGGAAAAAGAACATGTAAGAAACTAGAATAACCAGGAGAGCTGGAGGCCCAGGAAGGATTTGTTTTGGGTTCTTTCTCATTTGGATTGAACCCAGGGCCTTCACATTGAGCTACATCTCCAGCCTTTTTTATTTTTAATTTTGAGACAGGCTCCCGCTAATTTGCCCAGACTGGGCTGGAACTCTCAACCCTTCTACCACAGCCTTCTAGAGTACTACAGGATAAATTTTCGAGATGTGCATTCTTTGGACACCAGATACCAGGCCTGGGAAGAAGGCCCTAAAGATGCAATGGAAACCAACATCTTCCAGGAGCAGTGAAACAAAAAGAGGACAGGAGAGGAGAGGAAAGAGGGAAGGAAGTGGAGAAGAGGAGAGAGGAGTTTGAGGTGATCAAGACCATTTAAAAAAAAAAAAAAAAAAAAAGAAAAGAAAATAGCCCTGCCCTTGGAAGAAAGAAAAAAAAAAAAAAGAGTAACTGGAGGAAGAGCCTCAAGGACAGCTTCATGGAAGAAGTAGCATCTGGATATTAGTTGGGTTTCTCCCGAACATCCCTCCTCCCAGCCTGTCCTCATGATACTCAGAATTTCTCAACGGCTGGTGCCAATCTTGTCCTTCGGGTGGAATTGGCAGCACTCCCTCCATCTCCCAGGGCTTTGATTAACCTGAGCCCCTGGCCTTGGCTTACATGATTGGCTCAAATCTAGGCCGACAGCTCAAGGAGGATCTATTCCTGGATTTAAGGTTGACATTTGTAGGAAGCAGGTAGTCTCAACCCTCTAGATTTGCACCAAGAGGAGAAAACTTGGGAGCTACTGGAGCCATGTTTGTACCACGATAGTTGTTCCTGTCTCCTAGGCCTGGATCTGGAGCCCCAGAAGAACAAGAGAGAAATGGGGTGCTGAATCAGTGGACACCCCTAGATTAAACTTCACTCGCGTCCCTGACCTGGACACAGATTATCCAGTTGTTGGAGTAATCTACATCCTTGTCTGCAAAAACCCATTTCAGACAAGAGTCCTCATATTCGCAACCTCCAGGCAGAGGGAGATCCAAGAGCAGAAGTCTGGCTTCAAAACAGGATGTCAGGTTTGAGGGTAGGACCCGAGCCAGAGCCCTGAGAGGGAGGAGAGGGTGCCTGGGGCGGGAGCAGAGAGGCTGTGTACTAATAGCTAACCTGCCAGGCTTTCCTCCTGTGCCAGGCATTGTTCTGAGATGTTTACGTGCATAATTTCACTCTGTCCTCATGAGGCTCCTGTGAGGTAAGAGGTGTTATTATCCCCCTTTGACAGAGAAGTCACCAAAGCACAAGGGGCAGGGTCAGAAGGCTAGAAAATATGCAGCTGCGACTCAACTCCAGGCAGTGTGGCCATTGAGGCCACACTGGGTGTTGGTGGAAATTTGGGCAGATCAGGTGGCCAGTGAGACCAAAGGTCACTGGGAGGTGAGGGGGATGAAGGCTAAGAAGACAGCGGATTTGAGGATCAATGGTCATCAGAGGCCTCTAGAGTGGTGTCTCAGAAATGGTTGTGGTGGAAGCCAAATTGTAAGCTGTGAATGGGAGCCAGGTAGGCACAGGAACCAGGGGCTTCGTGGTGGGAGACAGCTGGCAGAGACAGCCACTGTCCTGTGCATTCATCTCAGAAATGACGACACCAGGCGTCAGCCACAGGAATTAGCAGAGCCGAATGGAGCCTCTTATTTTTCCTTTTCCCCTTGTCGGTGATACTTGCAGGTGTTTGCAAGGCAAGATAATGGAGAGGGGCGCCCCGAAGCGCCCGAGTGGGACCTCTCAGACAGAGAAGTCCACAGCAAGCAGGAGAGGAGATGGTGTTCGGGCTCATGGGGGTGGGGCGTGCAGGCACAAGTAGAGACAGCAGCTCTTTCTCCAGAGAAGGGAATAGAGGGGACAGGTAAAGGTGCGAGTCACTTAGATGGTGAGGAACACAGGTGTCCAGAAAAGCTGGGGACCAGCACAGTGGCAGAGGGGCAGTGGGGAGGTGGCACTGAGGACAACGGCCATTCAGGAAAGCCTAAAACACTGTGAGCATGCACTCAGGGTAGGGCAGCAGGGCCAGGGAGGAGGAAGGGCCAGGTGTGGCCAGGTTGTCCCAAGGCTCTGGGTCATTGTCTTTCTAGTTTCCCTTTCAACTTATTTAAAGATTTTGAAATCATTTTATTTTGCATAAAAGTCTCACCAGTAGCACGGCAAATCTTCTGATCTGGTCTCAGTGCATCCTGATGGCCCGCTTTCCCTCAGCCCCACTATCCTGACCCTCTAGCCCAGCTTCTTTAAACCCCACACGGTGCCCATCTCCATCTGCAGAAGACTCTGAGTCCCCAAAGGAGAGGACCCAGGCCTCGGGCTGCATGATCTTTGCATCTTCTTTGGTGCCTGGCAAACAACAAACGAATGTCACCATCTGAAAAGCAGACGAGAGAGGAAGGACTGAGCTCAACCTGAACCCGCTTCTGGGGCCTGGGCTCACCACCAAGAAACCGCTGGTCTGTCCCATTCTGCAGAGAGACAGACCCTTCCACTGAACAGGGGAAAGGGGGGTGCAGGGAGACAAGGTTAGACGAGGCCAGACAACCATTCCACACCCAGGACTGGGACTGTGGGGTCACCCTGCTTCCACTTTCCAAGGGGACACGGCATGGGGTGGGAAAGGAGCAGCTTACGGGGAGCCCGAAGCTGCCTCCACGGGCCTCAGAGACTTCCTCTCCACCTGCAGAAAGACGTCTGTGCTCCACTCCTTTGAGTGGGAGAGGCTTCCACAGACGGTAGGAGCCCTGGTCTGGGCCTCGTGGCTTTAGGGAAGCGGAAGATTTCAGTTGGTTACGTTGTTAGCTCAGGAGTGCGCAGACTTCACACCGCTCAGAGAACACAGCTCTGCAGCCACGCACCTGAGCGGCCAGGACCTAGAGAGATGCAAGCCCGCCCTCCAGTGGTCATAATAGTAACCGCACCCCAGCGACCCGGTCTCCACACCCCCGGATCCTCCTGGCCAAGGTGCCTGACAGCATTGACCAGTGAAGCCTGGCAGCCAGGATCAGCTGGCTGTGAAGGTTTCACGTGCCCAGGTGAAAGGAAGATGCCAACTGTACACGTGCAAAAGAGCATCGCGGTGTCTCACACATTCAGACAGACCCGTACCTTTTATTCTGGTGTTACAAAGATACATGGTAAAGGTCAAAGATGGTCATGGCCATTTAGCTTGTGAGCATCAGACCTGGGCCAAGCACATCCACCTGGTGCTAAGTTTACACCTCAATAAAATGGGATGATTGGACTCACGTGTGGCTCTTAACTGCTACGACACCTCGGAGTCATCTAAGGCGCGTTTAAACACACATACACTTCAGCCCTCCTGGCGTCCTGAGTCAGAACCCCTGGGCAGAAGACAAGAACTGTCTTCCCAACAGCATAAAGTGCATCTCCACACTGACGGCGGGGAAACAGTGAGCAGACTATCAATCCGCAGAATCAGGGACAGGCCGAGGCTGCCTTCAGATGGCCTGGTACTGGTGCACGTAAAGTGCCCAAGAATATTTGTGAAATCAATGAGTGGATGGGAAAATGACTCTGAGGTTCCACCCAGGTCTGACAGCCTCTGACTGGAACTCCGCCAGGTACATGAACACACAGCACTCCACACACTCGCACAGACTTGCACACCATACAGGGGCAAAGGACAACACAGCCCATCCTCACACACTCGTGCACACTTCCTTCTTTGTTCGCCAGTATTTATTGCACACCCATTGGGTGCATGGCCCAGCCCAGGCCCTGGCCAGAGACACCTGTGTGGCTCCAGAAGACCAGTCCCACTCTGTGACAGACATCACTGGAAGGCAGGAGGTGGCCCAGCAGGAAGGCAGGGGAGGCAGCTTGGCAGCCGTGGGCGGTGGAGGGACCCACTTGGCGGGCAGCCTGTCGGTACACTTGGCTGAACAGAGACAATGGTGGCGGCTCCCTCAGGCCTAGCCTCCTTCCCATAGCACAGCCCCAAGTCTCGGGTCTCGGAACCTCCCTTGGAGACCTGGCCTGGCCCAGGTGGGAGGCGGGAGCGGACAGGACAAGGGGACTTCCCAGGGAGAACAGCAGAGCCTGGGGACCTGGCTCTGGGAGGAAGGTGTCCTCATGCCCTCAGCAATGCAGCTTTAAAGGGTGCGCAGGAAGGTGTCTCCCACGCCTGGCAGAGGGCCTGGCCTCCAGCCTCCATCCTGTCCCTTACACCTTTATTCAGCCGCTCTGGCCAGGCCAACCCCCACCTTCTACCCCTCCACCCTTGCCAGCTGGCTGCACCCAGAAAACCACCTTTTCTGCTATAAGGAAACAAAGGGTCCCTGTTCCTAGCACTCCAGGGTTCTCCATAGAGCTCCAGAGGCCCTCGCCCTGCCAGCCCTCACTCCACTCTGCTGATCAGCAGTTGGGCATGAGGTTCTCTCGTCCGACCTGAGCATGCACAGCTCTAGGGGAAGGAGCCAGGGGAGACAAAGGCATGGCGCCTGAGCCTCCCAGGAAGCCTGCCAAGGTCGCTGCCAGAGGCCGGGGCAAGGCCTGGGAGACCCGGCTGTCTCTGAGTCCCCGCTCTGTTCTCCTGGGCCTCCCCTGGAAGGTCACCTCCCTGTCCTCGGGACTGGGGCTCTCCTGGCTGGCCTGTCCTGAACCCTCCCGCAGGAGTCCAGGCTCCTGAGCCCAGGAAATGAAGTCACCCTGGTTCTGAGGGACGAGAGTGACATGGAGTGAATGCTGGGAGCGGAGCCCAGACCTCATTCCACCTCATTCTTCCCTCATGAGTGGCCAGGCAAGGGGACAGCAGAATGACTGCTGTGGGAGTGGCGGGTAGGCACAGCGGCATTCGGGAAGCTCCAGTGAGCCAGAGAACGGATGGGGCTGCGGGGAAACAAGCGCTGTCCCTCAGCAGAAAAGGGAGGCAGCTCGGCCTCACCGCGGACCCAGTGAAGTAAGGCTCCTCTGTGGGGCAACGCCTCAGTCTACCCCAGAGAGGGGCCGGCGTCTGTGAGTTGGCACCACGTCACAGCTGATTGCGGTTCCGCTTGGGGATGATCTTCCGGCAGGTTCTGCGCTCGGAGATGTTGCGCTTCACCTTGGCTGTGGTGGGGGCCTCATCCTGGTGCAGGGAGGGGCTCGAGTGCGACTTCTTCAGGCTGGGTTTGGGTTCCCGGGTGTCCTCAGCTTCCCTCCCCAGCCGCTCCTCCCAGAGGTCCAGGTCCCCGGAGGGGCAGTGCAGACGAGCCACCAGCAGCTGCACGTAGGTCTCATAGCGGCTTTTCTGCAACACACAGGTCAGAAGGAGGCTGGAATCGTGAGGACGCTGCAAGGGACAGCTTGCAGGTGTGTGACACTTGGAGACCGAGAGCTCTGCAGACAGCAGGCTACGCCAACAGCCTCTGCTCAGTGCTTGAGCAATCGGGCTCAGCAGGGTGCGCCTCTGGATCACATTATAATCATACAAACCAGCCCAGGCCTGTTCTAATAACCAACACGCTGCAGTGCGGTAACGAACATCTCCACACCACGTTACACCTCCGAGGCACTGCACGACGTGGAGGCCCCTCGGCCTGGGATCTGCACAGCATTATACCGAGCAGCTCACATCTGGATGGAGCCCCGACAGAGTCTGAATAGTATGCTAACAACTGGCATCTGTAAAGCATGCTGCCTGCTACCCTCATCTGTTTAATATTCTGTAACTAGCATCCTTGGGAGATTGTGGGTTTACAAAGTGCTTTCCCATCCTCCACTAGATCCTCATTTAGGCCCTGGGAGGTTGGTCTGGCACAAACCATCTTCGATGATTTACAAAGGAGGAAACGGGATGAGAAAAGGCAGTGACCAAAGGCCCCAGCTGGACAGTGGTGGGGAGAGTTTGGGTCCTTTCAGCCACACCAATGAGGCCTCTGGGAAGTGGGCACTCACAGCCATGGAGATAATCAATAAGCTAAAGGGCTGGGCAGGGACCCTGAAAGCAAGTGAGGGAGGCACAGGCAGGAGGCAATGTGGACGCCCCTTCCCTGGTCTCTGCTGCCCTCTATCCTCACAACGCACCTGGCCTACCCATCCTGCCCACTGTGGGGCAGCCGGGACTCCTGAAGTGGGCACTTGGTTTAAGGATGCAGAACTGGGGTGTGAGTGTGGGAGGCAGGGAGTCAGACCAGGCAAGACTAGTCTGATGCCAATTGATTTTGGAATCAATTACAGAGCTAATAAAAGTCACGCCTCAGTTAACACCATACATGAGGCACACGCCCTACTGGAGCAGACTAGTAGGTCAGGAAGAGTTTGATCGCTCTGTGCCTCAGTTTCCTCATACATAAGACGAAGATACGTGTACCTACCCCAGAGCTGTTAATCAAATTAGATGATCTACGCACGTAATACCAGCTCCATATATACTACTTATTACTATTGAGTAGCTATTGGGGAGGATAATTCGGCTCTAATACAGTTTTCCCTTCCACTTGGGAAAAACACGCATGAGTGCGCACAGTTCGTGTGTCGCGCACGCGTGTGCACAGAGAATCATCACATCTTGTCCTGGCACAGAGGGCAGCGACGGCTGCAGGGACAGAGGCCGCCACGAGGGGGCGGCCCGGGCGCCTCACCTCGAACTCCAGGTACTCCTTCCGCAGGCGGTACTCCTCCAGCTCGCGGCTGCGGCCCCGCCGCTCCGGGAGGTTCCTCTGCAGATCCAGCAGGTCGTCGGAGGCAGCGTCCAGGCAGTTTTCATGGGACCGATGCTGCTCCTCCTGCGGGCGGAGGCGGCGGGAACTGTCCCGAGTCCCCCACCCGCGTCACTCTTCCTCCCCTCCGGCCCGTGCGCGGCCCTCCCTGGTGTGTCTTTCCAGGCCAGGTGCACGCGCGTCCTCGGCACCCGGCCGGTCCAGGCGGGGCCCTTACCAGGGAGCTCTGGGCCGGGCCGGCCGGCAGGATGGGCCGCACGAATCGGCGCTGGGAGCCCACGGCGGCGGGGAAGGGCGGCGCCGAGTGCGTGGCTGCGGCCAGGTTGATGCGCGCGATCCAGGAAGTCATCTCCCTGGCGGTGCTGCGAACGCAGGAGGGCGTCAGCCCCCAGGGACGAAGGCACCGCCCCTGCCATGCTCTGCTGGTCACCCAGCCGCTTAGGACTCCGCCCCCCAAAACCAGAACCTGCCGCTCGCCTTGGGTTTGACCTCTGCCCACGGTTTTACCTTTCAAAGAGCCAAAGCCAGGAAGGCAACAGACTGTGTATCAAACGCCAAAGATGATGGATAGTTACTGACTTCCTGGAGTCCGCTGTTCAGCACTAGGTCTGGCCCTGACTTACTAGGCCGGGTCCGCCTAAATTAGCCAGGTCGGCCCGAGAGGGGAGGAGCAGGCCGGGCACCCCGCTTCACCCTGCGTCCCTAGCGCCTCTGGGGACTGCGGCCGGCAGGCATCCCACATGAGGGTGAGGGTGGGCAAGGCCGGACTGCCTTCTCCCACCGCAGGGACTTACGGTGCCTGGAAGAGGTAGAGGCGCCAGTCTGCCGTCCGCAGCTGGAAGACGTGCGGCTTCTTGGTGTAGTGCGTGGCCGGGGTGGCCAGCGCGTGGTGCACCCCGACAGGCTCGTCCACCATCTGCCCGACCAGACTCCCCCCCTCCAAGGAGTGGTCCTCTCCCTGCCACCAGCACAGGGGTGCTCAGAAAAGAGGCCGTCATCCGCTGCCACCCTCCCTCCTGACAATTCTGGGTCTCTGCCTGCCCAGGGTGTGGTCTCCCTCCTACCTTCAAGAAGTAGAGAACCATCCCGCGCAGTAAGGTGTGGAACATCTTCCAGCCGCGCTTACCCCATGGTGCTATTCCAGGAGCAGACACAAAGGTGGGTGGTGCATCCTCATCCAGACACACTTGGACGCACAGGGTGTGCACACAGTTCCCCCACCCTCACACCACCTCCAGTCCCTCGCAATGGGATATATATAAACACTTGGGGCACCAGTGACACCAAAATAGACACACACAACCAGGGAGTCTCCACACAGGGATGACCCTGCTCAGGAACAACCAAACACAACTATCTGCATACAAATTGTGGATATTTATACCCAACATCTCTCCAAACATACACCCATCACTCCAGGTACAAATACACACACCAACAAACAGTTCCATTCAGATACCTTCCTGCAAGATGACCTCGATGGCATGTGCCTAGCCAGCAGGGTACAGGGCTCAGGTCCCAGCCTTGGAGTATGCTTCCCTGTGCAGCCACTCTGGGCAACCACCTTCCCCTTCCCACTCCCTCCTGACTCTCCCAGCCTGGTCCGGGGCCACAAGACCTGTCCGAGCTCCTTGGGCACAAGAAAGCCCAGGTCCCCATGTCAACACCCTGCTCAGGTCCCTGGGGCTCCCTACAGTCTATGCTGGTCCCCTGCTTGGTAGCTGCGCCCTGTTCGATCTGTGACTGCAGAGACAGAGATGGCTTCTCCTGCCACCTGGGGAATGAGGCCCAAGCCCAGACCCTGGCAATTTTGCCCCAGTGCATCCCTCATCGTTCCCTTTCACACAGTCCAGGTTCTCAGCAAACTCTGCTTGCTCTCTGCTTTGCAGAAGATGCCTTCTGCCCAAGGGCAAAAACCCAGACCCTCTTATAATACTCCAAGGTTCCTCGGAGACATCACCATTCACCCAAAGCCTTCTCTAGCCCTCTCCCCATACTCAGTCCTCAGAACGAAATCAAAAGCCTTTTCCTTCTCCACGACCCTGTACTGGACCCAGCGTTCCCTACAGACCCCATTCCTCCCACCCTCTATCCAGACAGCGGTGTGCTTGTCTAGTCCCTGCCTTATCACAGGAGAATAACTAGACTTTGTGCCAGCACCTCACTCCCACCCCCCTTACCCAGTTACAGGCACGCAGTCACCATTGAGGGCTTGCTGAGGAAGGAACATGGGCTGCCTCTCCTCAACGCGGCCATCTGTCTGCCCGCCGTGCACACACAGGCAAGGTCCCTGGCCGGGGCCGCTCCCCACGCACCATACTGCTCAGCGGCAGGAAATACTCACTCTTCTTGCCGTCTGCATCATGATGCATCTTCCGTGCCAGGATGCCCTGCTTGTAGGTGGGCACCGTGGGGTCCTGGGCCAGCTGGAGAAAGGGGTTACTCATCTTGCCAGCTGGGGGAGATGGTCGGGCCTTCTCAGGTCTGACTGCCTCTTCTTCATCCCTGGATGTCAGAGAATTGAGCTGGGAAGCTGACTGGGCAAAGACCACTAGAAATAGCTACAGCTTCCCCTAATAGGATCCCAAAAGGAAGCCTCAAAGTCGATGTATCCTAGAAACCACTACAGTGCCCTCTAGCCCCCAACTACCTCTGACGTCCCTAATATTACTTGAGCTCCTCTTTCCTCCCTGAGATGGGCCTAACACCTTGCCTCTGGCTCCAACTCACTCAAAGGGAGCATCGTCCAGGGCCCTAAACTTCTCCAACTGTCAGGTGGGTGGCAGAGAGAGGACAGGCCCAGCAGCAGGGGGAAGGAGCAAGGGGGAGAGGCAAAGGGGGCTCTCACTTACACGGCCCACTCAAGCTTCTCACTTCGGATAGACCAGTAGAGGGCCTGCAACAGAAGTACACAGGTGGGCAGAGGGGCCTTGAGGCTCTGGTCCCTAAATCAGTCTGGTAGACAGCTAAGGACATGTGTACGGCCTGTCCCCTCCATCCCAAACATAGTTGCTTTTCTTCCTTGAGAAGGCAAGATCCACCCATCCATTCAACATCCATCCATCTATCCACCATCCACGCATCCATCCATGTACCCACCATCCATCTATCCATCTATCTATCCACCATCTACCCACTCATCCACCGTCTACCCACCCACCCGTCCATCCATCTATCCACCATCCACCCACCTACCCCTCCATCTATCTACCCATCCATCTATCCAACATATTACCTATGAAGCATTTCCCATGAGCCTGGCCCTGTGCTGGGTACCGGACACATAAAGATGATCAAGACAGCCAAGTTGCTTCCCTGCCCAAACTCAGTGAGGCCTAAACTAATCCTTTTGAAAGAGAGATGGACTCAATTACTACGATCCTACCCAGGGGGATCTGACAGTGAAGGAAGCCAACTAAACACTTCTCTGCAATGAATGTGTGGTGTATGAATGAATGAATGATGCACTAGAACTCTGAAACAACACAACAAATACTTTTAACATGGATGTATCTTGCTCACTTTTGTGGCCGTGAAAGTACCTAGCAAAGTGCCTGACACAGAATTAAGTGTTCAGTAAATGTTTACTAAAGAGATGGAACATTGATCTAATCACTTACAAAGCACATTCTACGTGCCAGGCACTGTGCTAAGTACTTTACAGATTTTATTTCATCTTGACGGTAAAGTGGTTGTGACCCCCAAGAGGTACTTGAGTTGCCCGAGGTGGGTAACAGATGAGGTTGCCCGAGACTACAATTCAAATCAGGAACACCCAGCTCCCAAGTCTGAGCTCTAGATTTTTGCTACATAAAACTGCTTTTTATCTACTCAGACAACCAAGAAACTAGAGCTTCTGACTGTGAAGGGGCAAAAATCACCTTGAAACTTAATAAAACGTTTGAGGGGTCCTAGATCCAGACAGCCTGGTTCAATAGGTCCAAGGTTGTGAATTTACACCGCTGACAAATTCCAAGATGCTGTTGATGCTGCCAGCCAGGGACCCATTTTTAGTAGCCCTTCAACAAGCAAACCACATCTTCTCAAAGGCTATGTCAGCAGAGCCAGGCCTGAGTTCTCATTTCCCTTGGGCCACCTCACCTTCAGCAGCTCCTTGGGGAAGTTCCCACCGTCCTGCAGGCCGTTCAGGTTGGTTATGAATTCTTGGCAGCTCATGCTCTTCCCGATGTTCTGCAGACGGAGATGGGACAGCTAGAGCACCCTTCCCGACTGAGCACACTCCCAGGCAGCCCTCCAGAATTCTCTCCAGTCCCCCAGGGTCCCGTTCTGACCCGCCCAGGCTGCTGCAGCCCCCCGCCTTGGCCCTGCCTGGTGCCCTCCCCAGCTTCTTACCTGTCCATGCAGGTCCGTGTTAAGCAGCATGACAGCACAGGTCAAGGTGTGTACAGAATCTGCCCAAGGCGGCAAGTGGAGAAAAAGCGCATTAGAACCCAGACTCTATCCTCTGTCCACATTCAGCAAAGTGATCCCCCATTTCTCTGCAGTCACCAACACCCTCCCAGCAGGTGTCCCCCAGTGAACTCCCAAGCAAACACAGGAACACTTCTGTGCCAAGCCCCCCGCCCTGCCTTGGGCCAGTCCACCCTACCGACTGAGGGGAAGGCCCCAGGGTTGCAGTGGTGGAAACGTCTGGAAAACTGGTAGAGGATCCGCTCCCGCTCCTGCGTCTCCCCACTGAGCACCAGAGCCTGGAGGAAGCCCCTGTGGAAGACAGCCAGAGTCAAGAAGAGCCAGCTGGGACACCTGCGGATCCCCAAAAGCCCCGCCCATCCCTCCTACCAGCCTCCCCAGAGCGCCGGAAGATATTACCGGAGGGCACGGTCCAAGCTCTGGCCTGCAAACTGGAAGAAGGACAAGTACTCCTCAGCCACAGCCCTGCTGAAGTCGTTGCTGCGAAGAGAAACAGGGATAAAGACAGCAAGAGAGGTCGGGCTGGGCCACACGCATAGAGGAGCCTCCAGAGCCCGCACACATCACAGGGTCTGACGGGATGGTGGCAAACAAGGCGCAGCCAGGCTAGACTCTGGATCCTAAGAGCACAAGGGGGAGCCAGGGACTGGCCTGCCTCAACATCGGGTCCAATGCTGCATAGGAGAGGCTCAGGGGACAGGGGGCTGGCAAGGGGGCTGGGCCTGGGGGCTCCAAGCGAGGATCTACATGTGGAGAAGAGGTGACTGACACAAATGTGCCCAGAGGATGCAGCAGGGACAGCCGGGGGTGGGGGAAAGGCTGAGGACAAGGAATAGGGATGCTGGGGGACAGGCAGTGATGGGGCTGGAGGCGGACAAAGGAGACACAGGACAGGAAGTGGAGGAGCAGCCAGTGGAGACCTCAGGCCCAAAGCCCCTTACTTCTTCTGCAGGTAGGCAGCCACTTCCGACCTCCGGAAGCCGTCCAGGTGAAAGAGCCGGGAGGCCAAGTTCCAGGCCACTTTGTCATTCCTGACACCATTTGCCAACTTGTCTCCAGCGGGTGGCCTCTGGTCTTCCTCAGGGGACTGTGGCTGGGGCATGGGGCTCGTGGGAGGCCTGGAAGAGTCCATTGGTGTCCTCAGACACACAGTTGGGATGGACATGCTGGGGTTTGGGGTCAAGTTCTGCAAGGGCATGTCCAGAGCTCAGGGCTGGGGCTGGAGAGCCTGGGCCTTGAATACCTGGCCTGCAGAAGCTATAGCCAGGTCCTAACCCACGGAGAGGCAAAGTCAAGGCTGGCCTGCCCTGGCATGGAGTGGGCCAGGACCAGAGAACTCCAAGTGGAGGTATTCAGGTAAAATCACAAGGAACAGACAAAATTTGGTACCCTGAACACTCTCAGGTGAACCCCAGGGGTTTTCCAGGCCATCACACCTCAAGGGGCAGGTACATCCTTTGAGGACCCCAGTGGAGTTGTATCTGACCCACAGTGGGATGGGGCTGTCTCCCTCACCTGAGGCCACTGCCATAGACCTCCATCCCTCTTCCCCAGCCCCAGCCCAGCCCCACCTCTACCCCAGCTCTGGAGACACAAAAGGGTAAAGACCAGGCTGAGAACAGCAAGCCAGACTGGCTTTAGGAATGGCGACAACTGGGAGTGTCAAGGAGCAAGCTTCCAACCCCACCCCATGCCCTGCGGTCTAGGTGAGCGGCTGGTGTCCTGTAACAGCGTAAACAGGCCCAGGAAACTCTGCCAGGCTCAGAGCACACCCAGAGGCTGACGCTCAGACTCCCTGTCCATCTCCACCTGACTATGCTGTTTCCCCTGCAGTATTACAGCCAGGTGTAGGGCATCCTAGTACACTTCGCTTAACAGCTTCTGCGTTAAACACGAGTGGGTCAGTTCTTTGCTGAGAACTTCTCCAGCTTCTGAGGCTCCTCAACATCCCACAGTTACAGGATATAGGAGAAGAAACTGACATGTGAAATTACAAATCTTGCAAAAAACACACAGGATTTCATGGAGTCCATAAAAGTGATGCTCGGACTCCAGGAATCAGACGGAAATCCACTGATCAGTAAGGGACTGCAAGCGTTAGTCCACTGAAGGAGAGGAAATAAAAATAATGCGACTGTCACACCAAAGAGAATCATTTGAAAAAGCCATTTTGAAAATATGGTTTTTTTAATGACAATCAAAAGTATTGTCACTGAAATAATGTTGAGATGGGGAAGAACTTTAGGGGAGGAAAAAAACACTATACAAATACTGTATCAATTGTCATGAAATTGTACACCTTAAATGGGTTAACTGTGTGGTATGTGGATTATATCTCAGTAAATCTCTATTTTTTAAAATAGTCTTTATGATCTCACTGTGAATGTCAAGCATAAGTAGAAGAGGCTAGAAGACTTGCACCAGGAAAATTAAACTTACTACATTGTGCTAAAGATTAAATAAAACTTATTTATATAATGTTTAGTGCCATTTATTAAGAGAAAGGCCCAATTAAACCTTTTCGCACTGTTTATCATGAAAGTATAGTTGTCACTTTAGGTGGACAGACTGACTTTTATTTGGGATAATGAACCTTCCCTTTTCAGATACTGAGACTTCTTTGGCATCCAGCCTCTGAACAGCCCCGGGACAGCATAAGGAAAAATGGGTCTTCACCTTCTGGGGCTGACCAATGTTCTGTCGCCATGAACCAAGGACATCGAGATGGGAGAGAGGTTGTCCCTCTAATTTCTGCACCATTAATGATCTGAACCATCACTAGCTTCTCTCATCTCTTCAATATGACCCCTACCGAGCTATCAGCGACCAGAACCCCCTTCCCACGTAGAGTTCCCAGGAGCTGAGCATCCTGAGCCCAAATCCTGACAGACATCTAAATTGTTTTCCAAGTTGGCCTATTCCTACTTCCAGCCACAGTTCTGAGGTTACACAGTCCTGCTGTGGGCACCAAGTCCCACTCTCTCAGTCCCAGCCAGACTTCTCCTTGGTGAGATCCAAACCAGCACCCTGGTCCGGGCTCTTCGGTGAATTTCTCCCAGACACTTACTCAGATTCAAAGCAACCTGTAATCCCCACAGCACCAGCTCTGACCTTCCACCCCCAAACCTGCCTCTCACAGCCCTGCTCAGGGTCCCTGAACACCTCTTCCTTTTTCCCTCCTGGTGTCCCGCTGTGGACACCTCACATGGCCTTGTCTGCATGCTCAGATCCTGCCTCCACATGTGAGTCTGACCTTTAGTTTCTTGAGATTTTAAACCCTCAAGGCGTCATCAAAACTTGACTGATGCCCAGTTATACAATCCTATATAATCCATGTAATACGGTCACAAAGACTGCAGTAAGTATAATAAATCTCAGTGTGCATTTCCCAGGTTCCATCTACACGAGGGTCTGGGTGTGGGACCATCATTACGAGCCGGGACTCACCCTTCTGCAGAAGTCCAGTGAATGTCGGGCTTGGCGCCTACAGCCACTGCTCTCCTAGCTGTGCCTTCTCTCTCTACTTCCTGCCCTGAGTCTGGGGTCTCCTCAGCCTCCTGTTTCTTCAGGGAACTTGGCTCTACTCCATCAGTCTCCAGGAGTGAAGGGTATGAGGCATCTAGTGGCCACTTGGGGAAAATGCCAGGGCTGTGGTGCTGGAGCTGTGGGCTGCCTTCCTGAGAGGACACAGGGGTGGGCCTGGGGCCGGGGCCTCTGCCCTCAGGCTCTGGGCTGCCAGGCTCTGGCGAGGACGCTGGGCTCCCACAGGAGCTGGGAGCCAAGGTACATGGAGCAGGTTCCTGGGGACGCCCGGCATCCCTCTCACCTGAGGAAGAGTACACAGTGAGCAGGCACAGAGCAGAAGGCAGCACAGCTGGCTGCTACCCCAAGAACCCTCCCCAGGCAGCTCCCCTGGTGCTGGGCAGCACGCCCTGCCCTCCCTCGTACAGTGACCTTGGCTCCCAGGCCTCCAGCCCCCAAACAAGGCTCAGCACTCGAGAAGCACATGAGAAGTGCTGGGTCTTTCATACATTCCTTCCCTTACTCTATAAGTGTCTGAAAACCCACTATATTGAAGAAGGCATAGAAGCAAAGGCTAGATTTAACCCCAAGCCTGTCTGCTCCAACACAATAACAAATCCAAGAACCACTTTTGTCTCCACTCTGAATCCCAAGGCCTCCCACCACCCGACTTCCCAGACCCCCATCATGGGTCTCACCTCTGTCCTGGGGCCAGGGATGATGCTCTTCTGTCTGCCATCCCTCAGAGCTCTGTGGGGCCTGCTGAGAGAGGCAGGAGTGAATGGGGTAGGGGAGGAGGAAGGGAGAAGGAGAATGTCCAGAGTACACAGAAGCCTCTTCGTCCTGGCCAATCTCCCACCCGCAGCAAGGTTACCAGTCTGAGTCCTCAGTTCAGAAGTAGAAAACTGGATGGGACAAGACCCACATCCTAGGAGTGCAAACTCAGGGCCCTGGAAACCAATGGCATTGGTTCCTTCTCCAGCGACAGAGAAGCAGAGGCTGAGAGAGAGAATGTGACTTGCCTGTAGCTGCACAGGATGTGTGGCAGGACTGAGGTCCAACCCAAGGTGTGCTGTTTCCCAGGTCGATGTTTTATCTCCACAGGTTGCTGAAGGTGGGTGAGGGCCAAGTTTGTCTTGTAGAGAAGCCTGAGAGAGGGGACAGTGGGGAGAAAAGTGAAGCTTGACCAGAGGAAAACTGCTGCCCAGGCCTTTGCTCACCTTTGTGGACCAGCCTCCCCACCGGCTGTCCTGATGGCCCACAGCAGGCAGCGCCACCCTAGGAGGGGCTGTCAGAGGGAGGTGATGGGCTCCCGGCACTGGACTGGGCAGGCTCTGTGCCCAGAACGGGAGAGAATGTTCAGCTTCCACACTAGGGCTCCCGGGCTTCTCTCTGAAGACTCAGTGTCTTACAGCAAGGTCTGGAGAATTCTGGGACAGAGGTGTGACCACCCTGCCGGGGGCACGGACCTGTGCACGGAGGGTACCGTCCGCAGTACTGCCAGACACCTCGTATCTCCACTGCTGTCCAGGGATGGAGAGATTAGAAAGTTACAGCCTCACACTGCCACCTTCAGGCTCCTTATCTCTAAAGCAGAGGGCTCCCTGGGAAAACTAGGCTTCCAATTGTCTCATCTAGCTTATCCCCTCCTTGGCTGATATCCGGGCTCTCCTGCCATTGTCCTATGGGCCTGAACTGTTGACACTGGGCAGGGGGAGAATGAAGGATGGTAACCTAAAAGTAACAAAATGCTGAAATCTCTCAAGAAACAGAGGACAACTCTTCTGAAATAGCTCTCTGTTAGGGACAGAGATCAGCTAGGCTGACCTCTGCCCTGTTATAGTCGGCAGTGTCTTGGAGGTGGGCGGGGAAGGATCTGAGAATGGCTTGTTGGAGGAACGCTTTGTTCTCCAAATGTACCCAGGCATAACCCCAAGAGCTGATGAATGGATGGCGTCTGCGACTTAATTGTCATGGAGTTCAGTCCATATCACGGCACCAATAAAATGGTGACTTGCTCCTATATTACCTCAGATTCCCTCCTTCAGTGGCCCCAGAACATCTCTGGGTGGCTTTCCAGGACTGAACTCACCTCGCCTTCCTCCTGAGCAGGAGGTCCCATGGAAGTCCCCTCGGCAGTGGCCACCAAGTTCCAGCAGAAGGGGTGTGATTTGTAGGGAGGCACAGGGAATGGAGGAGTGGTGCGCCCACTGGAACCAGCGGTACTGCCCCCCAAATCCAGGTCACTTTCTAGCTCCCAGGGCCTGCCGTCTCCTGGGAGTGGCCAGTCCGGTCCAGGCCTCACATCTGCCTGGGAATCTGGGAAGCCCCAGGAAAAGTACTCCCTGGAAACACTGGTGTCCGAGCAAGGACTCTCCAGGAAGAGGGGGTTGTCAAAGAACACGCTCTCCTCCTCGGGACCCCACTCCGGGGAGGAGCCTGGTGTTTCCCCCCTGGGCCAAGCTTGGTTCTCTCCCTCCAGCCCACTGCTGTTTTCCCCAGAGTCCTCTTCCACGGGCAGGCTGGGGTGCAGGCCTGTGTCGCCAGGGAGGTCTGGAGTGGACGTGGGGAGGCAGCACCTCAGCCTGGTCCTGAGTCCTTCCGTCTTCTCCAGCTCTTCTTCCAGGTCCAGGACACACATCTGGGCCTGCAGGATGCCAGCCCAGAACACCACCTGCGTGGATGAGCTCTGGTTCTGCGGTGGGGTCCTCGGGGGACAGCTGTCCCCCTGTGCCTCTGGCGACGCTGCTGTTGGCCTGGGCTCCCCCTGTGAGGAACAGCTCCCCAGGTGAGCAGGCTCCACACCAGAGCCCCTGGGAGGACCACTGGGGCTGGTGGGTCCTGGAGGCTCAAAGGTCCACATGTGTTCCCGGCCAGGTTCCAGAAGGCCTGGGTCATGGCCCGTCTCCCTCAGGCACGCTCCCGGATGGGGCTGAAGGCTGTCTCCCAAGCGGATGTTGAAAAATTCCACAGGTTGGGGGTGGTCCGAGAGTCTCTCGTCACCCATCATCCACAGCGAAAGCTCTGCAGGAGCCCCCAGGGGTGTCCACTTTCACAATCCCATTTTGTGGAGTAGGGGGAAACACCAGCCAGGGGGTCAGCTGGGAATCCACGTCTATCCTGAAAATGTCCGAAGCAGAAGGTGGTTAGGGAAGGGCTGCCAGCACCCAAAGCACATGGGCAGAGTGTCAGGCGTGTGTCAAGTGGCTGTGCGTCTGTAACTCCTGCAAAGGGACACTGTCTTCACGGTCCCACCAGGGGTAGGAGTATACCATACAAGCCATCTGACCCTACAGACTCAACCTGGCATCAGGCCAGCAGCTTCCCCCAAAACACCCATCTGGAGGCTGACAGAATCCCCTCTGGTTTAGCAGAAAAGGATGAACTGGTCAAATAAGACCCCTCTCTTGGGAATCTGGACTAGAGAATGCAGAGACCAAGATGGCTGGCAGCAGGAGGTGGAACCACCATGAGGTGTTGCAAAGGCAACAGCAAGCCAAAATGACATGTAAATCAACATTTATAGGAGCTGAACAGAGGTAGACTAGAGCAGTCAGAAGGAGCCGGCTTGTGGGAACAGCAGGCACCCAGAGAGAAAGGCTACAGCCCGCTTGCTTTCCACTGTGCACAGTCCTGTCTTTGCAGTTTGTAACACTCACAAGGCGGGGTCTTAGTGCCCTACTTGCAAGCTGTACACAGCTGTAATCCCCGCCCAGAAAGAAGTAGGAGAGGTTCTCTGCTAAGCTCAGCCCTGGCTTCTTGGAAGAGGAAGCACCCACCATTCTGATTCACCACTAAGCAAACTACCTGCTGCCTAGGGTGGAGAGTCCTGCTCTCTGGGGAGGAATGGGGAAGCAGTGGCCAAGGCTTCCCCAGGCTGCACATCTACCAGAGCTGCCCTGTGCATTATGCACATGACTACTCAGGGCAGTCTGTATTAGACACAGCTGAGGCATGTTGAAGGGCACTTCTTGCAAAGCAGGGGTCTCCAAAATGTGGATCCCCTACATGGCTCTGACAGTAGCCCTGCTTCCTCCAAACAACTGACTTGTTTTGACCCAATGGACATTGTGAAACTCGTAACTTGTAACCAGTTTCCTTCTTGGTGATGGGTTAAGGACACAGGCCTGTGACATGTACTTCCAGTGCTGACCACATCCCTGGTTTTACTGCATCTTTCCTTTGTTTGTCTCTGCCTCACTTTCTTCATTTATAAGTTTCTATCTTGAAAGACTGTATGCGTGCCTAAAGCTGTACTGAAATACTGGGGAACAAGGGTGCTAATAAACACACACATACCTGCACTCAAGTTACAGCTGCATGTGACTTCCAGATACCCAATACAGTAGCCCCTTCTGCCTGTCCGGTCAACCAAGCCCATCCTACCCTACACTCACCCTACCTAGGACCTGGACGGGAGAGGCACCTGTTGTGTCCATTCAGAGACAAGAAAGCCAAAGCCTGAGACTGGATTAGTGGCCTGGAAAGGGAGACCCAGATCCAACCCTAGAACACTCAGCTGCAGCTGCCTCTCTGTCTGACACAGGCTACCATCCCCAGCACCATGGCTTGTCCCTGTCCGGGGCTCTAGGCCTCCTACTGAGGCCTCCTACCCCAGGCAGCTGTAAGAAGGTGGGACCTGATCTGGTGCGCAGTACGCCAGCCACCCAGAACCTACCCGCTGGGGCCATTCCTCCATCTGGCAGCAGAGAGCACAGGGCCGAATGAATGACCACATGGGCCTGGGCTTGAGCCCCTCCCCGCCCCTGAAAGCTGTGTAAATGAACCTCAGTCCCTTGGAACCCACCTCAGAGCATTCGGCTTTGGCCCTGGCTCAGTCTGTTGGCCACTCAACACATGATAGCCCTCGGGGCTCGCAAACCAGCCAGACAGGCTTCGCATGCTCTCTAAGGCTGCAAGAAGACATGGCTTGCTCATGGAGGCCAGAGAGAGATGAGGGCTAATAGGGCTAAGACGCATACCGGTTTCCTAGTCATCTTCAAAAAACTCTTCTAAAAGTTCCTCAAAACTCACCTCGAAACTGCTCTGACTGTTCGTTTCTCACTTTCAGTGCAATCTGACTCATGAGAGCTTCAAGATTCTGAAGCTTCAGCCCGCTAGGAAGGTCTCTGAGCAGCCTTCAGGGTCCTTCTATCACTCAGTGATATCAGTCTCCTCAGAAGACTGACTCTGGGAAGACAGGCCGTATCTTAGGTTGTTCAATCTTGTATATGATGCTCTGAAATAAACTGATTGAAACTGACTTGCCTGTCGCTCCTCTCCAAATATTTAAACTAGGTCACCATTCATCTTTCTGGGTTCCGGCTGTCCATCCCATTCCCCACCCTCCAGGATACAAGCTGAGGAATAACAGGGTTTTCTCCCCTTTAGGGTTCATATATGGACAGCCCCAAAGAGCCTCATAGGTGGGGCTTTTGGAAGGCGATTAAATCATGGAGACCTTATAGTTGACTTGCTGTTGAGAGGCGGGGTCTCATCAGAAGACACAGATCATAGATCATGACCTGGAAGTGTGTACCTCCCTCCCGGGATCTGCCCCTCACTCTCTCTGCTTCCGGGTTGCTATGATGAGGGCGGCTTTTCTTCCAGGCAGGTCCTTCCCCTACGCCGCCTCTGCCTTGGAGCCAGCTGACTATGGACTGAAACCTCTAAAAGATGTGAACCAAAATAAACCTCTCCTTTAATTTGCTGGTGTTGGGTGCTGAGTCCTAGCTATGAACAGTGACACTCCCTAAGTCAGAGGTGCAACACCTGCTATCTTGTTCCCCCACAAAACTGCCCATTTTCTATCCTTACCACCCTCTGGGTAGGAGGCCTGGGACAGTCCTACTTCCAATGGGGAAGGGACAAGTTGACCACACAACCTGCTGCAGTTTGGATCTGGAATGTTCCACAAAGGCCCACATTTAAAGGTTAGTTTCTAACTTAGCAATACTGGGAGGTGGTGGAAACTTTAAAAGATGAGCCAGGTGTGGAGGTGTAGCTCAGTGGTAGAATGGTTGCTTGCCTAGCATGCATGAGGCCCTGGGTTCAAGCTCTAGTACACACACACACACACACACACACACACACACACACACACACACACAAAGAGAGACAGGGCCTGGCAGGAGGTCTTTAGGTCACTGGGAGCCTGCCCTCCAAGGAGATTGTGAGACCCTGGCCTTCTCTCCCTCCATCCCTCTCTCTCTTTCTCTTGCTCCCTGACCATGAAAGTGCTTGGTTACTCTACCATGTGCTCGCACCAATGGGTCCAATAAATCGTGGACAGGAACCTCTAAAACGATGAGACAAAATAAACCTTTTCTCTTTATAAGTTGATTATCTCAAACATACATTACAAGGACAGAAAGCTGAGTAACACAAGATGCATTATCTACGTTCAAGCAACTTCCCTGTGTCATGAACCTCCCTCCCCAGGCCTGCCTGGAGAATGACCACATGAGAGCAAGGACCTGAAACATCCCACCACCGCTGGCTCCTCAGGTAACTGTTCCATAAAGTGCAAGAAGTGCTCCACCTGCATTACAGGTGGCTGAACGTGGGGCGACCCAAAGCTCCACCCGACTGCTTCCCTTCCGGGACCCCAATACTGCTTTCTCTTACCTCACCCTCCCTGCTAAGCCCTGCTCCATTTGTGCTCACCCGGTGTCTATCCCCAGTTCCATCCCTTCTCCTGTCCTCATCTTCCAGCCCCATGCATTGTGCTGGCCTCCTCCAGGATGACATCAACTCACCTACTGTCATTAGAAAACTCACTTGACAGGACAAGTTCACCTGCTGATAATGAGAATGAGAATAGGGGCAGAACTGGTGGAGAGGGTGGACTTTTTTTAATAAAGCCAGAGGGAGTCCCACATGTCTCTCCTTGAAAATATGTATTTATAAATACACAGAGAGAGAGATAGAAAGAGACAGACAGAGACAGAAACAGAAACTTATACTAGAACATGTTAATGGCTCTGCTGGACATTAGTAAGTATTAGATTTGTCTTGCCAGAAGAAACCTAGTGTTCCTCAACATATTTTTTCAGAGAGGAAAAGAAAACTGGAGAAGCTGCAGCAACTCAGTAGAGACAGGAGCAGATCTCTGGGGCCTGTAGCATCTGAAGGGCCTGGGAAAGGCAGAGGAGCCCCAGGCAACAAGAAGGGAGCTATGTTCGGGAAAGATCATAGACTCTGAGGACAAGGTATGAGCCTGGGCCAACACTCTTTAAATCAATTAAATGCAACCTGACTACATTCCACTGCTCACTCTTTGATTTCTGAGCATTTATCCTAGTGTAATTCCTGGTGTTTACTCTCATCGTTCTGGTTTGCTTAGATTAAGCACCAAGAAGGCAGGTTCTCTGTGTTCCCCGTTCACTGCCACATCTCTGTCCTTGTCTTAGCCACTTTCCTTAGCAGCTGGGACAAAATACCCAATACACACAATTTAAAGGAGGGGGGTTATTTTGGCTCACATTTGTAGCCCATGGTTGGCTGGCTCCAAAGCAGGAAGGCATGGCAGAGAGGCATAGCAGGCATAAGCTGCTCATCTCATGGCGGCTGGGAAGGAGAGAGTGAACCCAATCACCTCTCAAAAATCCCTGCCTCTGAGTGCATGAGCCTCATGAGGGACATCTAGATATAAACCATAATATTCCACCTCTGGCTCTGAAAGGGTCATCATCATCTCTCTACGAAAAATGTATCTGATTCATCTCTAAGAGTTGCCAAAGTCTCAACAGCCCCAGTATTTCTGATAAGTCCAAGTCCAAAGTTTCTTCTGAGACTCAAAGCAAATTCTTACCTGTGAGCCCCTGGAAAAATCAAAAAGAAATTCAAATATTTCCAACATACAATGGCACAGAACAAGCATTCTCACTCTAAAAGGGAGGAACAGGGGGATAGAAAGAAATGGGACCAAAGAAAGACTGAAATGCAGCAGAACAAAATTAAATCCTGTAGTTCCATGTCCAGTACCAAAGATGTGCGCTCCAAACACCTTGGGTGGTCTCACTCCATGGTACGGCTGGTGGTTATAGCCCTCATAGTTTCTCTCTTGGCGTGGCTTTGCTCCATCCTTCTGCCTTTCCTCAGATGTTCCATGTTCCTGGCTCTTCCAACTTTCTGTGGTCTCTGCTGTACTTTTGGCTTCACTCTCACAGCTTTATGCACTGTCCTCTCAGGGGAAACTGCCTGACCTCCCATGTCTTCTTCTAAAATCTGGGTGGAAACCTCCCAGAACCCACAATGCTTACATTTTTGCATGCCTGTAAAACCAGTACTACATGGATGATGCCAAGGTCTGCCACTAGCTCCAGCAGCAATGAGGCCCTTTTGCATCATGAATGCAGAGGCCTCTGACTACTTGGATGGCTGAGAAATGCGAACCAAATTCCAGCAAACCACTTCCTTAGGCAGCTCTTCTTCAGCAGGGTGCCCTGGGGCCCTCTCCTCAAAGCAAAGTCTTTTACTTTTGTGGGGCAAAAGACAGGGTCTTGCTATTTCCCCACATTCCCTCAAGGCATCTTTCCTTTTGTCCTGACTCAAAAGTAACTGGCTGCTTTTCAATCTTTTCAGCAACCTAGCTCTCCTCCACAAAAACTGTATAGGCAACAACTTTACTGGAGCTTCCTTTTTGGCCATATTCAAAACATTTAAAATCATTTAGCTGTGTGGTTTGCTCTTGATCTTCAGTATAAACCTGATTAAAAGCTGCCAAAAGGACCCATGCTACAGCCTGAAGATTAAGCTACCTTGAATTTCCTCCACCAGATTAATTAGTCCACCACCTTTAATCTCAGGCTGCCACAAGTCTCAGGATATGAGTAAAATGTAGACAAAAGTTTCTGCCAGAAACCCTCCTGGTCTTGAGATCTACTCCCAATGGAGACTTTGTTTCCATCTGAAACCTCCTGAGCCTGACCTTTAGCATCTGCCTTTTAATCGGCATTCTAGTTTTCTGAATTCCAACCAGAACCTCCTGTCAAGCTTGGCTTACAGTATTCTAGAGCTGCTTCTTCCTCCAGACTCTCCAAACCTTTCTACACTCCTCCTACAAACCATTTCCAAAGGCTTCCAAATCACATGGTCAGGCAGTGTCACAGCAATGACCCCAATTCTCTAGTACCAAAATCTGTCTTAGTCACTTTCCTTATAGTTGGGACAAAACACCCAACACCCACAATTTAAAAGAGGAAAGACTTACATTGGCTCGCATTTACAGTTCGTGATCACCTAGTTCTGAGGCAGGACAGCATGGTGAAGGGGTATAGGAGAGGAAAAACTGCTCACCTCATCAGCAGAATAGCAGAGAATGAAGGGAGGAGCCAGAAAGAGAGATACACCCTTCCAGGTCACACCTCCAGTGTAGCCCCCACCTCTTAACAGCAAGTCAGCTATACTGCCCCTAAAATCCAATCACCTTCCATAAATCCCTGCCTCTGAGCATATGAGGCATTTTTAGGGGGAGGGACATCTAGATATAGACCATAACAGTCCTTGATGTGACTGTTATACTCAGTTTCATCCACAAAGTTCTAGGAGGACATGTCATTATCCTTTAGCTCAAGTGGATTAAAAAGTTAAAGGTTGGGGTTGACTTCAGAAGTTCGGGCCCACCATAGATACTTGGGGTCCCAGGGCTTGGTGGGGGATGGTCCTAGGTTCATGGAAGCCCTGCCATATAGAAGCCATACACCTTCGTGGTAAGGTAGTCAAATTTAGCAAAAACATGTTAGGATGCCCAATATTTGGGACACAATATAATTTATTCACCCTTTGCCAGGAATTCAAATTTAACTGGGAATTCTGTCTTTTACCTGGCAACCCAAACCAGTGCGAAGGTATAAACAACGTTACCAAACCCTACAATGTGCCATCATCCAACTTTACAGCCCTAAGCTCATCTCTTTTGCCAGCCATTCCACAAAGACAACTGGTAGCATCCCCTTCCTACTAAGAAGGAAGCTAAGGGGTTGGGGATTTAGCTCAAGTGGTAGAGCATTTGCCTAGCAAGTGCAAGGTCCTAAATTCAATCGCCAGCACCTCCCCTGCTAAGAAAGAGAAGGAAGCTAAGACTCAGAGAGGTTCAGAAATTCAGAGTCCCTCCCACCTAACACCCTTCCTGCAACCCCAGCACTTCAAGGCTGAAGTGACTCAGTTAGCAAGCAAGGGAGCTATGAAGCACATAACCCAGGTCTATGGTTCCTTTCAGCATCTCTCTTCCTACCCACTACTCACTTCCCTTGGGCTTCATGAAGTCCTTCCTTTCTTCCAACCATCCTTCCTTCCTTTTTAAAATTCCCCCTCGCTGAATAGACAGGTGGGATAAACTGTAGGGTGTGGTCGCTTTCGGTGGCCGCAAAGACCATCCTAGTAGATACTGGGAGAGAGAAGACACCAGCCATTGTTCCTGGGGGGATTACAGCACCTCTTAGGTACACGCAGGCAGGAATGGGAGAACAGAGTTCGTGTCGTATGCTCACATCTAGAATTATCTTTTTCCCCCACACCCAGCATTTAGTAAAATCTCTTTTAAAATCTCCTGCCTCAGAGTAAAGGTAGGAGGAAGGGAATTCAGCACTAAAAGAATCTGCTGCAAGCTGGAGTATGGTGGACCATGCCAATAATCCCAGCGCTTCAGGAGGGCAAATCAGGAGGATCACAAGTTTGAGCCGGATCCGGGCAACTTAGTGAAATGCTGTCACAAAATTTTAAAAAATTTCAAAATGGCTGGGGATGTAGTTCTGGTGGAAGGTTCTGGGTTCAATCCCCCATACTGACCAAAAAAAAAAAAAAAAAAAAAGGAATCTGCTACACAAGGCAGGTTGTGATACCTCTAAAATACAAAGGCCCTTCATTTTTCCAGAGCACTGTGATATTTGGGAAGTTCAGAGATACAAAACCTGGTAGAATGACTTGGCACTCCAGAGACACAGAGAGGAGACAGCGGCGAGGGCTCACCAAGGAAGCAAGAACAGCCGTGCGGCTCCACTGTGGACATATCCCCCCACCCCTATCTTGAACTAGGCTGACACTGCAGCAGATTTTCACCGTGGGAGGGCGGTGTCTCACGGAGAATACTGCAGAGGCAAAGCTGGGCATCCAGCTGGTGGGAGGTAAAGGTCACAGAGAGCGATGACGGGGAGGCGGGGAGGAGAACACAGTCTCTCCCACCCAACACCCTTCCTGAGTAGGAGAGGAGGCAGCCCAGGGTGCTCCACACTGACCTGCCCCCACCCACTTCAAGGTTACAGTGGAGAAGCAGACATGGAGGCCTGCGGGCTAGACTCACACCCTCACTACCACTGATTGGCCTGTGACGTGACAGAGAGGAAAGCGTCACCTGGGTCCTCATCTGCACAATGAGGAAATAAGTCAAGAGTCAAGCTGCTCTGTGGGTTTGCCTGAAATAAGAATGGGTCTGAGAGCAGACGTTGGGCCTGGGCCTTGGAGGGTACGCGAGAAATATCACGTGCGGCTCAGTTTAATTGCTGTTTCTGGCCTCCACTCAGAGAATCCAAAATAAACAGAAACCACAACCCTCCTTGTCAGACTTCCTCAGCTCTCTGCCTCCTGGAGGAGTCGGCCTTGTGCCCTCCATCTGGAGCAAGCTCATTTCTCGGTCTCTCTCTGCCTCTTTAAGCCTCCAGACTCAGCAAACCATCATTCCTCCCTTCCACCCTGGAAATAGTTTCCTTCCTACAGAAAAAGCGTTAATGGCTTCTGCATGTGCAGGGACTTAGGAGTTGAGCTGTCCCATCCCTGCACACCGGGGCAGCTGCCCATCAGACAGGTTCTGGGGGACAGAGCTCAGGTGGAGTCTCAGCTCTGGAGCTGCGAGACAGCCAGCCCTGCCCGGCTGCTCGGTGAGAGATCTGGCAGGGGAGGCCACATCCTGCCGCAGAAGGAGGCTTCATGCAAATGTGCAGACAGGTGGCTGAGGGGGGCAGTGTCCACTGTGGTAAAACCAGCTGGGCTCATGAAGGAGCATGCTGGGGGTAGGGAGGAGGATGGGGGTGGGGTACACATGCACCAAAGAGGCCCAGAAGAGCTGAGGCCTGGGAAACTCAGGGACCCCCTAGGAGGTTCAAGTCTGGTCCGGCCTCACTCGTCCCTACTTTGGATCTCACTCTCTCCCCCTACAAAGAGCTCAGTGGCTGAGTTCTATACTGGGCGCTTCCTTGTCCACAGAAGGAGGGGGTAGGTGATGCTCTAAAGCCCCAGGGGCCGTGACAGACTTGGCCAAGGCCCATGAGTCCTGCGGGGAGTTTATTATCAATGGTACGTCATCCTTCCCAGCCTTTCAGCAGAGGAATGAATCCAGTAGTGGGATTTCAGATCCAGAAATTATAGGCCGTACCCGGGGCCTTCTCTTCCCAAGATCCCCTCTGCTTCAGGGCAGTAACTATAACTAGTGGGCCACAGAGTATCACAAACAGGGACACTTCTGAGAATGATATGGTTCCTCTTGCACAGCAGCACTACAGGCCTAAATCAGAGCTAAATAAGCAAAGAGGATCCCCCCATCTCCAGCCCAAGCCTCTCCCTTGGGGCCCCACATGTGAGGTGAAGCCAGGAGCCCACTCACCGCCCAGTCTGAGCTCTAATCCTGCAGTGACCGACCACACCCCGAGCTGCCCCAGCCTGAGGCCTGCACACACAACCTCCCTCCAGGCCTGAGGATCAAGGCTGGCTGGCCTCAGTCTCAGCAATCACAGGGCTTTGGGCAGGCTTCCTCCCCTGACGCTTCACTCCTACAGACCACCAGGGGCTCTGGGAACAGGAGGAGGAGACAGAAGCCACGAAAGGGCTCAAATGGAGAGGGACAGGCTGAGGGAGGAGGGGGATGGAGAGAAGGAAAGGGGAGGGGCCGTCTAGCAAGGCCGGTTCATGCCAGGTGCACACAGCCCAGCCTGAAACCCTCATCTCCTTCCAGCCCACCTTTTCCAGCCCCTGCCACGAGGGACCCCACGTGGCTCTCCACACTCCCTGCTCCCCCCAACCCCACCCAGGCAGACCCGCTGGGCTCACCTCCGAAGGGTCCAGAAGCAGGGGTTGTCCTGGGCTCCTCAGCCCCAGGGGACTTCCTGCCGCACAGTCTAGTCCATCTGCCTGCCCCAAGAAAGTGGTGGCTGGTGCTTCCGACTTCCGCTCCCCTCACCACGGCCGTGACACATACCCCTCCTGCTCACCAGGGCTCCCCCGCACTCAGGGCTGCTCTGTGCCTCACACTTCCTGCCCTCAAAACAAGAGCCTCTGCTCTCAGCTCGAGCACTCCGGCCCCTTCCCCAGGGCCCGCTCCCCGGAGGGCCCTGCCCTGCAGCACAGGCCCAGAAGGAACCAGCCCTGAGCGCACTGGCCTCCCCCGCAATGGAAGGGCCCTGGAGAGAGAAAAGGGGAAGGTGCCGGCTGGCCGGGACGGGCCCTTCCGCCTCCCTCCCTGTGCTTCTGCTCCAGGTTCTGACTCTCCAGTTACCTCTAGGGTAGCTTTTCTTCTCCTGTTTTAAACACGACATTTCAGTTTTTATATGGCTGTCTCATTTCTCCAACAATCATGACACCTGACACAGTGTCGGGTAGTTACACAGTGTCCCCAATTGGGTCTCACTTGGACTGCGTTCAGCTTCGTGACACCCATTCTGGGGACAGGCCCAAAGGGCTGAACCATTGCTCCGGCTTGTACGATAGAAGTCACAAAGCCGGGGTTCAAATTGGCCTGAGCAACCCCCCAAGCCATCCCTTCCCCCTGGCTGAATTTCCAACACTTCCTCAGGACCAGGCTGCAGGCATCACTAGTGTGAGAATGAGCCGGGGGGGCCACATGTAACACACCATTCTCTTTTCCCTTTACAAAGTCGGCTTCTTCTCCAAACTCAACCACCACCAACTTCACTGCTGAGGTCCAGAGCCCACTGCCGCACCCCAAGCTCCAGCCTCCAGAACCCCCCAACTGGCCAGAAGGCCCCTGGCACTTGTCTGTCCATAACGGTGGTGCCTTCGGACCAGGCCACCATAGCTGAGACACCCTGGCTCCGGCCCCAGCTCTGGCACCCTCCAGCAACTCCCTCCCACTGCTCGAGAGCCATGCTGCCTGGAGTCCATGTACCCCCCACTCTCCACCACACTCTGGGTCCCCTGGACCCTGGAATTCCCTGCTTCTGACCCAATGGCATCCCTCTCCTCCCTTGGGACAGGCCTCCTCCTCTGTGTAGTTAGCCCTAGACTGGGGTGAGGGGAGGCAAGAGTGCTGATATCAGATAGAGCTGTGGGCAGATCACCGCCCTCAGGAAGCAGGTGGGGAAGAGGAAGGGAGGTGGGGCCTCAGCAGGGGCCAAAGGCTGAGCTAGGCTCAGAGGAGGCTGGGAACCTGATCTGGGCCTGGACATGAAGTCACCTCTAAGGAGAGACGTAGGAGAACTAAGGTAGATGAATAGGACACGCTTTATGTGACAGCTTGTCAGCTTCATTTAGAACATTTCCATACTGGACCCATCAGATGGGGCCCTCCAGTGCCCATTTTCTAGTGCTGGCAAGTTAGGGGCAGGCTTACCTCTCAAGCCTCTCAAACTCAACATAACAAAAACCTGGTTTATTGTCTCCCCCAAGCTGCAATTCTTCCTGCATTTGGGATTTTACAACTCTCCACCCAGTGGCATACACCAGAAACCTAACGTCAATGAGACCTACATGCAGGCCCTCTTCTCAGCCCCCGGCCCCCCAGGTGCTTCTGGATTGTGCTCTGGATTAAGCCAGCACCTGCCCAGTGTGGTCCCTGTGCTAGAAGCTGCTGATGGGTCAGGAACAAAACAGGGCCCCTGAGCTTCCAACCTACTGACAGAGAAAACAAACAGTGAATTTGATAGAAAGTAAATGAATCAGGAGAATTAATCAACACCTGCTTAGGAACTGTGATGAATGCTGTGGAGGAAGGAGTGGAGAAGGGAGAGAGAGAGAGGGAGAGAGAGAGAATAGGTGGGTAAGCTCACTGCCCCAGGAGGTCAGAGGAGGCCAGAGGGCCAGCAAGGGAGGAGTGATTCAGGCTGAGGCCAAGTGCAGATCTAGCTCCCCACATGGGGTGGGAACAGGGAACAGAAAGCAGGTGGGAGGGTGGGAGAAGACGGCCAGGGCTAGAGGGACCAGAACCAGCCAGTCACAGTGGGCCCCCACAGCAAGCCAAGGCGTCTTTTCAGTTGGGCAAACAGCAGATCCGGGAGTATTTATATATGTAAGATCGTCCATCTGCCATACAGAGAACAAGGGCCGAGTAAGAGCAAGGAAACCAGCAGGACTTGGTGGAGGCTGGCTGAGGGAGGGCACTGCCTGGGACTTGGGAGTTATACTGGGGACAACTGGGAAGACTTGACACGTCATCAAACGGAAGGTGTAAAGATGAAACAGAAGTCAAAAGCGACTTCCAGATTTCTGGCTCAAGCAATTGAAGGGGTAATAACAACAGCGGTTGCAGAAATAGGAAAGAATTGGAGAGACAAAGATTAGAGGAGAAAAATCAAAGGTCTGATTTTTTTTAAAAAAATGCTGGGTTTGAGCTATCTATGAGATATTCAAGTAGGTACCTGGACGCCACCTGCAGCTTCTGAGCTCTGTTCCCATCAGAGAGGTGGTCAGAGCCTGGAGGGCTGGAGGCCTCCGGGATGGGAGGGGAAAAGCTGCAAAGGGGCTGACGAGGGACTGTCAGAAAGGCAAGGGCAACAGGGGAGAGTGCTGTCACCCACGACAAGAGAGGAGGTTGCTTCAGGAGGAAGTGGGTGGCTTTGTTGAAAGCTACTGGAAAGTGAGGAAGAGAAGAGAAAGTGACCGATCACTGAATGTGGCCACGCAGGCGTTATGGATAAGCAAGGCTGGGAGGCGACGTGTCTCTTGCTGAAACCAGAACTCAGGGAGCGCCTCCCAGACTCCTGGATCTCAACTCAGTTCTGTCTTCTATAACTTTCGTCTCTGTCCCAAACCTGCACCGAGCAAACCCTGGGTAGAAGCCTCCTTGGTGGGGCAAGGAGAACCTCCAGCTCAGAGGTACTGTGGCTCCTGCCCCAGAGCCCCGCAGCAGTGAGCTCCGATGCAGTGTCCCCTTGTCATCCCCCTCCTCAGGGCCCAGAGGACACAGCCTCCTGACCTGAAGACACGGAAGCAGCACAGAGCCCTCTGTGAGCTGCTTCCTGTTTGCCTGTAGAGGAAGCTGCTAAACCCAGGTGGTGGTGGTAAGGTGGCTTCTCATGCACAGAGCACGGGAGGGGGAATGGGGCCTACCTTTCGGGACAGGAGCTCCGGGGATCTCAGCACACGGCCTGCCCCTGGGCAGCAGAGGAGAGAGAGGAGGGAGGATGCAAAGGAAGGGGTGTGGGCTCCTGACTCATAACGCCTTTTCCTGAGGACCAACGTGCTGACATTCGCCAGGCCCTCTACAAGCACGCACTCCAGGCCCGAGGGGTCTGGGTTGGGGAAGGCTATTACTGTCCACATGCATCAGAATACACAAGGTCACAGTGGTCACCCAGGCTCACACAGGCAGTAAATGGTAAAGAAGGGGTTTGAACCTAAGACTACTGACCCAGGCAGATACACCTTCTGCTCTACCCCATTATCATCTACATGCTACAGATATGAAAGCAGAGGCTTAGGCAGGCTGTCTTTCCAAGCTGCTGTGCTACCATGGTATAAGCCTGAAACCATTTCTCCCAGATCAAAATATATTACAGTTCTGGAGCTGATGAAAATTCTGGGGGTACCAGCTATCGGGCAGTGTGAAAGGGGAGGCCTGAGGCACCTCAATGTGTTTCCATGCCCCTCAGTAAAGTTCTCTTCATTCAGGAAGCCTAGGAGTAGGGCAGCCCTGTGCTCTGTTCTTTAGAATAAAGACCCTATTCCCCAATAGCTCTCTGACCCCCTCCAGCCTGAACCAGGAAGGACAGACAGGAGAACACCTGCCAGCCGGCTTGATGATGGGCTCTCAGGGATCAGAGAGCTGGAGGTAGGGCCAGGCTGGTGAGGGCTTCCTACGAATGAGCACATGGCAGAGCCGAAGGCACCCTCTCCTGAATGCCTCTGTCTTAGAAGGGAGGGGAAACAACTCAGAGAAAACATCGCCTCAAACTCCCAACCACATGTGTGCATCAATGCTACGCTCAGGTTCCTATACAAGGGCAGGAAGTGATTACAAAAGTGAACAACAAGGGTCTGTGACTGCACACGGTTGCCCAATCCTGAACGGGGGAACCGTCCCCACCCAGCCTGTGGCCAGTCAAATGAAAGACCCTTATGTCTGCGGACAGATCCAAGGGCAGAGTGCTCAGGATACAGTACTCGGGGTCTTCTCTCCCCAGCATGAATGTTTGCCCCAAACTTTCTTCCCGAACCCCATGCTCTCCCCCAAAATTGGGTGTTTGTAAGATGACTATTTTCCCTGAAGCCACTTGTCCTGGGTCCATCCCTCTCATGAGCTCTATAGTCACTCTCGATCTCATACTCTCAAAGTCCACAAAAGGGAACCAGATAAACAGATGATGGTCTAGCTACCAAATGGTGACTCTAGGTAGCCTTTAAAGATCTTATTTTTGAAAAGCACAGAAGTAGAAAGATGCTCGTAGCACACAAATAAGAAAACTGCTTATATATCCAGCATGATCTCAATTTTTAAAGCCTTGTTTGTACGTTTTCAAAATAAAACATCAAAACATTAACTGACAGTTATCTTCATAGCTACAGTATAGTTGATTTTAATTTCTTTATGCTTGTTTGGGACCTGCCTAATTTTTAAAAATAAATATGCATTATATTTAGCATGAGCAAAAATAATAAAGATGTTAGTGAGTTAAATTTTTAGTTTAAATAACTGATTTTTTCTGCTTGCTTTAAATACTGGGAGGTACTTTTACAAGCTCTGCCCTCTGTGACCCCCGTTGCGAGGGGAGGCTGGGAAGGGATGAGCAGCAAGCGATTGAGAGCGTGTACAGGTGCTGCTGTTGTGCTGTTATTGTTGTTGGTTTCTGTGGTGCTGTGGATGGAACCCAGGGCCTGGTGCATGCTAAGCACACACTCTACCACCGAGCTACCGCGTTAGCCATGTTTATTTTTCTCGACCATTCACCATCTCCATCTCCCATGTGGCTGCCAGTGTGACCTCCCTGGTGGAGGGGCGAACACCAACTCCACTTGGAGGCCCAAAGGTGATATAAAAATTATTTTAAGGTAAGGACATTTGAGACTCAACAGATGCAGAAAGAAGCCTTCTTGGAACCTCACACGTAACAAACGGCAGCGACTTTTGGGAAGCAAGGCTGCCATAAATTCCTTCTTTACGCAGTACTGAGTTCCAGAAGGGAGAACAGAAATAAAACCCACCCCAACCCCTTCTCCAGGGGAGCTTTCTGATCCCGGGGGATCTACCAAGACGACTCCTATCTGTGCAAACAAACAGAATCACTGACTTTCTCTCTCATGTGTTCTCCCTAAAGTCCGTCCATCTTTCCTACAGAAGCCTATTTTTTCTAGCCACAGAAGCCTTCTGCTGCCTTTATTAATATCTTTTGTCAATTTAATTCTCAGGTCCCAGTCCCTAAATCCAAGAGGACAGAAGAAAAAGGGTTTGGGAGAAAGCACCTGCCCCAAGAGTACCTCCTCTCCAAATTCCCAAATCTAAAGTTGTGTTTGTCTATCTAGGTGGGTGTGTAATACATAAAATGGATATCTTAACAGTTAAATATTTATCTGAATATGCATTAGAAAAAAATAAAGCTGGTGCAGGAAACCTGCAGTTTCATGCTTAGAAACATGATAAAGGAGATATTACCTGCTTCGTGCTGCTTTTTAAATGTGTGAATTAAAACAAAAATATTAAATAAGTATTAGAGGCGAAAGACTCTGGTGCCAGTAGTCATGGGAGGGTTACCTACATGAGCAGCTGGGTCTGACATTTCCAGCACTGACTCCTTCGGGGAAGGAACAGAAAGCCTTCTTTCTAATGCTCATTAGTCCTGATCAGCCATTAATCCCTGAACAGGAATCCAGGTTGCATGATTAAGTGAGAAAGTGAGGCATGGTGAGCCTTGACAAGGTAAAGGAGAAAGACACAACTCACAGCAGGGTATTTCCTGGGCCACCCGAAAGGTTACCTATCTCCCTGGTGGTGCCCACCCTTCACCCTTCACCCTTCCCATAGCAACAAAGCCCAGAGCTTCCCAGAGCCCTCCGTACTCACACAGCAAATTCATGCTCTAAATGTGCTTGTGCCCAGAGGACAAAGGGACAGCCTGGTTTGGCGGCTTGCAGCAGAGCCTCCAAGAAGCTCACATCTGGGCAACTAAGACCTCACCCCCACCATTTTCCTCCTTCCTGGCTCAGCAGGCCTACACATCCTCCAAGGCCATACCCACCCAGAGTCTCCAGGAAGGCAGGAATCCTCCTCGGGCTTTGCTGTACACTCCCCACTCCCCACCCCTGCCCAAGTTCCAGAGTGGCAGCGTCCATGTGGGGAAGACACTCTCCTGAGCTTGGCAGCTGGGAAAGGCAGAGTTCAAAGCTGCACTGGTGCCTTCGGCTAGCTCAGCCTGTCTGTCCGCTTTTCCCTGTGCGGCTGGGCTGTCTCGGGCTCAGTTCTGGCTGGGCCTCTCTGGCCCTTCTGGTTCTTCCAGGGTGGTTTTACTCCTACATGCTCACCTCCCAGCGACCTTTGCGAAGACTCACAAACCAATCCCTCTCCAGCCCAGGGCCCTGACTGCCAAAGGGCGCTCCCAGCAGGACTTTAGACGCAGCAGCCTGCACTCCGAGGGCCTGTCTAGTGAATGGCCTCGACACAGTTACAGACCACTGATGGGACAGAAGACAGGGACAATAAAGTAAGTCCTGGACACAGCAAACTACTACCTTTTGTAGCACGGCATGTTTCAACAGACCTATCATGAGGTCCTGATAAAACCACAGGAGCATGAAATGAAATGCATAAAAGGAGAAGCTGTTACCCAGAAAAAGCCTAAATAAGCCCTCTAGTATCACTTGCTCTTAGTCAGCCTAAAAATTGCTAATTTGGGGGGTCATGCACCTCAGACGTGTGGGTTACAATAACAGTTACCTGGGTTGCCTCATGGGGATCTGAAAGCCACTTTTGCTAAAAACATCGACCCTTCCTGTGAGTCTACAGACATCTGACAGGGGACTAAACTGGGGTAAAAATCTTGGAATCTGTCTTCACTTGTGTCCTTCCCCTTTGCAGTCTTAACGCTTGGGACAAATTCTACTCAGCACCACACGCAGACATGTAGACCATTTAAAAATGTTTAGTCCAAGACTATATTACCGGGTTAACTTGATCCTTAGGGAGCTGATGGGCGTTTTCTTTTCCTTCTCTCTCCCCTCTTTTCTGCCACCAGCCTTGAGCTTCTTCAAAGGCACAAAAGTCAAAGCACTTGACGTCCTTCGGCCCTACCACAGGGGCCAGACTCACAAAGCCTGGATGTTTCGCACAGATCAGGGAGCCAGCTACACAAAAACTCAGCAGCCTCTGAGATGCACTGACCCGTGACCACCCAGCGGCCTATCTAAGAAGAAATATCTGTGGAACTGTGTCTCTGGCCAACGCAAATTTCCAGACTTTAGCCCACCCGAGCGAGTCAACACACACCTGCTCTGCGAGCAGCTTGGTCCCTGTCTAACCAATATTAACTCCCTTCGGCACAACCCTCAGTTCAGCTGAAACTCCCTCCGCCAATGAGGTTTTGCCTGTGCAGAGATGTGGCCCAGTTTTGGTGCTACCATCTCTGGGTCAAAGATCCCATGGTCCAGGTAGCAGCCTCAACCTGCCAGTTTCCCAAGTGAGCAGTTTTGCCACCAATCTGGGGTCCTCTCCCCTCGTTTCTGCAGGGTCCAGTCCTGCTGGTTCTGCCCCTCTGCAGGCCCTGCTGCCCTGGCCCACACAGATCCCACCTACCACCCCCAACCCCCTGCTGCCTGATCCAGAAGCCTGCAGAGACTTCCTGTCTCTCGGAGTTCATATCCTCAGTCTGCTGTAACTCTCTACCGCTGGGAAATCACTCCTCTCCTGGAAAGTCTTTGCTGACTGGACACCCTCCATCCCCAACACCCTTGGCCACACCCACTGCCTCTCCTCTGTTTGTTTTAGGGAAAGTCCAACCCGGGCACCTGAGAGCTCTCCCATCGCATCCCCTGTGACCACCCCTCACACCCTGTTCGGAGCTCTGGCCCCAGAAATCTACCAACCATTCCCTAAATGTTCTGGCGCATGTCCCTGCATGGTCCTCTGGGTGCCCTTCCCATCCATCCAATCATTTCCATCCTGGAGGCTCCCCACAGAATGCCGCTTCTCCGTACAGCCTGTCTAGATCAACCCCAAAAGATTCAACTTTCACAATAGGCTAGTAACTCCAGCTACCAAACACAGTGTGGCAGTCAGAAGCAATACACCAAGTGCCACATAGCAGACAGATTCTTTAAAAAAACAGAAACGGCTCTAAAAAGAAAAAGTCATGATTTACAGCACAATGAGATTTATGTGCTTAAAATACATGCATGTGTAAATCAACATCCAGCTCTAAAGATAAACCTATCGTAAACATATCAGAGTGGCTGCTGCTCATGAGAGGGGTGGCAGACATGAGCAGTTGTCACCGGGACTAAAGCTGCAGAAGGAAATATTAAGTCCCCTTATAATGCAATCAAGAACAAAAAAAGAACAAAATTCTACTTAAAACATAGGCCAAGTGGCACCTTTGGATCCAGAACGTCCTGTTTGTTAAAGGCTCAGACCCAGCCCATGGCAGTAACTGAGAGGTACTTAGAGTCATCAGAAGGTCTCAGGTCATTAGGGTTGCGCTCTCAAAGGGGACAACAGACCCCACTCCCTTCTTCTCTCTCTCTCTTGCCTCTGTCCTGCACTCCCATCACATTGTGCTACCTTGCCAGAGTCCCAGAACAACAGGGCCGGCGGACTGAAACCCCAAAACCGGGGGCCAAAATAAACCCCTTCCCTTTATAAGTCATTTGATCTCAAGTGTTCTGCTACAGCAACGGAAAGCTGACTAACATACCAAGGATATCAACAGAACAGAGAAAGACCAGGAGCTCGAAACATATGTCAGACTCAACGCCACTTGCCAGAAAGAAATACTTATGAATACTACAGTGTGGTGGTATTTTTTTTTTACTCTGTCAAACTGGCAAGAACAAAAAACTGATAATACACCAAGCTGGTGGAGCTTTGGGGAAATCGGCACTCTCACAATTACAGACTCACATCATGTCATGTCTTGGAATGCAATCTAAAATACCAGAAATTTTAAGCCACATTTATGAGTTTCTCCTGCTGAAACAGTCACAGAAGTGAGAGATGAGGTACAGGTAGGCTTAAGGCACCTCTTGTTTATCACAGCAAACAGGCAACAATAGGAAGAACAAGCCACAAACCCACAGTAGACCACCTTGATAAATACAGTGCATTCAATGAGACAGTCTACACTGATTTAAAAAGGATACTATCTACATATCTTGCAGAGCGACTGCAACAAATGATTAGGATTTTCAAAAAAGGAAGAACACACTTCTGTATTATTTCCTACTATGTGTTAAAAAAGAGGAAGGAATACATATGCATATGCTTATTTAAAAATAGAATAGGCACTCTTAAGAAATTGTCTCTGAGGATGTAGCCACGCCTAGTATTCAAATCAATCTTCCATACTGCACTTAACCACATTTCTGTCCTTCACTTCAGAAAACTTATGCTTCCCTGAGCAAGCAGCCCTTGTTAATCATTTAAACCAGCAGCACAAGGCAATTTGTCTCAAACTTCCCTAATCTCTCTCCTCTCCCATTCAAGGCATGCAAATCAACAGATTGGCAGGCACTGGGTTTCATCAGTCGTTTCTTCCTAAAGACAAAAGGAGCTTGAGTCTGGGCTACAAGACTTGTTCTTAATTCATTGGGGCCTTTGTGACAAGTGAGTAAAGAGACTTGGGCTCAGTAACTGAGCAAGTAGATGATGGGAAAAGGAGGAGAATTTTTCATTGTGTACCTTAAGGGCTGTTTGAATTGATATTTTAAAAATGTTTGATACATCTAAGAATTACCTCTAAAAATTATTTTTAAATGATACTTAACCTGTGCAAGAACTACTTACAAACATCTTTTTAAAGGAGAGAAGTAGGACGTACCCGCAGCTCTGTAGGCCTCTCCTCTTCTCCTGTTGTCCTGCTCTGTACAGCCCTCTCCACTGCGGCCGAAACCCACCCCTCCGCAGGCCTCCTGCAGCCTGGCTTCAACCCAGGGGACAGCTCCTCCCTGGCTCCTTGGGGCCACATTCTGAGTATACGCCTGCCAGACTTCCCCATCACCCCCATCTTTCCTGTGAATATCAAGGGAACCGAATGAAATGCATCTGCTATGATTTGACTGTGTCTCCAAAATGTCACGAGTTGGAAATATAATCCCCAAAGTCACATGTTAACGGTATCTAAGCGGTAGGAGCCTTTGAGAGGTGAATGAGTCTCCAGGGTTCTGCTCTCATGAATGGGTTAATCCACTCACGGATCAAAGGCCTAGTGGGTATCATGGTAGTAGTTCCGTTACACAGGCAGCTCTGCAGTGGGCCTGCTCTGTCACACGGCAGCCTGTCCCTGCCTCAAGACAAGATGGCCCTCACCAGGCACCAGCTTGGACCTCCCACCCTCCAGAACCATGAGCTAAATGAACATCTGTTCTTTTTAAATTTCCCAGTCTGTGGTGCTTTGTTATGGCAACAGAAAACAGAGTAAGACACCCGCTTCTTCTAGACCACTGCTCCCACCCTTGGCTAAACTGCAATGGTGTCCCTGATCCACGTGTCCCAGCTTAAGAGAGCAGCCGGAACTGGGCTGAAATCTAAGGGAAATGCTGGGATAAGGTGACAGCTGGAAGGGGGAAACTGAGCCCCAGGCATGAAAGAGGCTCGGCTGCATACTGAGCAGACTTTAGGGCAAGCTGACCAAGTGGCCTAGTGTATCCTACAGTGTTCGGCCTGCACCTGTATCCTCACCCAGCACTCGCAGGAAAAAGCACGCAGCCCCAACTACTTTACTAAGGGACCAATTCCACGTGCCAGCTCCATACCTCTCTGAATGCAGGGGCAGCAGATGGAGGTCCATCTTGAGAGAATCTCTCGGCGGAGTGGTCTGAGGTTGGGTCTGTGACGTGACTACAGCCCCGTGGTTAAAAACATCTGCCTGAAAACTGCGCCACCTGATGGCACATTCTGGTTCCTCGCTTCCTTGCCGTGCAGCCTGCGGCAATTTTCCTCCTGTCTCTGAGCCTCAGTCTTCTCATCTATGAAATGAGACAGCAATAGTGTAGCCCTGACTGGCTTGCTGTGAGGATTATTTGTGTTATTACTGCATTTAAGGGAGCTCAGAGGAGGGCCTGGCACACAACCCACGCTCAGTGAATGCCAATTATTATATGTTCTAGCGGCTTTTCAAAGGCTTCTAATGAGATCTTATTAGTATAAGGATGAAAAAATAGATGATCGGAATTTTTTCTCCTATTTCTAGTTCCCAGGGTCTTTACTGATTTGAAAACCTTGGGATCTGCCTCCCACTTTAGATCTCTTTGAATGGGCCCACGATACATTGATGGACAGATGCGGGGTGTAAGAAAAGCCAGTGACGCCCCTCCCGCCATGAGATACACTCTCTATCTCTGGTAAGCACCTCTGGCCACCAGACTTGACCCCAATTTCACCTGGGGGCTTATAGATCTTCCTGCCACTGCAGCTGGGGACACTCCAAGGTCCTCGCTCCCTCCCAGCACCACACACTAGCTTCTGCCCTGCGCCCCCAGCAAGCTGCCCGTTCAAGCTTTGCTCATGCCTCGGGGCCTTTGCACTCACGGTTACCTTTGGCTAGAATCTTCTTCATGACAGCACATGGCTGTGTCCTGTCCTTATTCAGGTCTCTGCTCAAATGTCACCTCCTTCCGACCTATGCTGACCATTCTAGAGAACACAGCAGCCCCTGTCACCTTCAAACCTCTCCAGCTGCTTTTTCTTCCTAACATTTATAGGACACGGGATTAACAGCATTACTTATTGTCCATTTCTCCCCACCAGAAAATAAGGCCTACATGGAGAAGGACTATCTTAACTAATAATGTACCTTTAAAGCCTGGAATAGTGCCTGGAACATACAGACCATCAATAAATGTTTGTTGAATAAAGAAATGAATGAACAAGAGACGACAGTGTGAGTCTCCTGTGAGACATAGTTCTCGGCCTCCAATTTAAGCCTCCCAACGAGAAATACTCTCAGCGCTGCTCACCATTTGTTGCTACTCACGAATCCCTTATAGAAAGCTTATATATAACTCCTGCCTCTATCCTGGATCCCCAGATTTTTAGGGCCTGGAAATGGCACCTCACTTGCAAGGTCCTCTTGTACCAGGCATGGCAGTGTACATTTCCAGTAATCCCAGCATTGTGGGAGGCTGAGGCAGGAGGATAGCAAATTTGAGCCCACCCTGAGCAACTTAACTTAGTAAGACTCTGTCTCAAAAAAAATAAATAAATAAAGGTCCAGGGATGTAACTCAGTGCCAAGACCCTGGGTTCCAACCCAGTACTGCAAAACAACAAAAAATCCACATACAAATCCACATACAAAACTCTACCTGCAACTCTTTCTCAATAAGGGTCAGTTTCTCTTATTTGTTTCATGGTTGTCATTCTTGTTTTTACAGCACTTATCACTCTCTGAAATGATGTGATTCGTCTGCTCACCTGCTTATTTCCTCTCTCCTACAACCTGTACGTAAAGAGAGCTGTGTATTCCAGGTGCCTACCTGCCTGGATGTGGCTGGCACTTGGTAACTACCTGCTGAATAAATGAAGGAAGAAATGACTCTTCCTTACACCCTCCACACAGAGGAAGTGCAGTGTCAGGAAGAAGAGAATGAATCACGGTGCTCCGTGCTGTCTAAACTTGACCTTGGCGTGTTTCTCCCGTAGAGGGGCTCACAGACGTCCAATTAAGTGCTAATTACATTCAATCAGCACTAGGGCGGGGGAGGAGCCTGGCTAATGAGGTTCAAGGGCAGGTGGACCCTGAGCTGCAGGGATTTCACTGTGACGCTGGCCTCCCGACCTAGACATCAGGCCACAGACACAGAGGTCTGTGAGCACACTGACCAGGGCAGCAAAATCCATCGTGTGGCCTGGTAAAATCCAGCAGAGAAGGCTCATCCCTGGCTCCCTCCTCACCTTACTAAAAGGTCAAGCTAGATTCAATTCTGGGGCCAGCAAGGGGTGCGATTTAGCAGCTGCGTAGACACTGTTTACCTTCCCAGGAGCGCCTGGTGTGCTTTCTGGCCAGACACACCTAGAAGGGCCACGGAAAGGCACGTGCACCCGGGAGGGCAGGGAGAGCTGGGATCTTCACACCCGAGGGAAGTTCTGGGGTGCAGCTGGCCAGCTCCTACCAAGCGGGGCCTGGCCGGTTATGCGCACCAGCCTTGGGGCATCCACCGGTCCCCATACTGAGAGCTGCAGGGCTCCCAGCTCCGCCAGCGGGGCGCAGCCAAGCCTCCCCAGCTGCCCGGTCCCCCGTCTGGTTCGGCTGCTTCCCAGGGTCCCTGCTTGCTCCCGACCCTCCCGCAGCCTCCTCCCAGCTCCAGGCCCACTGTCCTCAGCGTCCCCGCCCGACGGCGGCTCCACAGGCGCTCACCGACTCCGCGCGACCTGCCACAGCGCCGCGGCGGTGCAGCGTGGCGAGGCCGCTCCACCCGCCCTTACCATGTCCCACCGGCCTCCTGCTGCGGCCTCCCGCCGGCCCGGGCGCCCCCTGGCTCCGCGCCCAGGCGGCGGCTGCGCGGGCCGGTGCGGCCGCGGCTGGCGGGAGGTCCGGGCTTCCGGGAGGGCGGGGCCGGCGGGAGGGGCGGGGCGCGGAGCCGTCCGACTGGTCCGGCCGCCGCCTGCGCGCTCCCGAGGCTGGCGCCGCGGCCCCTCGCTGGCGTCTTTTCCCATCACCTGGGCGCGAAAGGAGGCCAGAGCCAGAGTCGTGCACACCTTGAACGTGGCGGTAATCGAGGGTCCCTGCAAATCCATTATCTGCCGTTGATTGACTAGGGACCAGAAAAGAAAAAGCATTCATTGAGTTCAGAACTTCAGCTGTCTGTAACTGGCGACTTCGGTGAACTTTTGCCAATTCGTTTGGGGCTTGGAGGTCGGTGGCGTGCTGGCAAGTAGTTGTGACTTGGACATATTTTCGTAAACTCAGACGTAGGCTGGCATTGGCGAGAAGCTCTTATTTTTCAGAATCCCACTTGGGAGAAATAGCCAGCTTCGATATTTCTGTAACTATGTGAAATTTTGAGTTAAGCGGCCCTGTATTTCCTATAGACCCAGTAAAATTTCAGCTCTCCAAAAAATAATAACTTGAAAAAGTCCATCTCTTAAATGCCTAAAATGAGCTGATCTCGTGTTCTATGAGGAACAGCCTCCACACCTAATACTTATTGAATGCTGTGTGCTAGGTCCTACCTAAGCTCTCCGTCCCCCTGTCTTCATACATTTAATCCTTACAACAGTCCTATGAAGTAGGAACCGTTCACCTAAGGAGGAAACTGAGGCACAGGGAGGTTAAGTAATCTGGCTGAGCTCACCCAGTGACACATCACCCGGAGGCTGTGCTCCAAATCACTGGGCAATGCTGCTGCTTTGTCTTTTTAAGGTGGGCCCCTGGTGTTGGGCCAGTAATCAATCTTTGTTGACTCTATGAATATTCATGGTGCACCTGTCGAAGGTATTCAGGCACTGGCTAGGCATTGTGGGATAGAAGGATGAACCCAGCTGCAGCCTAGCAATGCAGAGAGCAGCCGGACACCCTAGAATTAGGGGCAAAGCTAAAAGGATTCTATCCATAGTTTAAAACCAGCAGGACCTTCCAATGATTTAATTTCCTGATAGAACAGAGCTTGACCCTCTTCGGAGGGAAATAACAGCATTCAGAGCATCTACAAAGAATCATTTTACATTGTTTACCCTATGACACAAAATTACTAGACATTCAAAGAATTGGAAATATGTACATCATAGACGAGAGAAAAACAAAAAACAACCAACAACTGTCAATTGAAACAGACTCAGTAGTTAAGGGGCAAGGAGCTAAAAACAAAACTATGATAAAAATGACAAAGAACCTACAGGGGAAAATAAGGTATAACGGTTTAAAAGCTCAAGAATTTCAACAGAAATATTATAACCATCTTTAATCAAGTACCAAATGGAATATAAATAAGCCTTTTCCGGTGAGGAGCATCTATTTTTATTGCCTTGGAAGGAAGAGACACCTGGATCTTTGCCCTACAGAGCAAAGGTTGGGCGGATTTTCAATGGCCACTGAGTGAGACCAGCGGCTCCTCCTACCGGGCTCCTCTCCTGCAATGTACTCCACCGTGTGTTTGGGTAATGCAGGACCCTAGTCACGCCCTGTGTTCACTTTCTGACACTGTGAGGGCCTGAGAAAAACAACCCATAAAGAGGAAAATTTTATTTTGGCTCAGAATTCCAGAGGTTTCATCCGTGATCACTTGGCCTTGTTGCATTGGGCTGTGACAAAGTGACACATCATGGCGGGGCGCACCATGGTGATCCACGAGCTGGGGAAGCAAAAGGGAGAGACCGGAAGGAAGCAGGGCCCCCGTGTCTCCTACAAGGGTGTGCCCTCCATTACTTTACTGCTTTCACTGGGCCCAATTTCTAAAGGTTCTACTACCTCCCAGTAGCACCCAGGCTGGTGACCCAGCCTTTAGCACAGGAGCCTCTGAGGGTCATTTAAAATCCAAACCACAGCACCCCTCCCGTGTATAGAAGCAAAATATGTAAGAGGCACAGAAGTGGAAACTGGGGCTCAAGGAGCCTACACAGCAACACTACTCTGCTATCGGGGTAATAAACCGTCTTCTACTGTCTCCACTTAGAACCTATGATGTCGGGGCAGGCTAACAGCTGGCCTGTCAGCAGAACAAAGCGTTAGACCCTTTCACAGCTACCGACTGAACAGAGATAAAGGGGAAAATTCGCAAAGGCATCCGGGGAAAAATATATGTCACATTCAGGAGGGATGGCCGCCTTCTCATCAGAAGCTGCGTTAGCCAGAAGACATTGCAATGCTCTCTTTATAGTGATGAAAGAAAAAGAAAAAAAACCTAATCTTTCAATTTATTATTCTCTATGCATTAATTTTTGTTTAAATAGGAAGTAAGGCATTTTCATGTAAACAAAATCTGAAAGTATTACTTGAAAAGTAGATAAATTCTTCAAGAGGAAGGGAATGATACAAAATAAAGATTAGAATCTACAGCAAAATAGTGAAGAACCTTGGGATAATAAATATATGGATAAATACAAAGAACTTGTATTAAATTTTTAAAAATTCATTAAGTCTTTAAAGTAAAAATAGTAACATAGTATCAGATATTAACGTATATAGAAGCAAAATATATAAGAGGCACAGAAGAGGAAGATAAATGGAAGTATGTTGCTGTACAATTCTTTCATGTGAAATTTTATAATATTAATTCAGAAGAAAATCCAGTAGTAAACATAAAAATAACTAATCCAAAAGAGATCGGGAAAGCAATAAAAAACAAAGAGGGGTTATATGAGACAAATAGTAAGATAGAAATTTTATCAGTAATGACATTTAATACCTCAATTAAAATTAGAGCTGTCAAAGAGACCAAGAAAACAAGAACAAACTGCACTGTATTTAAAAGACATACACTTTAAATATAAAAATGCAAACTCTTTGAAAGCAAAAGTATGAGAAAACGGCAGTGCATAATATTTAATCTTAGACAAAGTAGACTTTACTATGGGGTTATTACCAGAAATAAAAAGATCACTTAAAAATGACAAAAGATCAATTTATCATAAAAACATAACAATGGTAAATATGTGTAAACCTAAAAACAAAATTTCCAAATACCTCCAATAAAAATTGGCAGAACCAAAGAGAGAAATAGAAAATCCGCGATCATAGTTGGACAATTTAAAACCCTTTCCTCGGTAACTAATAAACAAATACAAATGTCAGCAAGGATACAGATGATTTGAAAACACTATCATTCAACTTGACCAAATTGAGACTGGAGAATATTATACCATCCAGAGCAAGGTATATATATATCCTTTCCAAACTCACATGACACAATTGCCAAGATTGACTATATGAGACCAGAAGAGAATTTCTAAACGGAAATGGATGAAATAATAATATTATATTTTCTGATCTGATCACAATGGAATTAAGTTAGCAATCAACAATAATATATAGAAAAATGCACAGATATTTAAAAATCAAGCAATACATTTCTAAGTAACCTGTGGGTCAAAGAATAGATTATAGGAACTGTGATGAACTATTTCAAACTGAAATGACTTACATATTAAAAAAAATCAAAGTCACAGATTTAGAATGTCAAAATATAGACTAACATGCCTTTTGACAAAAATGTCAAGGCAATTCACAGAGAAAGAAAAGCCTTTCAACAAATAGCCCTGCTACAGCTAGAAATCCATATGGTTAAAAACGAATCTTAGGGCTTGTATTTAATACATATAAATAACTCTTATAACCCAATATGTGAAGAGAGATAATGCAGACTTAAAAATGGGTAATGAACCTGAACAGACATTTACCTAAGGAAGATAAACAAAAGGCCAATAAGCACATGAAAAGATGATCATCCTTAGCAAACAAGGACGCACAAATCAGAACCACAAGGATACATCACTACAGTGGCTATCATTTGAAAAGACAGATAAAGTGCTCAGCACTGCTGCCCATTACAGAAATGCAAATTAAAACAACACCAGGATTCCATATTATCCCAGAAAGAATGGCCATCATCGAGAAATCAAATAATAACAAATGCTGGCAGGCTGCAGGGGAAAAGGAACCCTTCTACACCGTTGGTGGGAGTGTACAATAGTACAGCCACTATGGAAACCAGTATAGAGATTCCTCAAAAAGCTAAAACTACCTCCTATTTACGAAAGCTTTGTTTCCATTTTTTTCCTTCCATTTCTTATTTCTCTTGGAGGAGGAGGTGAAGGGAGGGGGGAAGAGAATGGGGAAAAAAGAAGCAACAAGGTGTATCATGTACAGGTACAAATTCCCTATGATGAATGTTATCACTATGTACATCTAAAATGTACCATTAAAAGAAAATAAATTTTAAAAAATAAATAAATATTCAGATTTATTATTGAGAGATGAACTTTGAAACAAAAAAAGCTAAAACTAAAAATTCCATTTGACCAACTATTTCCCTTCTAGGTATCTTCCCATAAGAGTTAAAGATGCCATATTACAATGATACACGCATACCCATGGTTATAGCAGCACAATTCATGATAGCTAAATCCGAAAGTAGCCTATATATTCACCAATAGATACATCAATAAAGAAATGTACTTACACACAGTGGAGTACAATCTTCCATAAAGAAGGATAAATTTGAGTCATTTGTAGGAAAATGGATGCAACTTGAGATAATAATAAAGTGAAATAAATCAGACACACAAGCTTAAATATGCATGGTTTCTCTTATATGAGAAACTCAAATTATAAATATAGAGCAAAATAAAAGATAGATAATAGGAAGTAGGGAGGTAGATCTTTCTCCAGTGTGAAGGGTGATCAAGAGATGGAGGGGAGAGGAGGGAAAGAGGATGAAAAAAGGAACTGGGCTGTGTTATATACAGGTACTCCACAAAAGGAATGTAAATGCTATATACTGAAAACATGCACAAATAAAAATTTTTAAAAATTTAAAAAGAAGTATTGACAAGAATGTGGAAAATTGGAGCTCTCACATGCTGCTGGTGGGATTGTAAAATGGAGCAGTCACTTTGGAAACCAATTTGGCAATTCTTGGAAACACTAAGAAAACAATTTGGCAATTCTTGGAAATGGAGTTAGCACATGACCTAGTAATTTCACTCTTAGGTATATCCCAAGAGGAATGAAATTATGTCTCCACAAAATCTTGTATATGAATGTTTATAGTAGGATTACACAAAATCACCAAAAGGTGGACACAACAACCCAAAAGTCTATCAACTAACGAATGGATAGGCAAGGTATAGTATAATCCATGTACTGAAATATTACTCACCTATAAAAAATAAAATGCTGCTTCATTCTCATATGTACAGACCTTGAAAACCTCACACTAAGTGAATGCTCTGAGACACAAAGGACTACATATTCGTATTAGTTACTTTTCTAGAGTCAACGGTTTGCAAGGGAGCAGATTTAATACAGGACATTTACAAATTATGACATTCACATACACAAGCCAAATGCAAAAAGAGCGCAGGGCATCTATCTATGCATTGGAGACCTGAAAGATCCAGTCAAGGACTGGGAGCTTGCAGCAATGTCTCGCGTACATACAGTATATATCCATGTGAGTACTAAAAGGCTGAGGAACTCCATACTGGAGTCAGGATACGATGCTCACAGCAGAGATGATGACCAGAGCTCCCCTGAAGTGCACAGCAGCCATCCTCAACAACAGTAAGGCCTCGAGCTCCTTCTGCGATGAGAACAGCCAAGTTCTCTTCAGGAGAACCAGCCTCAGCAGAGCTTCTCCTGGGAAACAGCCGGTCGCTATCTTCTGTCCTGGTTCTCCTTTATTTTGTGTTGCCAATAATCTTCAGGTGGCTCTTCTTCACCCAGAACCGCAGCAACTCAGCTCAGCTGATGTTCCTGCTCAAGTTGACCGTATCAGTCCACTACAATATTACGTGGTAGCATTTATATGAAGTGCTCAGAATAAGCAAGTCACAGATACAGAATATGGATTAGTAATTGCCTAGGCCTGGGGAGGATGGGGGAGTGGGGCATGACACCTAATGGATGCAGAGTTTCTTTTTGGAATAAGATTTTAAAAAACTGTCTGTGGTCACTATTGCACAGCTGTATGATTTACAAAAACCATTGAGTTGTAACCCAAATAGGTAAATGGTGTATTATATATTAATAAATCTGTTACACAACAAATGAATCTTGATTCTTTCCTCACACCATACATAAAAATTGAGTAAGAAATGACTCACAGACCTAAATATTAAAACTATGAAACATACAAGTAGGAGAAAAGCTTTCCAACTTTGCGGAAGACAACGATTTCTTGGGAGGAAAAGAGAATTGGTGAATTGAACTGCATCAAATTTTTAAAAATCTGCTCGTCAGAATACAAGGGGTGATGAAAACATGCGGTTAATGTTTAAATTGTAAACATTTATTATGGTAAAAGATGCATTGCAATTAATCTTCCTCCAAATCCTCCCCCTCACTTGAAACACACTTTTCCCACCCTTCTTGCCACATTCTGAAGCGGTTCTGGAGTCCTCTTCCATGGGTGTCGTTACGAGATGCACTCAAAAATACTGTGAACGCTGCTGCCACACTTCACATCCAACGAAACGCAGGCTCGTTCAAAACATCACAGCGTTTCCTCATCCACCTTATTCGCCAGACTGGCACCATGGGACTGCTGGATTTTTCCTGAAGGCAAAATGGTCACGAAAGGTAAACATTTTGAAGCAATTCAGGACATCGAGGCAGCCACTGTAGCACAAGTAATGGCTCACGGTTAAGAACATGAATAAATAAGCAACGAACGTGAAAAACATTTTCTAAAAACATAGGTGTCAAAGAAGCCCATCTAGAAAATATAAAATTCCTGTAAATCAGTAAGAAAAAGACGAACTACCTCATTTAAAATAACGACCAAAAGGCTTAGATAAAAGATAAATGGCTAAGAAAGTATGAAAGTATACTTAATAAGATTAGTAGAAATTCAAACCACGAGATACAACTTCATCATGTTAAAGTAAATTTCTTGACCTAAAACTACTTCCTCCATATTTTCAGTTTTGCCTAAAGTTTCTCTGTACCCAGTGACCTACAAACTAGTGTAAATACTTTGTAAATAGATATGTAAATAGATGGTTACCTACTCTTATAACAAATAGGGAATCTCAGCCATCACAGGTAGCCAACTACTGTAGTCAGACCATATTCAAGTAGGATGGATGCAGCTGTAAGCAATCAAGCTGTCTCTGTACATCCTTTTACTATATGTTACTTCCTTTCGGCAGGCTATAAATATAACCTTCCATATGAAAGCATGGGGCATTCTGAACCATCTTTACTCTGGACTAAAGTTTGCCTGGTCCTAGAATTACAAATAAAGCCAATTAAGACATGTAAAACTAGATTTATTATAATTGTCTCTTTTAACTCTACACCGAAATAGCTAAGATTTAAAACACTGAAAATACCAACATGTAAGGGCTGGGGGTTTAGCTCAGCGGTTAGAGTGCTTGCCTCACAAGCACAAGGCCTTGAGTTTGATCCCCAACACCAAAAAAACCAATATGGACTAGGACACACAACTCTCATATTTTGCTGATGGGAGTGTAAAACAAAAGAACTACTCTGGCAAACAGTTTGACTGTTTCTTGTAAAATTGAACACGCACCTGTTATTTGACCTAGACACTCCACTTCTAGGCATTCATTCAGGAGAACAAAAAACAAATACCCACAAAGAGTTGTACAAAAGCATGGCTGCCTTGTCTGTCAAAATCAAAATCTGAAAAAAGCCCACAGCACGTGGACAAATTGTGGTGCAGGAGGTGGAATCCTACTCAGCAAGCGGAAGAAGCAGTCTGCTGGTTTCCCACATGCTGGACAAATCAAAAAATTATGCCGAAAGGAAAAAGCCAAATAACAAAAAGAATGTACACTGATTCCATTAAGAAGAAGCTCAAAACAGGGTGAAACTAATCTTGCTTTGGTGACAGAAATCAGACCACCCCTCTTGGGTGGGGGCAACTGATTAAAATCATGAACAAATGTTTAGGGGTTATGAGAAATGTCTACATCTTCTTTTTTTAAAAAATTTATCGTAATGGTACATTTTTTAAAATTTTTATCGTGATGGTACATGAAAATATCTACATTTTCATGGGGTGGTGGTCAAACAAAAGATGCAAAGAAAACATTTACAGTCTGTTTATTTGTCAATTATGAGTCCAAAAAAAAGTGTCAGTCATATCCTTTAGCATTTTAGTTTAAAATCCTTCAGTGGTTTTTGATTGCTCAGTGTGTGCTTCTTCCTACACATTATCAGCCCTGAGTGGTCTGTACACTGTATAGACTTTGTTGTAATAACCAAATGAATTTATATCAAAGAAAACAAAAGTAGAAATTTTACCTGGTTTTAGCGTCACACTCTCCATCTGAAACTACAGTGGGGGAGTCTAGGGACCATTTTATTCTATTGCTCCTGAGTTACCTGGGGAGACACGGTTGAGAAGAGTGACAGGGACACTACTGGGCAGGGAAGCCGTGCCACAGATCTGCATCACTAGGCTCTGGGGAGAACTCCTTCTTCACTTGCCCGCAGGAGCAGAAACACTCGACTCGAGAGAGTGGAAAGTCAGAGCTCTGGTCAACCCTTGGTGCTAACCTCCTTAAAAACAGTACGGATGGCTGGCTTGGAAAACTGTCATTTCAAGACAGCAAGCAATTTGATCTTAGGAAAAATGAATTATTAGGAACATACTTGAGGCAGGTGGATTCTTTGTTCTGGGCAAAGAATGTTGTCCTGCAACTATGCCTCTACTAAGTAAAAGCCATTCTCCTAAAAGAAAGTGTTAGAGAGTTACTCCGCAGACAGTGAGAACAGGGGCCTCGGGGTCCCGGGGTCACCGCCCACGGCTGCTGCTGTTTCCTTTTAAAATCAGCATCGGGCTGTACAGTGCCTCCAAATGATCCTTCTTGGGAACTCACATTTTAGGGAAACAAATGATCACTTTTCACCAGGGGCCCAGAGGCAGGCTTGAGGGCTTGATGGGGACACAAGTGCCACCTAGTGGTAGGAAGGCTGGGAAATGGATGTGTTTTCCTCTCAGAAGCCACTTGGGCGCCTTGGGAATTAGAGGCCCTGAGATTATCTGTAGAGATAGTCCTTGGCAATGACATTGATAACTAAGAAGGAGAAGAGAGAAGTGGCATGAGGTCAGGTTGAGAGGTATTCAAAATACTGGGACTGGGGGCATGTCAGGGGCAGTAAGAGCTGCAAAGTGAGCTGCGTCAGGACCAGATGATCCAAAGGCTGGAGACATCGGGTAACGCTTAGTTTTGGCATTATTAAAACTGTTTTTGTAATCAACTGTTACATAAAACACTTTTATGTTAGTTAATCATCATGGAAGTATTATGATCTTGATTTTCCAAATGAATAAAATGAGGCTCTGGAGCCTGAGTAGCTGTTCAAAATCACCCAGCTACTAACTGGTGGAGCCGAACCTCATTCCTTAGTGTTTTGACTTCACACCGGAGACTTTTGTCCCTCTCCACACAAAAGCGGCCTGCCTGGACACCAGCTCTGTCTGCTGCTGGCTCCCCACCTCCCCTCACCTCTGCTGACTCCAGTGTAAGTCTTCCTAACGGAGTTCCTCAGAAACGGGGGCAGAGGGGACTCATGCTTTCACCAGGAGGTTTGCTTTGGTCTAGAAGGGATGGGCGTTCAGCCCAAGATTTCGATATTAAACAGAACTATAACTTTAAAATTCTGCTGTCATGGGGTAGAAGGGTCCTGTGTTTGGAGAGCCAAAGATAGACTGCTATGCCGGGGTCTCGTTTAGGGGAAGGTGGGGAGGTTGAGAGACATGAGGTCTTTGAGAAGACAGCAACAGAAATACGGATGTTGGGGGCTGGCAGCGGGAGAGAGTTGGGAATGGTCCTCAGGGAGAGAGAGGGACGGAGGACTCTCAACAAGGCAGGACACGGGTTCTGCCCCGTGAGTCTGGCCGGCTGGTGAGTGTGTAGGATGGCGCACTTCACACTCAGTCCTAGCTGTGTTTCATGCCGTCTCTGATGTGAACCTTCATTCCTTGTCTTCTGCCTTTTCCACTCTTCTTAGTTTATTCCACCTCACTCCCCACTGCGATATTTGTTGGCTCCTCCGGAGGAGGCTCACTGGCTTTCTTTGCACACTGGTAGACAGAGAGACACTCAATTCATATCTTGGGGCCCTTATATTCTACCCCAAGACAAAGAATTATCATTTTTCCAATTCACTCCAAAATGCACACACACACAAAATGACAACGGAAGTCCCATAATATGTAAAAATCCTGCTAGTGCCACTCGTCCATTTGGGCTGGTTTTCACTTGTGACTGAGCCCTGCGGGAAGAACTCTGGACTGACGCCAGCACTGGGAGGTGCCCCATGAAGACTGTTGAATTAATAATCAGGTGCTGATGCGGGCAGACTGTCCTTCCCTTAGTGGGGCTTAAAATGCTGTAGGAAAATAGGTAAGCAAATAAATATGTTGAAAGTAATAATTTTAGGAAGAAAAACAAAAGCAGGTATAGAGACAGTGAGTAAAGGAGGTTCGGGTGGCTTTTAGGAGTGGGATGCTCTTTTTACTCTGCTGGTAGGATTATTCCACACGTTGGTCAACCACTCGAGTAAGAGGCCCTTGGCGAGAAATGGGACCACAGAGAATAGACTGTAAAGCAGGTCCAGAGGCCCTCTAGAACTTCTCAGGTCTCACACTTTGGAGAACATTTATCGTACATATTCGTACACTTTATGAAGTGCACTCACGTTTGTGAATGAGAAAAAGCTTTCCATGGAGTGAAAACCCAGCGTTCTCTTTCTGCAGAGTCTTTGAAAAACTAGACCTTCCCCAGACAGATCAAGAACTGAACCAATTGTGATACTGCATCAGGCACCTATGGGAGGCTGCCCCCTGGTGGACATTTCTTGAACTTCTTTTCTTGCTCTCTTGTACTTATGACCCAGAGGCAGGACAACCTTCAAAAAGCTCGGGATCCCTCCATTTAAACTTTCTTGAGTTCAAGGTTAAGAACCCTCACATCTATTTACTAGCTCCCCAAACTTTTGTGAGAGAGCTAGGTTTAATATCAAACATGTTGAAATGTGCTGCACTAGCTTAGAGACCGCATAGCTGTGCAAAGAGAAAACACAGAATTATTTGTTCTCCCTAAGATTTGGAAACAATTTAATAGCTACTGGTATAGCACAGTTTACACAGAAAGAGAGAAAGCAAGGTAGCAACCAAGGGAGCAAACAAATGAGCAAGAAAGAAAGAAAAAGAGAAGCTCACAGCGTTAGCCAGCCATGTGGATGAGAGAGTAGAAATTCTTTTCCCTTCAGCCCAGTGAACGTGCAATGGAAACGTGGTGTGGACTAAGCAAGGTGCCCACCCCTGAAGTGAAAGGCCACCTCCTTACTTTGCAATAACAGATGCAGCTGGGCAGGAGCAGCTGGGAGGTGTCAACCTTGAGGCCTCCGAGGGTCTCAGCCCTGGCTGATGTCCTTGTCCCACCCCGGGCCACCCACAGACCAAGCGAATCAGAATCTTTGTGGAGAGGGTGAGGTCCAGAGTCAGCATTATCTGGAAGTAGTTCCATGCGTGAGCCTGCCGAGAACACAGACCTAGTCCAATCTTCTCCTTTAATGAGGGAGGAGATTGAGGCCTAAGAAGGGGAGGCTGCTTGACCAAGCCCACCCAGCTAGTTGGCAGGGAAATTGACTGGACTGTGGAGACCGGAAAGCCTTGAATTCCATTTTGGGTTGTTGAACTAGTGGCTCTATGACTCTGTGGTGCTACAGTTGGTCAGACCCAGAGGCAACAGAAGAGGCCACATCCTCACAGCTGTTCGTCCAGGCTCCCTCTCCGTGCTCCCTCCTGTGAACCCCCTGCTTCCCAGCCACCTTTGCACTGCCTCTCAAACAGGTTGCCCAGGCCTGGCTCTCCCGAGCCGCGTTCCGTGCCTGGTGTCGTATAAGTTATCCACAGGCAGCCTCTGTATTACTGGAGCCAATTTCTTCACTGCAGGATGAGACCAGACTCATTAGCTCGAAGCCCCAACCAATGCCAAACTCAAATGTTTGCACATTGGTTACTTTAAATATAGCCACAGTCATCAGATCTTTGGCCATTTAGAGCCCGGGGAACTGTGCCCAATACACATACCACAGGAAACTTCCCAGTATCTGCAAGCCCAGGATAAGGCCCACTCTGAACCGTGCTGCTGAGTGACATCACCAAGACACGTAAAGACCCTCTCCAGAGCCCCTCTCCCTGGGAACTGCCTTGCCCTCCTCCCCTTCTGAGGTGTTTCCTGCTCCCTGCTGTAGCCTTTGGACAGACTCCCGTCCCAGGGAAGGCGATCCAGACTTCTCAGAGCATTGCCCAGTAAAGCTGGTGAGTTCTACTGCCACCTGGTGGTCACATCTTCTTTTCTTGCTCTGCCTCTAAATCCCTTGAAGCCCCTGTACACTGGGCTTTTCCTTTCTTACTGGGCTCTTTCAGATCTTCCCTGGTGTGAGTTACCAGTTTCCTCAAATTGTTAGCCAATCTAATCCATTAATCCCTGCAGTCATATTAGTGGTCCATTCTTGTCTCACCAAGTAGCTATTGCATACCTAGTATATGCCAAGCACTGATCGGGGTACTTGGGATACACAGAAAAAGAAAAGATGGAAATCCCCATGTGCATTGGGATGACATTTTAGTAGGGTGGTGATAGCCCAAAGATTTCCCTTTGGGATATTTTACAGCACACTTGGAGTCTAAGTCAGGAAGTAAGGGGTAATTTCGGGTATGGTCAAGGAGTGCTGGGATGTGAATTGGGTTTATAATTATGAAAAACACTTTGGTAAAGATGCCAGAGCTTATGCACTGCAAAAGCTACAGTTTAAAGCAGCGCTTCTCAAGCCTTCACCTCTGTGAACCCGTGAGGTCAGGTTAAGAAGCCGATCTTAAACCCAGCAGCCTGGTGGGAGGCCTGGGAGTTTGCATTTCAACTCATGACTGATGCTGATGCTGCTGATCCACAGATTGCACTCGGAGAAACAAGGATTTAAGCCTCTTCCTTTGCACAGTGACCCTTCCAGGACTAGCAATAGTAGTGACATTACTACTTATCAGGGGGCTACTGCCAAGATTACAGAGATAACTCAGTCCTTGACATTAGCCATCATCGGCGTTTTAGAGATGAGAAAACTGAATCTCTGAGATGTTAGCTAACTCATCCATGCATAGACAAACTAACCAGAGAACCAGGCAGTGGCTGCAGGATCCCAGAACTCACCTGAGTGCCTGGATGGCTGCCTTGCCTATAACTGATCTGTAACCTGCTTAATTTAGATTACAAGAAATACCCAAACTTTGGTGACTCTTGCAAGCCAACATCATGTATGTAAGATTTGCCTGCCGTGTTGGGCACAGCTGGCTTCAGGTCACTGATTTTCTTGGTCACGGAGCATCGCATTACATGCAGCTCAGAATTACGTGTTCATTCTTTCCGTGATGGGTGCCTGGGTTGTTCCAAGCCAGGGCTCTTTGCAGACAATGCCATTCCAGGCAGGGACATTGGCTCTCAAGTTATCCAGGGAGAGAGAAGATCAAGGACAAAATGGGCTCTCAGAGGGCCCCAGAATGAGAAGACCCTCTGGCCTCCCTATTCCCCAGGGCTCCATGCCCGGAGCCTGTCACAGCCAAGCACACAGACAGCAAAGTAGGAATTTCCAAGGTTTTACTGTAAAACAGAACTAAAGTCACGGGGAGTAAGAAACTTCCCACCCGACATGTACAACACACATTCACTGAGTACCTATCAAGGGCCGGGCCAGGTGCTCGCCCCATAGGGACCCAAGACACACACAATCATGCTCCCTGCTTTTGGGAGCTCCAAGTCTGGTGGGAGACAGACAGGGGTGCAGCCATCTTTCATCAGAGTCTCAGAGATAAAAGGGCCAAGTGGCCACGGAGCCATTCGTGGGTTCGTCCCTCTTCGGCGGCTCAAGAAGGACCTGGGGGAGCCACACTTGCCCAGTGCGGGTCAGGGAACCGCCCGCTTTGGGGAAAGTACCGCAGGCACCTGTGGAAGACCGGAGTAGAGACGGTGTTTGGGGCCTCGGCAGAGAGGCCCAGATTATGGGCATGTTTCAAAAAAGTAAATATACACTAGGGGACCGATGTAGTCCATTAACTTGTAATTTTTACAGTTTGAGATGTTGCCAAAAAAGAGGAACTGTCACCTACTTTCCCATTTCTGCCATCATTTTACAAAGAGAGGAACACGCTAATCTTCCAGCCGCTCTCTGAAAAGACACAACCTCCAAATGAAGGGCTTTCACATTGAATAAAGCTGGTTTTAAAATAACCACGAACTCCTTGATTTCTGTTTCCACAGATCCTTAAAAATGTCCCCATGAACTGGGGGTGCAGCTCTGTGGGAGAATGCCTGTACGCTCAGCATGCACTAGGCTCCAGGTTCAATCCACAGCAAAATAAAGGAAAACAAACAATAACAAATCTCCCCCACCACGGAGCAGCACTGGCTGGTAATACAAGATGCGGGAGTCACTTGGTGGGAGTCGACTAGTGACCTGACGGATCTGGGCATTGGACAGTGCAGCAAGGGAGGGAGGGAGGTCGGAGGAGGAGAGCACACATCTAGAGCTAGCAGGTGCACTGTGGAATGCAGTGGCAGGAGTAACCCAGGCTGGGCAGTGGTCTGGATTTCACCCGCATGGCAGAGGTGACGCGGAAGAGCTTTGAGCCGGAGCCGTTGCACTTTGAAAGACCGTTCTGGAGGCAGCATGGAGGCGGTCAGTGAGAGGCTGGAGGTAGAGTCCTGTCACCGGGGTTCTCAGCCCGCTTCCAAAGTCCACCTACAAAAGTTTCTCCTTGAAGCTCTGAGACAGTCAGGAGTCACCTGAGCAGAGGCGGAGAGGCAGCCCCTGGAGTCACTGATGGCCTGGGAGTAGGGAAGGGCATGTCTGGGCAGCACTACTGGTCCTCCTGGAAGTAGAACTTGGTGATCACGTCAGAGTCTTCTGGCTTGTTGGTGAGGCGGACGGGCTGATCGGCCTCTACCACTGTACAGAGAAACCAGCCAGGACAAGCCACCGACTGGAAACTGATGGTGGGGCCGCTGTCCGAGCGGATGAAAGCAAAGTGCCTGTTCTGCTCCTTGTTCTTGCTCAGGTCGGTGATGTTGACTCTCTGGAAGGCAAGACAGACAGGTGAGGGTGAGCCTGAGAGGTCCCGTCCTGCTTATGTCTCTACCCTAGACCAGGCCGTAGCCCTCCGACTGGCCAAACTGCTGGACAAATGCTGGCCTGGACAGCTGGCTGGAAACTATGTCCCACATTCCCTAGAACAAGGGGTTGTCCCATTGTCACACTTTGACCTTGGAAATCTGGCCTGGCCGACCATGGCCCAGTGGGTCTGGTTAATAGCTGGCCATATCGGCAGAGGCCAAGACCGGTGAGGCTGGTGCTGGCAGGGTCTGAGGCCCTGAGGACAGGGGATAGCAGAGAAGGGGCTAGAGAGTCTGGAAGCTCATCCAACATGTCACATGCACAGTCCCAGCACGGAACAGGTAGTCTCTCTCCAAAAGGGTGTCCTGTCTACTGGTGGAGGGAAATGACAGCTCCATAGTTATGCCTCTCACATCTGGGTGACAGTCTTGCCCCCAAAGTCCCTAAGACAAAGCCACTTTTTCTCAGGACTGGATGACCCGTCACTGTTGTAAGGATCAGGGAGGAACAAGGGTCTGGATGGGAGGCTACTTTGCAGAGTTAAGGGGATAAAGACTAGAAAAGGAAGCTCCAGGGGTTGGCCTTTCTAGAAGAGGGCCCAAGTGGTTTGTGGTCCATGGTGGCTCAGGTCCTGTGACACATGGTCACAGTGGTGGTTCCCAATGACCTCTACCACCTGCAAGTATTTATACTTTTGTACAGTCCCCTCCCATACCGAGTACGGACCAGTCACACGAAAGGCTTTGGCCAATAGGAGCAGAAGTCTGATAAGCACTTTCCCACTGAGACATGTCCCTTAGGAATGATCCTTCCTGGAATCCAGCCACCATGCTCACTGTAAGGAAGCTTGAGCTAACTACCGAGCGCTGAGTGACCGATCGCATGCGGGAAAGGCTGGAGGATAGGAGATCATTCTAGGACATCCAGAGCCAGCAGGTGTACTGTGGAATGCAGTGACAGAAGTAACCCAGCATGCTCCTCCCCATGGGACAGGACTACCCAGCCAATCCCAATTGGATTAGAAGAACGTAAGGTGTTTATCTGAAGCCACTGGCCTTTGGAGTGGTTTGCTGTCTGAAACACACCCTTACCTCCAACTGAAGCCTGATTTCATCACCAGACTTGACACAGGACAAGCACAGCTTCCTCTTGTGGATCCCCAAGAACACAGTCTGAGGGTCGATGGCCACCATGTCTATCTTTTCTGCGGAAGAGCAGAAGGGAGAGTCAGAGAGCGAGGAAGAGAGAAGAGGAGGCAGAGATGGGGGGAGACTTTGGGTATTTTTTTCGTCCTCTCCCCAACTAAAATCCAAAGGCCAGAATGACAGCAAGGCTTCATCTTCCTGGTCTGCAACCAAACAGATGACCAAATGAATCATGTTACTTAGTGACTCCTAAAGAACTGAGTCTCCTAGACTCTGCTCCACTAATTTCTATCCTGCCCCACTTTGCTCAGAATATCTGTCCTCCGAGTCACAGGCGTGTTGATATGATGGGTGATGAGTGGGGCTCCAGGGAAGCATGGGGACATGGAAACACCTTTTCCAAGCCCTCATGTAGCAGTAAAAATGCAGTCTCCCTGAGCTTTTGCATGTTCATTGGACAATTACCAGACAGACAGAAAACATAGGTTTCCTACTCTTTCAGTGTAGAAGAGGGGAGAGAGAGCAAGGGACTAGGGAGGGGTGGGGAGGTGGAGACTTTGCCACTCTACACCAAACGGGGATGGAAAGCATTAAAAATGCCAGTGCTGAACTTCAAATTCCACCATCCAACTGCCCTCATCTTACTAAAAGGAAAACGGAGGAACAGAGGGGGTGAAGCTTGTCCAGGTTTGTCCAGCATGCCTGGAGTGTGAACCAGGACTCAATGTGTGTGGTACCCATGAATACAGGGTATTGCCCAGACTTGCATATGGTGTGTTTGTCTGGGGAGAGACTAGGATTTGAACGACAAAGAAATTAGCACAAGGAGGGGCAGGGTTGGTCTTGCCTTCAGTCCTTGCCCCTCACAGCTGTGGTCCTGGGTCATTGTGCATACAGATGGTGGCATTTGACCCAGACCCCACCTTTCTCACCCCCTTGTGGTCACATCTCCCAAGTCTCCCAGCTTTAAACTCAGCAGAGATTAAGGAGGTTGCACCTAAGGTTGTAGGGTCGATCAAGATGCTGCAGAATCCAGGAGGAGAAGTGACCTGACTCACACACAGCACTGGCTTTCTTGGGAACCACTCACCTTCTAATTTAGTATTTGGTGCTTGCAAGTATCCAGAGACAAGCTGGTTGTTCCTCAGGTAGAAAGTCTTCTGGTTAATATCCCAGATTCTGAAAAGCAAAGGGACCCAGCTGTAGCGGACAGCTGCTGTGTGCCTGAACAGGACTCAGCACGCCCGTGTCCCACAGAGCTCACCTCACCTCCGTCCAGCTCAAGAGACAGGCCCAACCTCCACAGCTGGTGGGGATCCCTCTGCCTGTCCCCATCTCAGACTCCTAGCTCAGGCACCACCCCTTTCAGCAAAGCATGCTCTAGAGCAGCGAAGGCAAATCTTTTCAATGATACAAATAATCTGCCGTGGCACGCATGCCTTAGGCTCACCGCCATTGCTCTAGAACGTCACCATTCCACAGAACCTCATGGGATGCAGAAATATCCTGTATTAGCTTTGTCCAGTGTAGTAGCCACTAACTACATGTGACTATTCAGCTCCTGCATTGTGGATGGTGCCACTGAGGATCTGAATTTTAAAATATTTTCTACTGTCTTTTAAATGTAAATTTAAATAGTCACCTGAGATTAGTGGCTACCACAGCACAGAAGGTCAAAGGACAGAACAACTTGCACCTAACTCACTGTGCTTTGGCCCAGGAGAGTCTATTGATAAAACATTTCCTCCATCCACTGGTGACTTCTCTGGGTCGGGCAGGGCCACCTGTCCCTTGGAACAGGTTGGCTTCTTCTGTAGTTCACCCAATGACCTGTCAATGGCTCCCAGTCCTCCCTTCTTTGTGAGGGAGCCCAGAGCTGAGAGCCAGGCCGAGAGCAGGGCTGGCCGCTATGAGATGCAGTAACCTGGCCCCTGGCCAGCTGAGTGTCAGCTCCTCACCTTCGAAGTATAGCTAAAAATACCCGCCTCATCAGGAGGCTCCGAGCAGTCAACAAGCTCAAGGAGGGCTAGCTGGGCAAAAAAAGTTCTTTGCATGTGTGAACGGTTGACCTTTTATAATTAGGTTTAGTTTCCAGATGAGTCTCAGTCTGAAGGGTTCAGCATCCCTGTTGGAGGCCTCCAGGACCATCTCCCACAGCTCCTAGCTGATCAGAGGAGGCAGAGGAAAGCTCCTGAATCAGACCGCTCCTGAATCTGGGAAGGGAGGGACTTGTCTTGGGATGCATGTGCACACTCACACACTCAGAGTCCCACAGCCGCATGGGGAGGGGAGTCAAATAAGTCACCCAGGATGACTTCACTCCAGGGAGGGATCACAGGGCAGAGGGCATGCACAGAAAGCATGCTGATGTTTATCAACACTGCAGCCTGACATTTCTACTACGATGATGACGACACCTTCCAGAGCTCTGACCCAGTTTTTAAAATTACTATTCTTTTCAGGCACACTATAGTTCACAGAACACAGTTACTCTGTTATCTGTACACTTCACCTTCTCAACAACCCTGTAAGTCACAGATGAGGAAACAGAGTCCCCAGGAAAGTGAGAGCCTCCAAGAATCCAGGACAGACAGGGGTTGCTGGCAGTGAGTCCAGCCCTTGGGCTGTGCCCTGCCTGGTGCTCCTGTCTCTGCCAGGCCTTAATGCCTGTACCACTCCTTGGTGCTGGTCTCATGAGCTGCCTGAGTCCCTGGGAACTTGAGCCTGCCCACCGGTGGCCTTTCTGTCACGTCTGTGGTCTTTTGAAATGCAAGCCCTAAAGGCCATGCGGGTGGCAGGCTGTTTTTGAAAGATGGACACCCTTCAACCCAAACCCAGTTCTCAGCCCAGGAAAGCCAGTAGCCCTGGACGGCCGGGCCGTGTCTTTGTTTCTGGCCTGTCAACCCATGTCCTCCTCCTCCAGGGACCCTTACCTCAAGGATTGCATCTTGTAGGGTCTTCTCCCACAGGGGCGGCAGGCTGCCTCTGGATGGAACAGGAAGAGGAGAGAGAATAGGAGACTGTAGCGGCCCTTGCAGATTTCCATCTTGTGGCCGTAGCAAGGCAGTGGAGACTGCCATTTCGGGCCCAGAGTTGCTGCTTATAAAGAAAGTAGTCACTCACCGAGCTGGGCTGCTGCCATCCTGTCCTGAAGCGGAAATACCCTCACATTTCCAAACTGAGAAACCCTTGCTGTTGTCACTTTCAACCCCGCTGAATGTCGCAATGGGGTGTTGTAACTAATCCCCTCCCCTTTTTCCCCTGTGCAATTTCCCCAAAATCGAGATTCTATTTCCCCTTCATTGCGTTCCTGGGAAGAAGAGCACAATGGAAACCAAATTCCCTGATTTGTTTGACAGGTATCATGAGACCATTTGTTAACTTTTCAGAAAACAGATTTGAGCAGAAACATCTTCTTTTCATCACAAAGTCAAGTGACAGGGCTCCCAGAGCAAGAAACAATATCGGGTCACTTTGTGTTCTTTGAATGAGGGATAACCCGCCGGACTCTGGACCAGGGATTGCCAAACATTGTGCACAGGACCAAAGAGTAAACATTTTAGGCTTCATGGTCGGTCCACGGCCTGGCACGATTACTCAGCTCAGCTGAGTAATTGTGCGAAAGCAGCCATGGACAGTCCATACACCAGAAAGCCCAGTTTTCTCCAGGACAACTTTATTTACAAAAGCCTGGTCAGGCCAGGTCCTGCCTCAAGTCTGCTGACCCTGCTCTGGGGAAGAACTAGTCCTTTTGCCAGGAGGTGTATTGAACTAACTCTTTCCCCACTCTCCCACCTCTTCAAAGTCATGGTCTCACGAAAATGGTGTGAACTCAGCACTTGGACAAGAATGGATCCAAATTCCATCGCCACCACTTGGTATTTGCAGTCCTTGTGACTTTAAGCAAGTCCCCTCATTTATTCGGGCCTCTGTCTTCTCAGTCTCAGCATGAAGATGACCATGACCTCCTTACAGGTAGGAGGCAGAAGGAGGGAGAGAGGGTGGGAAGGAAGGAAGGAAGGAAGGTGGAAATTACTGGCACACAGAGAGCACTAACAAACACAAACTTCTTACCGTGTTCTAGGCATGCTAAGGGACAGCTAATCGTGCTCCTATTTCTGGATATATAAAAGCTAAGGGGGGTTTCTTACATGTCTGCATGATGGCAAGGCCATTGCGAAAGCATGGATTTTCCTATTTCAGAACTGGACTGTGTCTTCTTTTACCCTATTATTGGTTTTCAAAGAGACCCAGGAAGGGAAGGCACATTCCCATGCCCCGTTACAGAGCTCGCTCGTTAGTGGCAAGCGCAGCAATCCGGGTCTTCTGACCCTCCCCCGTCACAGGTTGTTTCATCGCAACAGCTGATCTTGATGTGTTGGACTTATTTTCAATCAACAAATCAGAGTCTATTTGAAATGAAATTCTTCAGCCAAGGCAGGCACAAATGAATTTCCCAAGTCTTTAAAGTGCTCCTCTTTCAGAGAAAACATTTCTGCAAATCTCGCCCTTTGACAGGCCAAGTGGCACACACACGTCCCTGCGGTGTCCTCACAAGCGGCGCGACATGGAGTGAGTCGCTCCCCCTCCTTGAAACGTGGTAGAGAAATGACAGCTACCCTCGAGGGCTGCCGGGGTGTTCTGTTTGCTCATTTGTTCATTCGGATTGTTTTCACAAGTGCCGGCCGAAGGCAGTGATGTCTCTAAACCTGCCCAGTTATTTGCCACTTCTGGGATTTGTCAAGCGAAGGTTGAAACTCTCTGGAATGGTTATTAGTCATCGGGTGCTCAGCACTGCCCTCGTACCTGAGTCCACTAGCACCCAACAGAGACAGTTTCCTTGTATTCTTCTTATGCTACCTCTAACACCCTCCTGAATTTAAAAATCAGCATTCTCTCGAAAAGTGTCCTGAAAAACTGAAGAAGTGTGAGAAGTTGGGGCGCTGTCCTGGCCCCTACCCTTTGACAAGATTCCAAGCAATGGCTGTACCCACACTGCAGCCTCTGGCCCAGTGCCTCTCTGACCCTGACTCAAAAGAGAAAGAGATTTCTCCTGCAGAGCAGTACCCTGGATTCCTTGATTTTCTCAGGTATGCTTTTCCCACAGACTCCCACCCCCACGCTTCCAGCGTACTCTTTCCCAGAATGTGGGGAGGAGGTCTCTGGAGCCAAGCCGGGCTGACTCCTCCTGTGTCATTTACGAGCTAAGTCACCTCAGACAATGCACGCAGCCTATCTGAGTCTCAGTTTCGTTATCTGTTAGATGGGGTTAATAACAAAAGTCACACCACGAGTTGCTGTAAGGATTAAATAAGACACTGCACGTGATATACTCTGCGTTGACCCTGGCACGTGGGAAGTACTCAAGCAGTAACAATAGCACATGCTTCTTTACCCCAAGTGGGAAAGATGACTCACTCCACCTCAACTTCTACAACCCTGCCCTGTAGTCCCAGGTCCTGGCTCTGCACACTGGCCCACCCTCCTTTCTCTGTATTCTGATCTATGTTCCTTTCCCTATTTTCTGACCCACCTCCTTTCCTTTTCCAGACCTAAGTCTGCTCTGACTCCAAAGTAGGGGCAGGAAAGAGGAAGAGGAAACTCTTTCCCTCTCCTCACACTTCTGGCTGCAATTCCGCTCTTAGTTCCATCTTATCACAGCAAAATAGTTGGTGTCCCTGTGATTTCTGCCCACAGGAGATCTCTGACTAAACTCATTCCCAGTTCTGGGTACTCAGCCCCAACTCTGCTTCCTGAATGAAGCTCAATGACCAAATCTGCCTCCCCAGTCAATACCTGGGGACTTCCCCCAAGCTTCTGGTCACCACAACTGTATCTAGAGCCTTCTGCATATTGAGCCCTGTGCTACTAGACACTGGTGACAAGAGAAGTTACTAAGACCGGCTGAAATGGGCTCTGTCAAGACAGAGAAATAGAACCAAGCTGTCCACGTCTCAGGAGTGGTTTTTACAGGAAAGTCTGCCGCGGATGGACAGAGAGGCCTTGAGTCTTCACAGCAGGAAGCTGGAAACCAACTTCAGCAACGTCATATGTTGATACCTATAAAGTGTTAACTGTGGTGCTGGCCACATGGGAAGTGTTCAATAAATTTTAACTATTTTTCAATGTTGGCTATTTATATCTTTCAGTTCTAGGATTCCTATTTTGTTCCTTTTTTATTGTTCTCTGCCAAAACTTTCAATCTTATCTTCTACCTCTTTGAGCACATTATCTGTTAAAGACTGCCCTTGATAACTCTGTTATTTGAATCCCTACTGGGTTTCCATCTATTGTCTCTTTTTCTTTAATGCACAGGTTGTCTCACACAAAAGTTATGGATTGTATAAGTGTTCCCCAAAGGTCTATGTGTGAGTGGCTTTGTTCCCAGGGTAGCATTGTTGGGAGGTGGTAGAACCTTTAGAGGTGGAACCTAGTGGAGGCTCCTGAGGTGCACCCTCAAAGAGGATTATAGGACCCTTTCTCTTCCTGTTTCTTGCTTTTTGCTTCCTGGTTGAATGGGTGAGTGGGTTTGTTTCACAGTACACCCTCCACAGTTGTCACCCCCACCACAGGCCCAGAGCAAAGGGGTCACCCAGTCTCAGACTAGAACTTCCAAAACCATGAGTGAAATAGACCATTCCTCTCTGTAAGCTAATTATCTCGGCTATTTCATTATAGTGACACAAAGCTGACTAATGCATCATGTCTATTAATTTTTATGGTCTGCTAGACACTGTTTATCAAAAACCGCCGAGATCATTCAAGGTTTTGAGTGACATTATCTTTACCCAGAGACATGTTATTTTACTCCTTCTGGGCAGATGGGCCAGGTGCATGGCAGACCCAGGTGACCTTTACCCAGAAGGTCTTGAGATGATTCAGAGGCGGCTTCAGTACCCGAGAAGGCTGCATCATTTCCGATCCACTCCCAACCTCCAGAGTCCCAATCCAAACTGGGTGGAATTTATCAAGGCTCCCCCTCCTAAATTGAACATAACGTAAAAACTTTATCCTCTCCCTGCCAGCCAAGACCCCGAAAGCTCAGCTACAGATTTCATTAGAGAGGTGGTGTTGGAGACCAAATCCAGATCCTCACACATGTACAATATGCACCCTACCACTGAGCTAAACACCCGTCCCAGCTACAATCTTTTAAAACCTGAAAAAACACCCAAGAGTAAAAGGGTCTGGTGCTGGGCTCCACGTCCCCGGGCCTCTGTGGGTTTTTTGTTTGTTTGTTTGTTGGGGGCATGCTGGGGATCAAACTCAGGGCCTTGCACTTGTTAGGCAAGCATGCCACCACTTGAGCTAAATCTCCAGCCCCTCCCTGCTGTTCTTAATAGCCTTGGCCATTCCCTGATACTTCCAAACAGATCTATCTATTTTGAAAGCTTTTATTATTCAGGATGGCTAAAGTTTGAGTGGAATTTGAGAATAGAGATGGAAGAAGTGATTGAAAAGTTGGGTGGGAGACAGAGGAAGAACAGCCTTTAATCCCACCCCTAAGAAGCCGGAAATATATCTTAAGGAATATAGAATCCAAAGATGATGTCAGATTTGTTTTATTAAGATCATCCTGAGGGCAGAATAGTGGCATGCTGGGAAATGTCTAACCACATCTTCAAAAAAATTTGGATCTATTTCACTTAATAGTATGTTCTCAAGGAACATCTATTTACATACAAATGACTCTAGTTTATCCTTTTTAATGGCGGTGTAGTACTCCATTGTGTAGAAAAACCACATCTTTTTTAACCATTCATCAGTTGTTGGGCATTTAGGTTGTTTCCAAGACTTAGCTATTACAAATTGTGCTGCTATGAACATGGTTGTGCACATATCACTGTGATATGATGATTTTAATTCTTCTGGGAAGATACCCAGCAGAGGAATAGCCGGGTCAAATGGAACCTCTAGTTGTAGTTTTCCGAGGAATCTCCACACTGATTTCCACAGTGGTTGGACCAGTCTACATTCCCACCAACAGTGGAGGAAGGTTCCTTTTTCCCCGCAGCCCCGCCAGCACTTGTTATTGCTTGATCGAATTGTTTCTCTGATATGAGAAACCATAAGTGTAAATAAGGACAAAGGGGTAGAATAGATATTTTGTTTAAAAAAAAAAGAAAGAGAGATAGTATTCAGAAGAAAGAACTAAATAGGGAAAAGGGGGATAAAGAGGAAGGTTAAAAGAAAAGTAAGATGAAAGGGAAAAAAATGGTAAAGTGTAGCTACACTTGTTGCAAATAGGGAGGGGTGGGTGAATGGAAGGGAGGGGAAGGGAAGGGGGGAAGAGGGGGACAAAGATGTATCATGTACAGGTACAAAATAACCATGTTGATTATGATCATTATGTATACAATGTACCAATGCATGTTCTTGGTAAAAAAAAAAAAAATTGGATCTGTAGCATTTACCAATTTCAGGTCTCATCCTCCTTGCATAAAATAATCCTTACTGATAAATTCAGTTTATCAAGAAACCTTAATGAATCTGGCTGTAAACATTTTCCTCTGTCTCTCTCAGATCTGTTTCGGTGTCGCCCAAGCACTGTCTGTAAAATATAAGCCTATGACTTTGGGGGGACAGGTGTGCACTTCGAATTGTAATGGCTTCACTCACACGCCTCCGTGTTACAGCACAAACCCCGCAACACAGGCAGTATCATCTAAACTTTGGAAAGATAACGGGTGTTCTTTCCAAGTTATAAGTAAATATATTAGTCGAAAGAGGAGGGAAAAAAACAAATATAACCCCCCACTCAACACACAGAATAATTTGATATCTTCTTTTTGTCGATCTTTATCCAGCCAGTCCTGCCAGGTAGCCTGCCTAATTTTGACTACATCTAACAGTTTATTGCAAGCATACTGTGGCCACAGGTCGGGCTTGGAGACACCAATAGTCCTGTGTATCTCTACCCCCCAAGCTGGCTGGCCGACTGACTTCAGGTGGGCCACATCTGCCATCTCAGTGGTGAAGAGCATCTAGGGGTTGGTGTACAAACCACCTAGTAGCAATTACTGCTTGGTAAGACGTTCACTCTCCTCCCGGATCCAATTAGTAAACTCCCTGTGAATCCATTTTGAGGTTTAGAGTCCTCCGAAGTAGTTTTTACTCTCACAGCATATGAGGTTGACATGGATCAGTCATCATTTGTCTAATTCTCTTGGGTTTTCAGAGGTACATTTGCTCTTGCCTTCTTGGCTTTGATAATTATCTTTATAAGGTAGCTTCTCCGCAAGAGGGAAGGGAGAGGGACAGGAACTCTGGGGGAGGAGGTGGTTCCATTATTACTTTTTGGGGGGCAGCTAGAGATTGAACCAGGACCGGGCCCCATACACGCTAAGCTTGCATTCTACACTGAACTACACCCCCAATTGTGTTGCGCTATTTCATACAGATCTCTAGTCTTCACACTAGCTGTGCAAGGTGGACATAAAAACCCAGTTTCCTGATGGGAATGTACTCAGTCACTTTGCAGAAAAACAACTCAAAGTTCAGAAATATAGGATCATTTGCCTCGGACTATGGCATAGGCAGAATTTGAACCCAGTTTCATTACTCTTTCCCATACTAGTCCTGCCAAAGAGGCAGCCAGCTTTTCCTGCTCTGCTTCATCCCCTGGGAAATCAAAGCAAAAATTATATTTATTTTGATGATGTTCCTTTTGGTTTGAACTCATACCTCACAGAGCAAATACTTAGTTCATAAATGCTTGAAAATTTGGGGAGGTTTTTGGTGGAAGGAAAGAATGATTCCAAATCCTTATACACTCATACATTGCAGGGACCACTTGTCATCCAGTTTTGTGCTAAGGTGACAAGTTGCCCGGGTTTGCTCGGGATGTTTTTGGTTTTAGTACTGGAAATTCTAAATCTTAGTAGACTTCTCAGTCCCTGAAGAGAACTGACCACTTTAAAATTATGAGTCCTTAAAAGTCACTGGCGTTTCCACTAGCGGGTGACATAAATGGCAACCACAATTAACTGTTAATCATTGTACTTTGCCAATTTTGCCATTTTTAGTAGCAGAGACAATCCACTTAGATAGACAGACAGATGGATCAATGACTGTTCTAAAACCATAGTGAGTCTTTCTTCCACTCAGGAAGAAGCCATAGCAGATATAACGTTATCAATCGCATCAGTAAATGACTTTCCTTCTGGTGATGTTAGTGTTTAGATCTTTAATCTCGTCTATCTGCATAATCAAGATACTATCAACATCTGGTGGCTTAAAGCTGCTTTCAAACTTGGTTCCTGAAAAGGCTTCATGCTTTTCATTAGCATCGCTTCCACCTGCTCCTCCTTCTTCCTCTTCATACATACCAGCTGCAAGGTAAGTGCTGGGACCCACTGAGTAAGAGGATGCAGAGGTCTGGAGAGGAAAATGGTGTGGCCCATAACGCTGAGTGGTCTCATCCTTGTCCTTGCTTCTCTGGCCTCACTCTCCCAGGTGTAAATTCAAGCCACACACCTCTTGAACTTCTCTCTTCTTGGAGCCCCGCTCTCAGCTTGGCAGCAGTTTGTACCTTCCATACTCCTGGCCTTAGATGGACAATGTGTCTCCCTCCCTCAGGGAACATAGTGTCTTCACCAGGCTTGCTTCTGCTGGGGTCCTGAATTCAACTAACTCAAGCTCTCGCATGCTTATTTAGTGCTCACCTGGGCCAGTTTTAAATAAGGTAATTTCCACACAATAGATCATTGCCTAGTTCTGGGTTCTAGCTTACTACCTTACATTGGAAAAATATAGAAGACTTCTGGTTAACGTTTTAATACCACCCACTAGAGATCTCGGCACTCACTGGCAAAAAGGGATGGATTTCTGCCCTTGGAATTACTGCCTGTGGTTTACAAAGCAGTTCTTCCCCATGATCTCATCCTGTGCCACTGCAGCAGGGCGTAGTAGTTTGGAGACACATTTGTCTGTAGTCAACTCTGGCTTTTCCCCTTATTCTGCCCATCTGTCTGGCAAATTACTTCATCTTTCTCTATTTCCTTGTCTGAATGTGAGTCCTTCCTCATATGGATGTTATAAGGATTAAATGAGATAAGCTACGTAGACCACTCAGCAGAGTAGCTAGCTGCAGTAAGCACTGTGGAAGAGTTAGCAATTAATATGTCCATGAAATCCCCAGAATTGGCCAGCTTGTTCTTCACAGGAAGGAAAGTAAGATTCAGAAAGGAGAAATGGCCTGCTCAGTAGAGGCCAAATTAGAAACCACGTTCTCAGATCGACAGTCCTAAGACTTTTTTCTTTGCTCCACACATAACCAGAGGTCACAAAGTAGTAGCTCATAGATTATTTTATTTGCCTGCTTTATTGTTTTATTTAAGCAGAATAGTTCACATAATTAAATCAGAGTATCTGGCTTTTTGTTCAGTTCTGGGGATTGAATCCAGGGCCTTCACACTGAGCTATATTCCCAGATCATTCTTAATTTTTTTTACTTCGGGACAACATCTCACTAAATTGCCCGGGTTGGTCTTGAATTTATGCTCCTCATTCCTCAGTCCCCAGAGTGCTGGGATTAAGGTATGTGCCACCGAGTCCAGCTTGCCTTTTCCTGAAAAATGAGAGGTTCTGGCCTCCTGGAACTGTATTCTCATGTGACAGCCACCTGCTGGAACTGCCTAGTGCCAATCATTCAATTCTCTGCATTCCCTACGCTTCCCTATGACCCCCCAGACTTTGGGGAGGAGTGCTGGATTCTGTCAATATTTTTCATCTAGCTCACGCTCTTCTTTCCCTCATTTTAAGAGAGATTTCTCTGAGTCGTCTATTTCTTTTTTCTTTTTTTTTTTTTTTTTGGTGCTGGGGTTTGAACTCAGGGCCTTGTGCTTGCAAGGCAAGCACTCTAACCACTGAGCTAAATCCCCAGCCCATCTGTTCCTTGTGACAGCATAGAAAGACCAACACACTCTAAGGGGTCCATGGCATCTGCATGGTCTCCCAGGAACTAGAGCTCCATTCCCTTCAGCCTTCCTAGAAGCTTGCCTGTCAGACAGAGTCTGAAAGCACAGGATGAGTGCCAGTGGTAGACATTTTCCTGCCCCACCTTTCAGGTGGATTAGAAAGAGGAACGGAAAGAGCTTACCTGATGCCATGGGGAAGTTCAGATAGGACACCAGGTCTCTCAAAGTCTTCCAGCTTCCAGCTCTAGGTTGAGCTGCTCCATATAAAGGAGTGCCAGGGCAGTATCTGTGACCAATCCTCCCAGGGTGGGGCTGCTCCTCCTCCCCGACTACCTGAGCAGAGTAAAGAGGTGGAGCCTGGCCCCTCCCACACACCCACACAGGTTGGTGGATCCCAAGGAGGTGAGTAGGCTGATGCCTGACTGGAGTCAAGCCCAGTTTCTAGAAGAGTGACTCAGGCCCAAGAAGCCAAACTGGTTCTTTCTTATCTTTGTAAAAGTAGAGATCACATGCAGGGAACTGAGCGGGTTTATAGGACTGGAAACTTGTGTCCATCCAAAACTGACTGCCACCAGTCTGTGCACACATACATGTGTTCATCAAAACTGTATCTGCTGAATCTTATGTACAGGGCCCTCTGCAGGCACTGGGAACAAACCAGACAGGGTCCCTGATATTCTAGTGGAGGAAAGCAGAAGAGAAACAAGCTAAATCAGCTAACCCCTCATGGTGGTAAGTGCTACAGGGGAAATCAAAAGCAAGATGTGCTTTTGAGAAGGACCTGGAGGTAGGCGGATGTTTTAGAAAAGGTAGCCAGGAAAGCCCTCTCTGAGAATGTGGCATTTGAGTGACAACAAGGAAGGGAAGAGTATTCCAGGTAGAAGAAACAGTGGGGCAAAGGCCTTGGTGCAGGATCTTCAGGTTCATTTGAGTCCCCATGTGGTAGCCCGTCTGGTAGCAGCATGGCTTTGGGAACAGGATCCATCCCCTCTTCCATTTATACTTGGGCTCCACACCTGGCCACCTCTGTGACCTTGTCCAGGAGACAAGATACTTCCTCTCCACTTCCTCTGGAAGTTCCCAATGTTGGAAACCTTTCACCTCCTCTTTGACATTCAAAACCAGCTACTCTAGCTTCAGACCTCTACACTCTGCCCTCAAGGAACAGACAACTGCTGCGTGCTTCCAACCATCATGCTGACATATTGGGAGCAGCAGCGAGGACTCTGAGTCTGGTCCCCAGCTCTGCAACTGCCCAGCTGAGTGAGGCTAAGCACATCACTTTGTCCTCCAGGCTTCAGGCTGAGAGCACCAAAATGGGCCTGACACAGTCTCCCCTACCTTAGACTGGGGGCTGGCTGGCAGGATGAGTGGTGTGCAGACTACAAAATGCTTTTCATGTTGCGCATTTAAGCAAGGTCTTGCTCCAGGTGAGACCTTAATATACAGGTGAAGGGGAGAGTAAGGGGCAGGCCAGCCTAGTGCTACCTGCAATCCTGCCCCTTGCAGGTCTGTTCCTTCAGATGGGAAAGGCCTCTCACCTGCAGAGAGGGTCATTACACATACACTTCTCGGTGGCAGGAGACCTCACTTTCCCCTAGCTCATTACCTGGGCTTGGACTCATCCCCAGATGCTCTTCCTTTGACCCACAGGCTCTAAAATGGGAGCGGGAGGTGCAGGGGCGCAAGACAGAAGACCAGGGTGACCCTGAGCACAAGGACTTCACATGGGGCCCTCAGTTTCTGCTCTCTTTAGCTTAGGTTCACCAAGCTACGATACAGATACTGCTTGTTTCATGACATACCTATTTAATGGCTGTTCAGACTTACAACCCATCATTTTTTGTACAGTTCTGTACCTCTTGATAGAGCCTCAGTGCTTTTTTCTGTATGGTACACCTTGTTTATGCAGTACTGTAATTTTTGCTGATTGTGCTGTACAGTACTGTAGTTTTATGTCCTGCTATACATTATAGTACTACATGTAAGAGTTGTGCAAATAAAAGCAAAGCCATCAAGGTGGAGGTTCCTTTGACCATTTCTTTCTTCTGAATACTGTAATGTACATACGACCAAATTCATTTAGCCACCTAGTTGCAGGAATGGAACTCGGTTGTTAAATGAGGATTGTCCTTACCAAGGCTTCCATGCCATGGCTGGGAGGTTAAAATACCTGTTTGCTAAAAAAGAATCAGGAAATGGATCTATAAACCTGGAAACTTTGGAAATGCCAGATTTGCAAACCTAGGAAGTGCGCTTGAGGGCAGCCTGGGAAGCTACTGGTGACCTGTTTGTCATCAAGATGGGCGTTATCTGTTATGATAACAGGAGGCCATGCAGTGAAGCAGGCTTTGCTGCGCAGGTAGCTCCAGAGGGCTTCAGCTCTAGCCTCAGGAACCTGGTGGACCTTGACAACCTCCGTAAAATGAAGGTCAGACTGTTGCCACCTCGTAGAGTGCTTGGGAAGATGGAGCCAACAAGTGGAGGAGCTTAGAACACAGTGAGCATTCAGTACCGGTGGCCCTCTGTATCCGCAGGTTCTTCAACCAACCAGAGAGAAAATATTTCTCAAAAATTGCCTTTGTGCTGAACATGTGCAGAATTTTTAAATTATTTGTCCCTAAATAATATCAAATAGCAACTATTTACATAGTGCTCACACTGCATTAAGTATTATAAGTAATCTAGGGATCGTTTAAAGTATACAGGAAGATGTGCATAGGTTGCATGCAAATGTCTTACGTAAGGGACATGAGCATCTGTGGAATTTGATAGCCACAGGGTCTCCTGGGGCACATCCTCTGAGGATAATGAGGGATGACTTTATTAGCTGCAATTACTACAGGCTGTGGGTCGACATCTTCCCTGGGAAACTGCAGTCTGACCTAGTCTTGGATCAATTATGACAGAGTAAACTAGGCTGCAGGCGGGAACAGAAAATGCAAGGTGATCAATGCACAAAGCTGGAGGTTGCCTGGTGGCCCTGACACTGGGCATGTCCAGGAAAGAAGGACCGTTTATATACCAGCCCCTGGCCCACCCCAGAACTGTCATTTCCAGTGCTGCCACCAAGGCTGTAAAACGCTGAGACGATTGGTGGCCTGACAGAGGGTGCTTGGAGCATCTGAGAAGTGTGGAACCCAATGTCTCAGAGACTGGCAGAAGTGGGCAGAACTGACATTTGAGGATTCTAGGTGGCTGGTGACCCTTGGCTATAGGGTAGGTGTGGGGCTTCTCCAACTGCAATGAAAATGATTGCCCCTCACTCCAACACTGACCTGCCTTCAACCAACATGCTGCATGGAGAAAGGGAAGAAGGATGGACAGAAGAGTGGGCAGAAGCAGGAGGCAGCAAGAAGAGAAGCAACAGGAAAGAGTAGCAAGCTGATACTGAGATTTAATGTTATCACAACCTCTGTCTTGGCTTGAGCCAGTCCGGGCAAAGTCTGTTTTCAGAAGAGAACTCAAAAGAAGTTTACTGTGGGAACAGAAGTCTGGATCATGAGCCAGACTCAATGACAGGGCCCCTGAAGCTACAGAAAGACTAAGAGCTCAGAGCCAAGGGCACCCTGCTTGCTGGCAGTTTAGGTGTACGGGGCTAGAGCCATGAATGTGAGGCTGAAAGGAGATGGGATAAGTTTCATGGTTCAGATGACTAACGTCTGAGTAGTTTCCCATGGTCACAGATAAACCCTAAAGACCTTTGTGAGTCCAGAAGAGTCCGTCCAGACCAGCTCCAGACTCAGCTTGTTAGACAGCCCCTTCCCCGCCTTGTTTTCTGAACTTCAACCACACAGGCCTTCTGTTAGTTCCTCAAATTCACCTCTTCCTCCTGCCTCGGGCCTCTCCATAGGCTTGTCCTCTGCACGGCACACCCTTCCCTGCCCTGCTCCACTGACCAGTCAACCACCCTCCCATGAAGGTGTGTAGTATCTGCCTCCCTGAACAGGTCACGGTGAGAACCATGTTGTTTTGTGCATTGTTGTTTCTTAGGCTCCTGGCACAGGACCTGGTCCCCAGGGAAACAGACCCGTATGATGAAAACCCACGCCCTCTCTCTCTCTCTCTCTCTCTCTCTCTCTCTCTCTCTCTCACACACACACACACACACACACACACACACATCTTTAGATGAATAAGATTCCTGGGTATAACATTCATAAATGATCACAGATCGAAACACGCAAGTTCACACCAATTGAGGTCAAGATGTGGACACTGCTTCACCCACAGTCTACTCTTCTAGGAACTATCCCCACCACCCCTACCACTGACCCCTGAGCTCATGGGCCAGCCAGGCACAAATGCTCCCAACCTTGTTCCCACTGATGCCCACTGGGGCCCGTGGTGGACACTGCTCTAAACAAACCCGTGGCCAAGGACAAGGAATTAAAACTCAGGGAAGCCAGCAGCTTGTACATACCCTCAAACAGAGGACCGAGGGCCTCTAAATCCATGAGCCACAGGGGCCCAGAGAAGCAGAGAGAGCCATTCTGCAGAGAGAAAATGAACAGGCAGATGCAGAAGGGAGAACACTGCAGCCTTGGATGCAGGGACAGTTTCGGCTGCCTTAATTTCTCCTAACTTTCCTGTCCCCAGTGGACCTCTCTCACGAAGCCCAGCTGCACCTCCCGTCACTATGTCATGGCTCACAAATCCCCATTTCAGTCAAAGCGATAATGCTACAAAAATGCCACAAAGCCTAAATAATGCTACAAAAGCCAGCAAGCAACACAAAGAACCTGAGGAATCAAGAAAGATGAAAACACATAAGGGAAGAAATCCAGAAGACACAGGTTGATGAATATGAAGAATCACTTGCTACATCAGCACAGTGTGTTCAAGCCCACAAAGCTCTGGACAAGATTATGCTGGCTCGGTACTGGGTGCTCAAGGTCAGGTCTGCCCAGCACCCTGCTCCGTGTTGGAGAGCTGGTCTTCATTTTTTCACTCCAACCACATATTTCTTTATTTTTCAGTACCAGTTATTGAACCCAGGACCTTCAATTAAGCTACATCTCCAGCCCTTTTTTATTTTTTATTTTGAGACAGGGTCTTGCTAAGTTGCTAAGTTTCCCAGGCTGTATTCAAACTTTTGATCCCCCTGACTCAGCCTCCGAGAGGGCTGGGATTACAGGAATGTGCCACCATGCCTGGGTCCAAATGCCTTTTTAAATAAGTGATTTATTGTGACATAATTGACCTGTAAAAAGCTGTATGCATTTGGTGAAAACATCTCAATTATCTTGGGGATAAATATTCACCTGTGAAACCATCACCACCATCAAGGCTATACATATATTCATCAGCTTTCAAAGTTTCCTCTTAATCATTATTACTCTTGTTATTATTATTTTACTAACATCATTAAACATAAAACCTATCCTACAGCAATTTAAAATTTGTAGCAATTTAAAATATATACTATTGTTAGCTATCATCACTATACTTATTACATGGAAGATCTCCAGAACTTACATCTTGTATAACTGGAAGTTTGTATCTTTTAATCATCACCTTCCCGTTTTTTCCCTTCCCTCAGTCTGTATCATTCTACTTTCTTTTTCTCTGTGTCTATTTTGGATTTCACATGCAACTTGAGGTCACTCAGTATTTGTCCCTCTGTATCTGGCTCATTTTACTTGATATGATACCCTCCAAGTCTGTCAATGCTTCCTAAATGGCAGGATTACCTTTTTAAATGCCAAATAGTATTCTATTATATGTACCATATTTCCTCCAAAATAAAACCAATTCTTAAATTAATTTTTGCTTCAAAATAAGTAATAGGGCTTATTCTCAAAGGATGTCTTATTTTTTTCATGCACAACAATCTACCTTTATCCATTTATTCATGTGCAAAACTCTACATTAATTCATGTATAAAAATCTACATTTATTCAAATACAGTCATGTATGTCACCATCTTCTGGAACATCATCGTGACTCTCCAAACCCCAAATTCCAGCTTGAATTTCTTGCGATTCCCTTTCCTGCAGAACCATCGGCCCCAATCTCTCTTGTCCAGCGACAGAGCTCTCCTTAAATGAGCACTTCCTGTCCGTGGAGGCTGCTAGGAGTGCGTCGACAGTGCAGCTGGCTGTCAGTGATTTTGTCCTGTGAATTCTTCACCCAAGTCACAACCTCTTGCAGGCCTGGAAAACTCAGCAACTCAGCAAGACCCTGTCTCAAAATAAAAAATAAGTGTTAACTGAAGACTTACGAGATAGGAGTGGCAACAAAAATGATGACCATTAAGAATGATGATTGGCACTAAAGTGACGAAAAATTGCAGGCATCAAAATTCAAAAAGTGTTTCTTTATTGCACGCAAGTGCATTAAGTACATCCGTTATGACATATTGAATTATGAAGATTCATATTAGACACAAGCACGTCTGTTCCTTATCAAGTATACATGTTATTCATACATCATCCAACTGGTGATTGGCAATAAGTCTCGAATTCATTAGATTACACGGGAGTTTCCCTCTTGTCCAAAGGTGCCTACTTGGGCACTTACAAATAATTATAATTTATATTATCATTTATCTTAAGTTTTAATGTCACTATCTCTCTGTATTTAATGTTAGTATTATTTTATAATTCAATACATCTGTCATGTGCTGCAACATACATACTAAATGTGTCCATCCAGCTAAATAACTTAACTGGGGCTTATTTTGGGGGTACATCTTATATTACGAGCAGCCTAAAAAATCATGCTAGGGCTTTTTTTCCAATTAGGTCTTATTTTCTGGGAAATGCAGCAAAATACACCGCAACTTCTTTATTCATCCTTCTATAGACAGTTACGTTTTCACACTTTGGCTGTTGGGCATAGTTACAGCCTGCAGCCCTCTTGCCCTGTCCTCAGCTGCAGCGCGTGGGGCACATGACCCAAGTCAGACCAATCCAAGTCCCCCGACATTGTGCCAGTTCCTGAAACTGAAGGAGGGGGAGGGCAGTTCCTTTTCCCCTCCCAGTGGCAAAGCAGCAAGGCATGAGATGGCGGAGCTGTCACGTAGTGCAAGTGGAGTTTCGTCACTTACAACAACAAAAAAAGATCACAAAAGACAATCATTTGCCCCTAATGCACATTTGCTCCATGAATATTTACTTGCCACTTGCTGTGTGCCGAGTGCGGTGTTAGATCCAGAGGGCGCAGAGGTGAAGGAGGAGGACACACCCTTGTCCTTGTGGAGTCAGAATCTTCACATCTCTAGAAAACTACATCACAGAAGGAAATACAGGGTTTTATGGGCACACAGGCTTAGAAGTGGGTTCAGGGGAAGAGGGTGGAGGCGGAAGGAAGAAAAACTCAGTAAAAGAAAAAAAATTGTCGGCGGGACTCAGGCAATTAAAAGCAAGTTTTCAGAGCTTCAGGGTAACATGCAAGAGGAAAGCCATGGAGGATCATCAGGGGTGAGTGGAGGTACCTGGCCCCAGACACGGGTCCTTTTACCTTATCAAGGGCCTTGGGCTTGGAGCAGAGTCAGGGGTTCCAGAACTCCCAACAGGGAAAATTTGGGTAGCAATCTGTTTGGAAGTGGAAGAAGGGCCAGAAACCCCAATTTGTATTTCCTCCTTTGCACTGTGTGCTTGTTTGGGGGAAATGGACTTGGGCACCTGTTATCAGTTACAAGGTCCTACGCCTCTGAAACAATTAAGAGAACCAAAGCGAATCTCTGTTGGTGTTTTGTGTGACACAGAAGCTGGGCCTTTGGGAATCCTGGCCCAGGTATTGGTCCCCTGAGCCAGTTCCCTCTCTAAGGCCAGGGATTTCTCAGGGAAGGCAGAAGCATTCCGACCCTGGGATTTGGTGATGTGTCAGAATTCCTGGAGAGACCAAGCTACAAGCCTCTCTGCCCAATACCAGGAACGTGAGCTCAACCTGTGGTCTATTACAAAGGATTACACCATTGGGGAAAGAAGCCTGTGCCCAGGAACAGAACAACTCAAGGTCTGAAGTTGCCTCAGACCTACAGGCTGCCTCAGATGGTTGGGCCCAGGGCTGAAGGCCAAGCTAATGGACTTAGACCTCAGGAAGGCCTATCTGTATGCTTGGTTGCAAAAACACAGAGTTCACACCTAACCAGTTTCTCTGCCACTCTGGGAAGGAGGCTTTGTGTGGGTGCTCTGTGGCTGGCTGATAGGATGGTTTTCATGCATACTCCAAACCGAGCATGCAGTAGAGATGACCTTGCACAGCCCTTGCAGGTATAAATGAAGAGGAACTGAGCAGAAAGAGGAGTTGAGCTGCAGTACAGGCCTAACGCAGGCCTCCGCCCACTACCTGACAGCTGTGGACCTGGGGTGGCCCCAACAAAGGCCTTTATACAGACTTGGGTGCAGCCTTCCCTTGGGGGAGGAATGTGACCCCTTCTTCTTCAGGCCATTCTCATGGGTGAGGATGAGGGTGGAAATCTAGACAGTGCACCACAGTGTCCATTACAAGAACAAGGACAGCTCTCATGCCACCAGACGGACCATCCCACTGCACTTTCACGGTAAACTTCAGAATGCATTATTATTCTCCTCATTTTTCTAAGGAGAAAACTGAGGCATAGAACTGATTCTGAGTCTGCTTATGCCCCGTCATGCTTCCTGCATGAATAAAACACTAGGTAGGAAGTCAGAAAGCCCCAGATCAGGGAACTATTTCAAGGCTTGTTGCAGTTCTTTGGTAAAGACACGCCACTCCTCCTCATGCAGACAGTTTTCTAGGTAAGGTGTGTGGATCATGAGGAGGAAGCAGAGACCAGAAGAAACCAGGGCGTGACTGCATAATGGCATTTGGGTAATGTGAGGGCAGTGGGACACATATCCCATGAGAGCGCTACATGATCCCATGAGAGTTTACCACTTAGAGACTTAGCTGTCTTAGTTTTTTGCAAATAGACTCTGTGATGTTCATACCAGGACAAAATCACCGAACAACGCAAATCTCATAATTCAGCTCATGGTTAAGTGACATATGACTGTATAACTTCCTCGTGGCAGGTAAAGTTTCACCGGTAAAATCGGCGTGATGGCACCTTATTCACACAGGCAAAGACTTTGATACAGCACTGCATACACAATAAGTGCACATGAGGTGATAGCCATGGCTATTCCAAAATTGTATACACGATGAGATACATATGTGCATGAGGTCATATACATTCAGAAATGTCCTATATTCGTGGCAGTGAATTCAATGCTTTATCACCATGTCGTGGCCTTCCCTCTTCTGTTAGTACTTTTTCTGTGAAATCGCTATGATAGTAAGATAGTGACCTGAGCTTTCATCCAGTTAGCACATCCCTTCATTTTAACTTCCTTGTATTTGATATTGTAGGTATGGGGGAAAGAAGGAGAAGGGCTTGCGACACAGGTGGTTTGTAGAGTGCTCGCTTAGCATGTGCAAGGCCCTGGGTTCAATCTCTAGCCCCACACAACAAAAATAAAAACAACACTGTAGACATATATGTTATAAATATCACTAAATCAGATTTTAAAATCCAATCTGCCTTTCCACAAGGGAATTTGACTTCTGCTCTTTTTCTGTAAACTTTAATATACTTGAATTTGTTTTACTATCTTAATTTTCAATTTCTGTTTTAACTTTCTTCCAATGCTTCAGTTTTTTTCCTTCTCTTTTGTCTTAATTTGGGAAAGGTATTTGTGGCTCTTATTTTCTTACTATTTCCTCTTTCACATTAGTTTGGATGTTACATACTCTGTTTTTATTCCTTGAGTGGTTACTACTGTAATTTTATCATGAATATTTTACTTTTTAGGGTTAATAAATATCTATCACCCCTTCTCCAAAAATACATGATACATGAACATTATTAAGTTTAACCATCTCCTCAATCTACATATTATTGTCGAATGGCATTTTAGTTTTGTCCTTTTTCGAATCCCATATTTCACTTTTTTTCAGACATGACAAGTTTTGCTTAGATTTTTCAACGTGTCTACTGATATCTTGGCTCACCATTTTTACATCTCAGATCTTTGGTAAGCAGAAAAGTGCACCCCCCCCACTTCCCATTATGTCCACATCTTCTTCCCCAGGGCCTATGACTGTATTATATTACATGCTAAATGGGAAAAGACTACAAATGGAATTAAATTTTTTAAACAGATGACCCTAGAATAGAGAAATTATCCTACATTATCTAGATGGACCTAATTTTATCACAAGAATTCCTACAAGTGGACAAGGGAGGCAGAAGAAGAGGTCCGTAATGAGATACAAAAGGGATGGAACACCACTGTTGGCTTTGAAGAATGGGGAAGAGGCCACAAGCCAGCGAATGTAGGTGGCCTCTATAAGGTAGAAAAGGAAAATCAAAAGACTATTCCAGAGCTTCCAACTGCCCTGCTGACACCTTGATTTTAACCCAACAAGACTTGCGTTGGACTTTTGACCTACAGCGCTGGGAGAGGATTTCGTATGGTTTAAAGCAACTAAATCTGCAGCAGTTTGTTATAGCAACTGATCAGAAATGAATATTCCTCCTTTCGGGGATCATTTCCTTCTTCCTGAAACATCCCTTAGACATTCTTTTAGGAGATAAACTTACTCATCATCTATCTAGAAATGTCTTTATTGTGTGCTTCTAGAAAAGTCATTTTGGTAGGCACACAATTGTATTACTGTTCTGCTAACAGCAGCTAATTTTTCTCTCAGCCTTTGAGGGTCTTACTTAGCCGTCTCTTGGCTCCTACTGTTGTTGAGCAGTCAGCGGTCAGTCTACCTGTCAAGTAATCTCTTTAACTGGTATTTTACAGAGTCACAATAGCATATCTTATGTGACCGTCTTTTTTATTCATCCTTTTTTGTGTAAGCTGTGTGTCTAGGATCTGTAGATTCATTTATATATCAGTTCTTGAATACTCTGAGACATTAACTCTTCAATATTGGTTTTTCTCCTTGCTCTTTGTTTTTGTCCTACAGGGTTCAGATTTGACATGTACGAGACCTTCACATTCTGCCCTTGAGGTCTTTTGCTTGTCATACACTGAATTCTATTGTTTTACTATTCTGCATTGAGTATTGTTTTTATTATGCCTTTAGTACAACAGTTGTCCTTCAACTTTATTCACTGCACTATTTAAACCCATGTATTTGAGTTTTTATTTCAGCAACCATATTATCTATAGAAATTCAATTTAATTATTTTTCAAATCTACCATACCATTTTTATTCTCATTTCTTGCTTACACTTTTTTCAATATTTTTATCTTAAATATTTAAAAGTTAGCCATTTTAAATTCTGAATCTGATAAATGTGCAGTGTTTAAGGGGTCATTTTATGCCTGAATTTGGAGGTCTTAGTGGTAAAATAAAATTCCTCCGTGGAGATTTGAAACCCATTTAGCAACAATCTAAAATCTCAAAAAAAAAAAAAAAAAGGAAAGGAAAGAAAAAAGCAAAAGAATAAAAGTCATATTAAATTATTGATAACATTAACCTTCTAATATAACAATGTACCTCTTTGTTAAGTCAAGTAAACAAAGCAATAATTAAACAAGCAGTTTGATGAAAGCAGTTATTGTAACAAAGGTTCTTAACCTGAGAGGATTTTGTGGAAATACCTTAGAGGCCCATGAACTCAGTTAAATTTTATGCGAAAGGTCAGGTTCATCTTAGAGATAAGAACCCTCATCTCAAAAGTATGCATAATTGCAAAAAAGGTTAAGAATCCTTATTCTGTAGGGGCTTCAAAAATAAAGTGTAAGTTATTATTTTCTATCTTCCTTCATTGTCTCTTTGTTCTTCTTGTTCCTTATTTATGGCCTCATTTATATAGCTTTGAAGGAAAATCTTTTGATTATTTTCTCACACGTGAGTTTAGAATCACAAATTAGACAGAAAAAATGTATAAAAAGTCAGAAAAATATTACTAATCTTTGTGTCAACTGACTGTATAAGTTTAATCATAAAAGACTGGTTCAGTGAAATAAGTCAGACACACAAACTTAAATATCTCCTGGTTTATCTTATGAGAAATTCTCTCTCTCTCTTTGTCTCTCTCTCTCTCTTTCCCAGAGAGATAGGAAGTAGCAAGAAGTTCAAGTACTTTCCCAAATTATATATTCCATTGTTTAAAAAATAATATATATGCTAATTTGTCGCATTTATACTATCAGTACTAGTTTATCTTAGTTAGTTGAAAAGAAAGTTTTGTGTTATTATCTGTTTGTTTCTTCTTTGTAAGAAATGTTTTGGTCTATGTCTTATACTCTGAGTAACTACTTTGAAGCTAATAATACACAGTATATTAGCTATTGTTATTCTCTTACTATTTTGTTAGGAAATTTTGTTTTATTTTTTCATAAAATAAAAAAAGCTGATTAATGATAATAATGTATCATAAAACCTGCAAAAGGAAAGCAGGATCGATTCATTAAGCCCATTTCTGAAAATAATCCAAAGGATGAAAAAAACAACATGATTATTTCATCCTAAATAAAAATAATATAATACCATAAGAAACTTCAATGTGCAAAATAAGGAAAATTAATTATGCCATATTTATGGACAATTAGGCAGCCATTTGAAATGTTTAATTTTGAACACTGGATAATAAACATAAAAAAGCATATAACACCCTCTCAGTGTCACTTTGCCCAAATGAAGATCAAAATAAGGAAGAAAGTTTCTGAGGTACTCAGTTCTACAGGGTGTAAATTTTCCTGTTTTAAAAACATTCTGAGCAGATGGTGTGCCTTGTGATAGGATGGCCATGACGTGTGAGTGACTAACCGTGATGCCTTGACCACACGTAGGGAGCTTGCATCTCTGAACAAATAGTTCTCAGCAAAAAAGTTACCCAGACACATAATTAATAAGCATCCTGCAGAACAGGATGGTAAGTAAACCCAAATGTCTGCAGTTCTTGTGAGGGACCATGTAAAATCAGCACGACTCCAGGTCTCAGCAATAGTGTCAGGGCTGCTTTGCACAGACTCCCCAGTCATCGTATGTGACAACTGATGTCATAAGCTCTTGAGTCATTGTCGTGGTTGTCTGACTGCTCACTATTCCCAGATGTATCCACTATCTTCTTGCCTTTGCATGTATCCCTCCTTTACTAAGAATGTCCTTCAAGCCAGAGGCTCTGCCACCCTGGAGCCCAGCTCCGGGGCCACCTGCTGTGAGAAGCCTCCCCAGCATTTCCCTCCACCAGGCTCAGAGCCTGCCGACAGTGTCCCCACACCCTTCTGTTTCTACGTGGTTACACTGGCCCTGTGTCTCCCTGCTGGGACTGGGAGTTTCTCAAAGTCAGAACCATGCTTAATTCATGGCAAAATGGATCAAGTATGAGATTTGGAGTTGGATAAGCTTGGTTTTAAGTTTCAGCTGCTCCATTTACTATGTGACCTTGGGCAAATATTAAGCCTTTCTAAATTTCCATTTCTCCATTAGCACAATGAAGGTCAAGGAGAATACATTTCATAAGGCTGTTGGCACCTGCTAAGGGCCCAGTAAATGTTGGCTATGTACCCAAGCATGTGAACCACTGGGCCAGACTAAGACCAAAGTCTTTTGGCTCTTCGATCTACCTCATGACAGATGGACCAGAAGAAGAATAGGAAGTCCAGAAGACTCCAGTTCTCAATTGGGAAATCAGTCATGTCTTTACCTGTTTCCTTGGAAACCTCAGACATTGGGGAAATCGCTTTGATCACCTCCTGTTCCCATTGCAAGGAGGTCCAAGAACAGATGCTGTGGGGGTGGAAGATTCAGATCCCCTAACTGCCCAATCTCATACCCCTTCCTCCACTGAACCAACAGACAGTGAGTCACTGCTAACATTATCCAAAACACCCACTGGGCTTGAAGCTAGTGACCTCACAGTGTGAAGAAATTCTCTTTTGAGAAACATCATTTCCAGATTACCAAAGATTCACCTTCTTTCCCACTACATTGTTTTGAACTTCACTCACCTCTCACCCCTCAAAGTGAGCTGTTACCCCTGGCTCTACTTGTTGAGGTGCTCACCTTCTGTGTAACTGAGGCAGGTGGGGATGTCTACCAAGAACTCCCCCAAATTCCTTCCTTAGTGCTGTTAGTACCCAGCATTATCCAGTGTCATTAGAACTACTACTAGCAGAGCTGCACTTTGTCAATTCATAATTTCCACCTGAATAGAGCAAAAAGAACCCTAGGCTGATTGGCAACATCTCTACAGGTAGAAGGAAAATCCCTGGTGTCTTGGGCCAATGCAAGCCACCATAGGGTCCCACTACTCTTCCATCCCTCCCTGACTGCCTGCCCATGCTCTTGTCAGATGGGCCATTCACTGCCTCTGAAACTTTGTCCCCACTCTCTTGATTCCTTTGGCTTGGTTTGCTCTCTCTAATTGCCATATTCTCATTCTCATTTACATTTACCTGTTGAAACTCTGGAGCACCCTCAAAGTCTAAATTTTAGCCTGCTTCCTTCAGGAAACTGTGGAAAACCA